>JARHVA010001854.1:600000-1100000 GCA_037957365.1 Torreya grandis | reverse complement strand
TAAGTTTTTAATAAATAAACATATCATTGATCAATTTATGGTAGATGTTACACTTATTGATGTTTGTGGTATAATATTTGGTAGCCCTTATATACATGTTAGAGATTCTAATTTCATGAGGAGATTTAATCAATACCATTTTGTTAAGGATGGTAAAAACTACACCATAAAATTATATTAAGGTAAAACTAAGCTCCCATTTGTAAGTTCCACTCAAGGTAATTAGTTAATTAATGATAACTAGAGTTTTTATATTCTCATTTTTAAAGATAAGTAAGATAATGGATTATTGGAATGCAAATATACTTATACATGTAGACTAAAAATGATCTTGATATGAAATTACTACTAAGTTATCCTCTTCTTGGTATGGGTCTGCATTACAAATTATTGAAGGAAGTAAATGAGCCACATGAAGGGCATGAGAAAATGGAATCAGTAATTCAAAATTTTGATAATTAAATTTAACATATACACCTCCAAGTATAAGAGAGGATCAAGAAATGAGGTAAGAAATTTCCTCCTCATTTGAGATCTAAATATTTTAGGGACCAAAATACTCCAAATTAGGGAGGCATGATCCAAAATTTATATCAATAATTTTATCCATATGAGCCAGCTAATCCATTGTTCTTATTGTCTATGAATGTGACTTGAAATTTTTTATTAGATAGGTTAAAAATTGGAATAAAAGGGGCCCATACCCATATAAAGAGGATCCAGAAGATAAGCGTGAACAAAAACAAAAAAATAAGGAACAAAATAGGAACATGATAGGAAAAAACCCCTACCACCTAAAGGACATTAAGATTCAGTAAAAAAAAAACAAGACAAATACAAGAGAATAGAAAAGTGCCAACTAATCAGATTCAAAATATATGAACAATTTATTGGCCTCGATATTTTCCTCTTTGTTGATCATTTCCCCTCTAGTATGGTTCCCAATAGACTAATCTTTTCCCTCACCTTGCCTCTAGTATTTTAGACTAGTAAGCTTAGGTTCCTCCTTCTCCTTTTTAGACTCCTTGTTATTTTCCTCCACTCCATTTCTTTAAGAGGTGTTATTGCCTTTGGGAGTGAACACATTGAAGCCTACATATTCTTTGATGAACTTCATTTATTCTATCCCATGGGCCAAAATTCATTTAAGGTTATCGAATTCATTCACAATTTCATTGTGAAGTAGTTTTTGGATCAAAATTTTGGTGAACAACTTATCAAGGAATTACTAGATTTATTCCTTATTATTGGGATATAAAACCCTCTAGCCTCTACTAGAAATGGGAGACGCATATATAAGAATCCCCCTATCCTTACCTCTTACTTTGGAATCCTCGTATTATAATTCAGCTCTATCTCCTTCACCATGTTCCTTCCCATCTTTATCAAAGTCAGACTCCATGGAGAAATCCTCTTCCTTATCTGATTCTTCCTATTTGATAGGGATTTTAATCACCTCCATGGTAATTTTAGACCATAATGGTTCTCCCTTCTTAACTATTAAATCAACCCTTGGTATATAATATCCACTAAGGGGTTTCACTTGAAACTCTTAATCATAGCTTTTAGGGATTTCAAAAGGAAAAATGAGAGACTAATAGTATGACCCTTGAAGTGATTAAGTAAGAGAAAGTGGTGAGAAAATATTATTGTGTGTTTACCATCTAATGTGATGTAATTCAAGATTTATAGTCAAACATCAAGCCAATTTCTCTGTAGGTCAGTCCTCACAAACCCTTTCTGGGGCACAACCTTAGGTTTCTTCTTCTCTTTACTAAAGAAAATGTTAATGAGTTCCTCCTTCCTATTTTTGTCCTTAAAGGCTTTGGACCCTAAATATTCCATGCCTATTATCTCCCCAATAAGCTCCTTAGTTATCAAAATTCTTAATCCATGCATATGAACTTCCCTATCCTTCAAAACTTGGGCAAAATCCTTTGATAGCCTGATATTGTGTCCTACCAACTACTCCATGAAGGTTTCCATACCTCCTTTAACCATCTTATGCCAGACATATTTTCCCCCTTGATGTCCTCACAAGATATGGGTTCAAATTGATCATGGTCACTATCCATAATGTATTTCTATGGGATTCTTCTACAAACTTCCTTATTCAAACCCTTAGAACTAGAGTGCATATTAAAAATGGAGCCAAATAAATTATTTTTGAGGGAGGCCAAATTATGTCGAGCATGCAAGGCCTTGAGAAAATACCGATTTATGATTTCCTTGTGTGTATTAACATATAATCTCTTAAGTTGGATTTGAAACATCATTAATAACACCATCATTTCGAAGAGTGGAGTGTCCTTTATCTAAATCGATAAAGGGAATGACATCAGTGGGGAAATTATTATCTAACCAGCTAGTAAAGGAGCTTTTATGAACCTCTATATTAGCCATTTTATCAGTGCTCTTGTCCCTTCTCTATACACATATGCTATTGTCACCCCTTTGAATTGGGACATTAGAATTTTGGCATCATTGATAATCCTGGAGATATTCTAGGATGATTGAGTCAGGATTTTTAAGCAATTTATAATTTTCATTAAATTACCCTAAATTTAGATAAACTCCATGTCAAGATTAACTATGAGATTGATACCCCATAGTGAAAATTGGGCTTTAGAGATGTGATTCATTTGAATCTAGAGAGGACCCATATAGTCAGCCCTAAGATTCCCGTAAGAATCCCTGATGACACTTCCCACTCTTGTCAACCTCAGATTACCTTTGGCAGCCCTGTTAAAGTTCAATTTAAACCAAGTGGGAGAAGGAAGAGACCACTTGACCTTGGATCTATCGACACCCTACTTTTGGGGTTTGCCTGGTATGACAAGATTGAATTGATTGAGAATCTGAGAGAAATATGGGGAACTAGGTTGATCAAAGGCTAAAGTGAAAGACAACCAATTTTATTTCACAAAGGCCATGATTCTCTTGAAGTTTGAGGAGAGGTTGGGTTTACGGTTATTGAAAATAATTAAGTTTCTTAAAATCTAAATGCCCCAAAAAATATGGGGTAGGGCCAGGTCCCACCATAATTTCAACAGGGAACAACTCATGATGGTTTTCATTGGGTGATTAGATCCTTGATGGTTCTTGGGGTTACCCAAGAGAAGTTATAAAGGATAAATAAATATTGAAAAATAGAAGAATAAAAAGGTTAGGAGAGAAATAAATTATCATTGGATTCATCCTCTTATTTTCAAAGCTCACAATAGTTGGGGATAGGGATACCCCTCCTAATTTGATTATCCACCATTAGAATCTTATTTTGGGCAGCTAGCCAGAAGAAGACATTAATCTTTGGGATGATATTTTTATCCAAAGATCATTCCAGTTCTCCTCAAGTTCCATCTATTCCCATAGAGAAAGATATCCATATTTAACTGAATAGAAGTTGTTAGAATCTTCTTTCCAAATAAGCACATATTCTTTTGGGAATAAGCTGATGTGAGTGTTATGAAGAGTTAACTTTAAGTCTTATAGGAGAAGAGCTTGGTTCTGATTCAAGTCTTCTTTGTACATAATTTTC
Organism: Torreya grandis; assembly: GCA_037957365.1. Taxonomy (NCBI): domain Eukaryota; kingdom Viridiplantae; phylum Streptophyta; class Pinopsida; order Cupressales; family Taxaceae; genus Torreya; species Torreya grandis. The sequence goes on along the minus strand of JARHVA010001854.1, from coordinate 1,096,462 downwards.
TACCTTTTTCTACCATCAATAACCTCCCTATAATCACACACCTTGTGACCAATGGTTTCTTTGAAAAAAGTGATCAACTCCTTGTCTTGAAAGGTGGATACCAAAGGAGTTTAGATCCAGGAGTCCTGTTGGAAATTAACTTTATTGCCTTTTCTAATGTTTCATTTAAGACATTTCCTGAGGATATCCTTGCCTACTCTCAACTATTTCCAAAAATTTGAACCATTACTTGGGCTATCCTCTATTAGGATAAAATGTCATTCCTTAGAGTTTAAATATTTGGCCCTGATAATCTTAGTCCAGGGATTATCTTCCTTTATCACCCTCCAACCTTGTTTAGCTAGAAGGTCTTGGTTCATGGATTTCACCCTTCTCAACCCCAATCCTCCTTTCAAAGTTGGAAGACAAGGTTTTCTCCAAGAAATAAGTGGAAATCTAAATCTATCCTTTGATCCTCTCCAAAGAAAGTTCTTCTAAATTTTCTTGATCTGGTCTACCACTTTGCCAGGGATGACAAATAAGGAAATGAAAGAAACTAGGATACTTTGTAATGATCTCTTGAGAAGATGCAGTTTTCCATCTTATGATAGTATATTCCCTTTCCACCTAGATAACTTCCTTAGAATCATGTCTATGACAGGATTCCAAATTCATTTTTCATAGGGCCATCCAAAAGAGGAATACCTAGGTAAGAGGAGTGAAGATCATTAATAAGATAACCCAGAATCTTAGAGATATTTTCTTGTAGGGAGATTGAAGTATTGATGAAGAACAATGAAATTTTGAAGAAGTTGACACTCTGACCAATTGAAATCAATTGAAACACTATTTATATTTATTTTTTCCAATTAGCTAAGTGATGTAACCATTAATAGGGTTCAAGAAGAAGTTGAGACATCATAAGATCTTAAAATATATAGATGTTTTGAAAAGGATAAAATATAATGAATATTTAATCAAAAGTAAAATTTTATTGCATATTTTTGTTCCTCTCAAAAAATTATGCAATTACAAAAAATGACATGTCAGACTTAGCTTGTATGCAAAATGTATTGCCTCTAAAAGTTAGTCTATTTAGATTGGTTACAAAAATTATGGTTTAATAAATTGGTGGTTTTATAACCACCTCAAAAAAAATTCCATGTTATGTGGTGATTTCACAACTCCCCTAATAGTTTATCAAGTAAATGGAAATTTTTTCCTATATAGAGTAGTGATTTCACAAGGAGATAAATAATAAATCAAGTAACGACTACAAATGGTTCCTATTCATCTTATAAGTATTCTTGGATTTTGATTTCAAATATATTTGGTGTCAAATTTGTGTATTTATGTATGGATAGGGTCTTGGTAAGTAAGTGAATATTCATATAAATTTTAATTCTTGATTGTATGTGGTATTCCAAGTTGGAATGTGAAAAGAAAGAGTGAGCAAGCAAGTTGCAAAGCATGTATGAGTGTTTGGATATATTTTAATTCAAAATATTTTCATGAAGGCCTTGATAAGTTAGTATATTTTAGATGATATTTATGGATTACATATTACCTCAGTCTTTTACACTTGGCAAACTCAGACCTTGGTTGCTCTCCTCAATTATGAACCTTTCCCACTTCCTCAAGTCTCGTATCTGCTCTATCTTTCCCCCCTAGGCCTATATCTCTTAGACCTTTAAGTCTTATGTTGATGACACATTCCTTCCATCTTTCCCAAAATTCTTAAAATTTACTTATCTTCCACCTCTATAATTTTTTATATTGTACCTACTTTCCTACCCACTAGAATCTAATGTTTAGGACAGACACTAGCATCGACATTAATGTCTTTACCTAATGTAAGTGTCCAGTGCCCTAAAGTCATATAATTTACAAATGAAACATATTCTAGTGGTCATCCTAAGTGATTTAATGTGATTTACTTCTCTAAAGGAATTGATATAGATACAATCTCAACCTTCATTCATTCCTCACCTACATAGCTAGAAAAAGACCAAAGAGACCAAGGCAAATTATCAAAATCACTCTTTCAACCATTAAATTGAATAAAGACTCCATATTTCCATACCAATAATAAATACAACACATATATATGTCTGAAGTACTAAATTATTAGTCCAAGAGCCTAACTTTCCAAGTTATAAGTAATCTCATCATTGTACTTGTTTTGCACATATTTCATGATTCATACATAAGACAACACGTAGTAGAGAACTACATTAGTCTGAGGCCCTATTCATAGTATTGGATATGTAATAGGTTCTTATCTATAGAGAGGTATTTAGGGTCAGATTTACACCATGTGCCCACTAACCCATTTTCCCCCAAGGTCACCATGAAGATGAAGAACTAGGGTTTTACAAATTCATGAGGAGTGACAGTCCATGACCTAGATTTGAATGCACCAAAGCAGTGGTGAAGCAAACCCTATAAAATCAAGGTGTTCACATCCTTGTCCATAATGTATTATGTATATGACACTTATATTGAACCCAGATAGTAGCATCAACATAGTTATCCTAGGTTGATGTTAGTGTCTAAAGCTCTAGAAGTGTTAGATCCAAAATATGATGACTATTCCAAAATATCCTTCCATATTAATTTTTTATTGTTATAGATCCAACACTTTATTAGAATTATAAATAGCTAATTCTATTAATTCTTTGTCATTTCCATGCATAACTTAGTTTTACTTTTTATATTTAGCATATTCTTAGCATAAGAAATTCAATGTATGTTTATATGAGTATAGCACCCAATTAGTCCATTGTATATTTTATTATCACCCTTATGCATTGTCATTTATATATTATTAACCCTATTAACACCAAATTATGATTACTAAATCCAATCAAGGGTTAAAAATTTTGTGAACCCATCATTTGAACATCAAAACCTAGGATAATTAGGGTTTTTTATTTTTCTATTGCTAATCCATGATTGATATAATTTTTAAATCATGTTTGCTTATATCCATAAATTATTTCATGGTATGATAACTTATACTTTTTATTGTTTTCTACATTAATTTCCTAGTTCAATCCATCTAATCCATAAGGGATTCAAAGCATATGTTCCTAAATACTCCCTTTTATTCTAATGTTTGAAATGAGATTTTCCCTATCACTACAAAGGACCAAAGGGAGTACATAAAACAATCATCCTCCTTAGGTCATGTTACCACCCAATACAAATATATTACTACCAAAACCTCACTATTGGACTTGTTTCACAGTTTAACCTATTACAAGGATATACTTTTGGATGCATTGGATATGACTCTACTCCCTTATAATGCCAAACCATAATATGTGGCCTATATCTTAAATTACATAAAGTGGAATGAAAATAATATAACCTTTGAAAAGGAATATTTACCACCTCAATCTCTTATAAATAGTTATTTTCCACTCTATATCCATGTGTGTGTTTGTAACAAAATGATAAAATGAGTTTTTGTGGACAATGGTTCAAGACTCAACATTTGTAGCATATCCTTTCTTTACTTAAATAGTATTTGACATTCAAATTCGGAACAATATAATATGAGCATCAAGGTATTTGATAATATTTCATGACAAGTTTTGGGGTAAATAACATTAAATATTACCATGGGTCCCTCTACATTGCTCACTTTGTGCAAAGTTATGCCAAATAATTTGAATTATAACATTATCTTGGGATGACATTGGATACATGAGATGTATATGATTCCATCTACATTTCATGCATGATTAATATTTATTCATCAAGGATTAATTTACACATATCCAATAGATACTAATCCATTCAAACATTATGCACTTGTTGAACAAATAAATAATCCTAAACCATAACACTCTGAATATGATCCTAAAATTGAGACACTAGTACAAGAACCTAACTAGATTATTCTATCTAAAATACCAAGGAGACATTTCAATCATTTACCTAAGTCCCCATATTCATTACTCATATGGTTACTAGACTTTCAACTTGTATCTCTCCCTCATCCTGTCAAGGTTGATGTGAGTCAACCTCTACCTAATGTAGATGATGTGAATGTTTATTCTCATTATCATCAGGGACTAGGAAATTCTAAAAACATATGTTTTACCTTGAAACATAAGATCTAAGATCTCATTGATGATAAAATTACTATATTTGATTATCCTCCAAAATAATTAAGTTTACAATGTATCAAAAAGCATCCATGCTAACAAGATTTAACAATTACATTATACATGGGTGGCGTTTATTTTTGTCATATCCATATTGATCCTATATAAACAAAAACCACTTACCATATAAATATTTTTTTAACAAGTTGGTTTGGTCTACAAAATTTACAAAATAAGGTTAGTTGGAAAGACTCATTGGGTAACATAATAATACCAATTGCTTATGGTCCTAAAGTAATTCAAATACAGGGTTTGGTTATGCTTACCATATCTCCATATGGACTTACACTAGTAAATATTTGGATATACCAAATGGAATAAAACATTGATCCAAATTATCAATTTATTTCCTTTCCTCACAAAGGTAAATTAATACATATTCCAAATGATAGCATTACTTCTTTTACTACACATGCAAAATGAAAGGAGGAACATGCTATGTAACGTTTTGACATATCAAATCATGATGAAAACAATGAAAAAGATATAAATTAATATTTTTAGGCACTAATTAGGGGGAGAAACCTATGACCATCCATTGGATGAAATCATACAGTATTCTATTCAAATATTCCAAAAATACCAAAAAAATAAAAAAACATTCAAAAATTCAAAAATATTTTTGTCACCTACATTTTCTATTAGATCCTTGGCATCTATGTGTTAGTTAAATGTTGATGGATGGAATATTTAGTTACTCCTACATAATTTTTTTTTGTCAAACTTCTACTTTATTGGGATACAGGCATACACAAATACATGATCCATTCTTATTTCAGATGTTGGGCCTTCCCTCTACTCATGTCATGAAGACATTGGGGGTATCCACTTATTTGATCTTGGTAAACATAGGTTATATGGTTCAATGATCACATTTAATTATCACGTTAAGCTTAAATATGTACTTACACATTCCTTTATCCATGACTATATCTTACACAGGGTACTTGATATGTTATACACCTATCATTTTTTATTAACAGATTAAATCCATGTGATACTGTGACATCTTTTCATTTGTTGCTTATGATGTCCTTTATGAATTTCCTTGAGTGTCTTTATTTTATATCATATTTCTTGTTTGATCATTTGAATATGCTCCTTTTCTTATATCCCTTGTGCCTATATATGATTTCATTGACATTTGCATATGTCATCATTTGTTGTATAAACAGTTCAATATGTCATTCTTACTTTTGTGTACATTTTACTAAGTCATGTCCCTTCAATTGTGTGGCATTTAAAAATGCCCCTTTTTTTTGGTCTCCTTATACCATTTCCTTTTGACTTGCTTTTGAGTGCTCTTATATGTGTGTTTATTTGTTTGTTGAGACTGTAATATTACTATATAGATGTTTCCATGATATTTATCATAAATATTAGCCCTTCATGTGATCACATTTGTTATATGAAATTTAATGTTATATCTAAGTATACATGTTCCTTCTATATGTTATAGGGTTCCATTCACAGATTATACAATTGTCTAATAATTTTTAGATGTGGTAACTACCAGTTCCTATATTTACCTCACCTCAAAGGGGGGGAGATATTATTGGGGACATGTCATAGAGGAATGTTATCCAAACTTGGAAATATTGGATTTATAACCACTAATATGGTGGAGGTGAATCAATGTGAAAACTATTATTTCAATTCCATATGTCATCCATGAATCAAACAAATAGATCTAGAGATATGGCAATGCATAAGCAATCATTCATATGAACAAGAAGTAAAAATATAACACATAAACACAAGATCTATGTGGGAAAATTCCATGGGGGATAGAAAACACTAATGAAAATATTTGAATATGGTCCTATAAGTATTTAATAAAACTTTTAGTGAGGTAATAACCCCACAAGGAGCACCAATGCTCATTAGTCAAGCACCAACTTAACTAGTCCTTTAGCAAGCACCAACTTGCAAGGAGGATCCAACCCCCTAGGTAACTCAACACCAAATAAAATAACTTGAACCTATGATCACATTTTAATGCATGTTTCTCACTCAAATAAATATTACCTTCTTATTTTTCTCTTTTATCTTTTTCAAATAGCCTATTAGTCCTTCTCGCTCAACTAGCCCTTTCCTTGGTAGAATTAGGTAAAATGACCTTGATCATCACCTATAAAAACATAGTTATATATTCATGGAATATTAAGCACACATATATTATTATCCTTAATCCCTTTATCTATTTTCCAAAACTCTATATCATTCACTTATATGCTCAATCTTCTAACTAGTCTAATTAGGCCTATTAGACCTTTTCTTTATACTTGACTTTTGATTTCACCCATATTGGTTGGATAATAACCTTACCATAATTTTATAATCCTTGGAATAGATCAAAAAATACATTTCATAAGTGAAAAAACCATTACATAGATCATTCATTACCCTTAAGGTCCAAAACCACCATTTGGCCCAATAAAGACCTAATGCAATTAGGTCTTCTCTAAGCACATGTTTCACTTAGACCTACTTGGAACACTTTGAGAATCAAAAATGGATGAAAAAATTCATAAAAATTTAAATTATACCTTTTATAATCTCACTTTATGTCTCCAACACCATTTAGCTTATTTCACTACTTGAACCACACAATTAGGTCTACTCGCCATTAGGCCTTCTTACTACCACACAGTCTATCTTGAAAATATAAATAATAACATAAAAAATTTCACATAAAAATATTAAAATAATATCCATGACCTTATGTTTAACATCATGTTCATTAGAGTTCCTCAAACAAGGCAAAAGACCTCTAACTGATCAACTTCATATGCTCATTTAAAACTGCACACAAGCTCCAAAAACCCAATCAGGAGCCTTTGAATTTTCACACCTTCATAGGAGATTATAATTCATAAAATGTGTTAAAATTAACATATAATAACTTTATAAAAATTTCATGTGCATTGGATTCTTCAAAACTATGCAGAAACATTCAAGAACAACATTCTCACTCACAGAGAAAACTACATGTAGCTCCAAAAACACAGTCATGAAGATAAAGTATTATAAAACCTATGAGAAATATTTTATGATATTATAATGATTTATCATGATCTTTAATCATCAATATAAAATATTTGAATAGATATATTACAATGTTAAATATTAATATTGGTCTTACAGACTAATCTCACATCTCCACCCTACACAGACTTCACTGTGTTAGATAGGTCACTTTGAGAACAAATTTTTGCTTGTTTGATTGCATCAAAAAAATATATAAATAAATTTTATATGATTTATATGTATTTAAAAATTACCCCATGCATTTGGATCCATCCATAATCCTCTGCAACCAATCCCTAATCTCTTTCTCACTTTTGCCTAGTTTTCTCACTATCTTGCACATTAGGCTCTTTTAGTGATAATCCAACTTACATGACCAATTTAGCACATTTTAGGTTTTAAACCTAATAATAAACTTAAATGGAAAAAAATTACAAGACTCGCACATCATCCTCCAACCATTTTCATGCTTTGACTTGGTCAACCCTCCCTACTACATTAAATTTTCAAGAAACAAGGGGTTTCCCATAGCTTCTACTCACTCTTATGACAAACCAAACCACCTGAAGAAATCTATAAGAATCCCTTATATTTTAAAAACATCAAATTATGTCAAAAAAACCATTATAATCCATAACCAATAAGATCTTTCTTATTAGGTCATTATGAGGGTTTTAGGAGGGTTTTGACTGATTTCCCTTCTTATCAATCATTCATAAAGTATTTCCCATCAAATCCAAAACTAATGCCATGAAATTAAATATATTTAACTTTTCCAATTTTCATGAACTAGTCATAATATCATTCAAATTTTCACGTGCCAACGAGCATAATAAAATCCTTCTTGGGTCTACAACACCCCACTTTGTGCACATAGAAAACTTTAACACCAATTTTCATGATTTATCCTTTGGGATATGACTTAAAAATTATTAAAAACACTTAACATAATCTCTCACACTATTTTCAATTCTCTCAAGATATTTGGCAGTTGGGAAATGAGCTTTACCCCTCATTAGGCCACACTAGGTCTCTTTGCACACTAGGCCTTGAATTGTCAGTCATACTTAGACCATGATCACACCTTAGAACCTATTTTAATACTCATAACACCTCATCCAAAGATTAAATTAAATCATACCATGATCACACACTACCAACCTTCTTCACACAATCCCCATACTGCTCACCTCAACAAGCTACTAGGCTTATGCCTTCTCACTAGGCCTCTCAAGTACATGGCTTATGAAATCAACATCAAAAACAACAAAGACAAATAAAAATGGCATCAATGACACTTTCATGACATCAATTACAACTTAATTCATACCTAAGAACACATTCTCAATATGCACAGTCTTTAGATTTAGTGGGGGAATACTTTGGAAGTATGTTTTCCACATTTATTCATTATTCAACATCTTTAGATTAGAATGGGGGCATATTTTGGAAACATGTTCTCTACATTGATAATTATATCATTTTTTATATTTCTCCATATATAGTTGGAAAATGACATTGATACTTATTACAATTTTTATATTTCTCCATATATAGTGGGGACATGCTTTGGAATCATGTTTTCCACACTCACACAGTTTATCAATTGGATAAAGCATATAATCATATGATTTAGATTCAAAATTATGGTAGAATTATATACATTGATACCATTATTATACATAGTTTCAACATAAGACATATCTAAGGTGCATATGTTATGCAATGTGTGCCTAATATTAAAAAATCCAAATCAATTTCAAATTTTAGAAAATTATCATGGACTGTCACCACCCACCAGTTGCAAGTTTATGAATTATATTGATCCAATCTACTACAATAGCTGGTTTATCTTTTGGTATGGTTAAGGTGATCAAATCATGTAATATTTAAAAATGTTATGTTGGAATTGATAGTATTATCTAGCCTCATCAGTTTGACAATGTGGGTGACTTGGTTCACTAACACTCACTAGGTTATAAATATCATTGGATTACACAGTTGAGTTAATCTTAAATGCTAGGTGGCAACTCACTTTTTCTCTAAGGTTGGGGGCATGTGCAAGGCAAAATCAAAATATTAATCATTATTTTTTTCATAAGAATATGTGATCATCATAGTTTGCTCTGTGTGTGTGTGTGTGTGTGTGTGTGTGTGTGTGTGTGTGTGTGTGTGTGTGTGTGTGTGTGTGTGTGTGTGTGTGTGTGTGTGTGTGTGCGCGCACGCGCACGCACTTTCAATACTTATCTATATTTTTCCTAATCTTAGTTTTAAAGTCTTACAATGATACATTTTTTTTAAATCAATTTTCCAATAGGCAAGGTGGTTACATCAACATACAGGTGTACTCCTAAAACTTTCTCTTTTAATTTCATTCCATTTTAATTAATTTTGATTTCATATTATATACATTGATTGTATATAGTAACATGATCTTGGTTGTAGGTCAGTCACTAGAAAAACACTCAAGTTGGGCACATGTAAAGACAAGGTGTGTTATACACACATATGTACACATTCCTTTCATTTAAACTATAAATTTAATTACTAGATTAAAAGAGGGTAAATTTAGATGATAATTATGGATTATATAGCATCTCATTCTTGTACACTTGAAAAAATTAGACCTTAGTTTTTTCTCACAATTTTGGACCTTTCCCACTTCTACAAGTCTTACATCTACTCTATCTTGTGTTCCTTGGCTTATAGCTCTTAGTTAAACTAGTCTTATGTCGATGACCCAGGTCATCTATCTTGCACAAAATGCTTAAAATATACTTATCTTCCACCTTTATAAGTTATAATCCTTTACCTACTTCCCTACCCCTTGGATACTAATGTCCAGGACAAATATTAACATCAATGTTAGTGTCTTAACCCTATGCAAGTGTCAAGTGCCCTAAATTCATCTAATTTGAAAATAAAATGTATCCCAATGGTCAGCTTAACTGATTTACTTTGAGTTACTTTTCCAAAGGGATTGATATAAATACAAGAACAACCCTCATTCATTCCTCACCTACAAACCTAACAAAAGACCAAAGAGACCAAGGTAAATTATCAGAAGCATTTTATCAAGCATTTAATTGAACAAACTTCCTTATTTCCATACCAGTCATAGGTACAACACATATATAGGTTTTAAGTACTAAAGGAGTAACATAAGAGCTTGATTTTCCAAGTTACAATTTAGTTCATCATTGTACTTATTTTCACATATTGCATGATTCACGTACACAACACATAAGGGAGAACTACATCAATCTGAGGCCCTCTTAAGAGTATTGTCTATATAGATAGTACTCACTGATAGATGGGTATTTGGGTTCATCTCAATATGATGTACCCACTAACCCATTTTTCTCCAAGGTCACCATGAAGATGAAGAACTAAGGTTTTGAAAATTCATGAGTGACAGTCTGTGACCTAGATATAAATGCACCAGAATGAAGTTTAAGTAAAACCCAAAATCTCTAGGTGGTCACATCCTTTTATAGTAAGAATTATATACAAAATTCTTGTGTCAAACCTAGATAATATCATCGACACAACCATCCCAAGTTGATCATAGTGTTGAGACCACCAGAAGTATCGAATCTAGAATCTGATAATTTTTCTAGGATCACCTTCTAGCCTTCTACTTATTCCATATCCAACACTATATTAGCATAAAAAATAACTAAGTATATTACTTCTTTTTCAATTCCATACATAGCTTAGGTTTACTTTCTATATTTAGTCTATTCTCAATTTAATAAATTTAGTGGATGTTTATATCTGAGTTTAACACCCAATTGGCATGTTGTAGATCTGATTATCACCCTACATCCAATTACAGGTTAAACATATACTTATAATGTAATAATGAGAAAATAAAAAGAGGATAAAATCCTTCAATCTTCTAGAGTTTTCTCAATTTGAGTTTCTTTAGGGTAATCTTGTGTCTCTTTCAATTTTGTTTCTTATATTCTTAATATAGTTTCTTGTTATACTTTCATTGTTTAGTATTATTTATATTGTTTAAAACTTAAAATTCATTCCTAATTCTATTTAATCACTACTTTATGTAAATTAACAAGCAAACAATGAGCTAATCAATCGAATAATTATTATGAGTTTATAATATTAATGTTGGTGAAACTTAGTGTGGAATATCCACTAGTTTACATGTCATCTTCAAAAGGATAAACTCGAGGGTCCGAACAAGAATCTCGAATTTCTATTATATGGATCAGATACCATCATCAAAAAAGTCAAGAAATATATTTTTAGTCACCTGGCCACCCTACCTTAGACTGCATCCACTATTCAAGGTAGATATCCTATGACCATTCTTTTCACAATGCTTTAACACATTAGATGTTGGTGAGTAGTTCAAAGAATAATTTTGAATCTATATTGTTGAACACTAGTGAATATTATTCAGATCATTGATGTATGAGTCAAAGAAATGAGGCATCAACAAAACCCACTTTATCAAGTGGTGAAGGTAGGGTAGTTGGCACACCAAGGAAATTGGTTTATTAAGAACCAAATTTAGCAAACATTTTTTCACTTGGTTTGAGTAATATAAGTATTGGGATTCATTTATTCTCAAGTAGGAATGAGTGGTTCATATGTCTTTTTTAAGTAAAATTAATTAAAAATAAAATCTATATTTTTATGTTTTTCTTCATTTTTTATTTTTTATTTTCAGGGTCATTTGGTGCAGATTTTGGCCTTGAAACTTTGGTCAGATGCTCTAACTAGCTACGTTTGAAATATAATAATGACATAAAATAGTTCACTTGATGAGCTTGTTAGAAACTCTTTTTTTAGTACATCACATTATATTAGTTTAAGTATATATATCATTTGTATGTGAGTTATTTTAACAATTCATATGAATAAGTTATATTTAGAGTTTATAGGGCTTAGTTGATAAGGCTTGACTCTTTGTTATAAAGAGATCATAATAAAAAAATATGTAAATTTCACCTCTTTAAATAATTAACAAAGTTTGTAATATGTTAATCTCTGGCCATTTTTAAGAGAGCTTTGAAACGCATATTATGGTTTTAAATTTTGATCAATTGATTAGGATATGTCCCTAAGCAGTTGGCACTACTTAAGTAGTAATGTCATCAACAAAAATTGAACTATTTTTCTACTTCTAACCATTTATTTCTACATGTAAAGTAGATATATATCATTTCCATATAGGATGACCATTCAATTCCCATTAGAGCCCTTCATTTACTATTTTTAATATTTTTGCATTATATAACTATAAAAGAGATAGTATGGAATGAAGAATGCAAATTCCAAGGCATACATCATGTATATAGAGATTATCCTTTATATACACATTTATTCTAAATCACACACACACACACACACATATAATTTAACTTTTGTCAATTTTAATTCTACTTCTATAACACATTAAGCTACATAGTTAATGCGATGTCCACCAAATTACATAATTCATGTCATTATATTTTTGTTATTGTTTCATGATTTTACTTTCATTTAATTTCAAGTAACATCAATAATATATATTCTACTTACTTACAGTTACATCTAAACCTTAACTTTTATCTTTTTTTCAATATTTAATTTATTTTATTATTTTTAAAGCCTATTTATGGACTAAATTTGATAGTCAACTTATTCATCATGTTTTTTTTATGATGGTTATTTATTCAACATTTCCCTTTAAATTTTAATATAATTTATAGTTCTAGAAAGAAATATTAAAAATAATTTATATATTTATTATAATCTTTAAAAAAAATTGATAGTCAATCCAAAATTTGACCTTATATCTGATATGATTTACCAAAAAAATGATTATATTCTATTACTAAAAACACAAATACAATCATATAACTATTAAATTTACAACTTGGGCCATCCTTTAACAAAATACCTTTCTTTGATTATATACATCCATCAAAATACAAATCTTGTTAGATGCTCGACACAAAGAGTCAAGTGATTAATGTAAGGGGCGTGCTTTCAATAATTATAATGCCATAAATGCCCCTTACTCATAACTATTTAACTAAAAAACTCAATGATTTAAATATATGCTTACTCAACATTATAAATATATTATATATTTATTTTTAAAATATCAATATTCTAAATAATTCAATAATTTCATATAATACATTTATAAATATCAATAAATAAAATAATATTTTAAAAAATCCTTTTAAAACATCAAATATGTGCGTAACTTTAACCCCATCTTCCTAGTATTGTATTTCAATGCAGGATTTTGTAATTATAAAAAATAACAATGAGAAAATAAAATCCCTTCAAATATGTGCGTAACTTTGACCCATATTCCTCTTATTGTCTTCCCTTGTAGTTTTCATTTTGTAATTATTAGAAACAAGGACACTATGCGCCAAGTCCTTGCACAAGCTTAGAATAGTTTTAAAATTTGTTTTACATATTGATCATAGAGTGAACATTTTATATCAAGCAAAATTATTTAATAATAGTTATGACACCATCGAATTACTATGAACCAAATGAGCCAACAAATTTGGTGTATGAAACCTCTTGGTGGAAACCCACAAGAAGTTTATGCTTATTATTTAAAGTATTGGAGCTTTCTAAATCATAAAAAGTTGATTTTAGAAGCATGGGCGATTGAAACATATTGGCACCTATGCTTATTAACTTAAATGGAGGCCTTGTGCTTAGATCTCCTAGTTGATGGAAAACATAATACATAGATATTGGCCGTCCTAAATATTTTTTTAAGCTATTTTTGCTAGTTTGAGTATCATATTTTTAGACAATCATCTCAAGAAATCTAAATATTGAATATTTAAATATATAATACATTATGACATGTGCAAATATACATGGAAAATACATCAATATTTCTAATATACCACAATTATAAGGAGACATGCATTTCATATATCATTAACAATTATAATGATGGTCTAGAGTACCATAATGCTTTTATTTTGTATCAAATCCCACTACCTGTATGGTATCTGGACATATATTTTGAAAACATTATATTTTGTACATTTAAATGTTTTGCATTATGCATTATTTGGGCACACCTATCATAAACATGATAAAGGTATTGTATTTCCATAGTATTCAATATGTTAACAACATGGTTTTAAAACTTGATGAAACCTTTTTATGCCTCTCAAGCATATTGTTAATATTTATAATAACAAATTTATTAAATTAAAAATAAATGGAAGAATGAATTTTTTTAATAATGTCCACGAAATCATTAGATTAAAATGAATAAGAGATCAAAAAAATATTCTACTAGAAGAAGATATCTTCAACTAAAAAAGGACCAATAAATTAAAAAAAGTAAAAAATGAAACCGATCTTCTACTTTTAAAAAAATATACATCTTTTACTTTTAAAAAAAGATCAATAATAAAATGGAAACTAATTATTATAGAACAGTTAACTACCACATGTTTGGCTTCAAATCATGGCAAGATTTATCATATAATTTTCTCATTTTGCTACACAAACATAGAATTATATCCATGTTGATCACTGATAAAACTTGTATAAACTTAGCCTAACCTTGATTTGAACAAATTATGAAGCAAATACCCCACTAAATCTTTTATTTATAATTGAAAAGCTCAAAGTAGCATGTGCCATTAACACGTCCTAATCTCACTTCTAGAAAGCTTCAAGAAGATGTTTTAGATTAAAGTTTCATGTGTTAAAAGGGTTTCTAACTTTCTTGTAACAAGGTCATGCAACATAGAGTTGGAAAAATGACCCAACTCTACTTCCTTATTTGTATTAAAAATCTGAAGGCAATGTGGGGACAGTTTCTAAATGACTAAGAGAGTACACCTAAGGTGGGCCACAATTCTTCAATTAGAATAGCTTCATAATGGGATTTGGGAATGTACACCTTTTGGGGAACTCAAAACATAGACCTAATGTGGGAAATAGGTTGATGTTTTTCCCAAATCCAGGAAAAGCAATTCCAATTTCTCCTCCTATATTGGTGCGGCTCTTGTCAAACTACTTTTGAGTATTTATTTTTTTAATTGCTTGATATTGTCTCTAATGAGAATAATATTTGTTGAAACTATGTATACAATGAAGCTCAACATGGAGGCACAATTAAAATTTATAGCCCCTCCTTACATAACAAGCAAGGAAAAGAAACATGGGTCATACAGTATGTTCAAAATGAGCATCGGGTATTAATTTTCTAAGTGAAACTAAATTTACAAAATAATAATCTAGCATTGGTTGCCATCAATAAGGGAAGGATGACTGAAGGTAAATAAAAGATGTCAAAAACCAATGCAAATGCATTTAGAAAGCTCCAAAGAGAAAACTCATTTAAAGCAAACTGTGTAAAACATTAGAATTTTTATAAATAGATTAACATCTAACAGGGACTTCTTGCCCTAGCATATTTAACAAGTAAAAACAAAATGATATATGTACATCTAAAGAAATTCCAGATGACCTAAAAAAGAAATCAAGCATATCAGATTATAAACTTTTGAATCTTAAAAACTATCTCACATAGGTGGGATACTCATTTCATCATTATGGAAATGTTTCCAGGTACTAGAAACTTCCTCTTAGGCAGATAGAAACTCTAGAAACATTTTCAACTAAATAGAAAAAGTTATGAGGGGCATATGGCATTTGCAGTACCATTTCCACCATTTCCAAAGTGGCATACTGATTAAACTTCATTCACTTCCCCTAAAATTCCTTCTTTGACAATTTTAGTAAGTCACTACAACTGATATAAATATAAGACACTAGATGCTACAAGACAGGCTCTATACAGACCTTCATCACAATCAAACACAGAGGAAAAGATGCCCCACTTTTTTTATAGCCTAGATAAAAAACATATTTTGTTTTACTAGCCACAGACCATCTTCCTAGATTCTAAACATACTTGCTGTCATTCCAATCTTGCATGGTTTGGTTTTCAATCCAAAGCAGAATTAGCCACAGGAATCTCTCACCCGTATAAAGGGGTTGCAATGATCAAGGCAACAATACAATAATAAATAAATCAAAACCCTGTAAGTTCTCGCTTATCTTTTTTATCTTAATAACTTAAATTGGATTATTGGAATAAATTGGCATTTGAATTTCGGTCCCACTGTTGCAAAGAAAGCACTAGAAATAGAAACAAAAATCCTTATTAGACAAGGTATTGTCGTTTCCATTCACCCAGTACAAGATCCCTCTTGGCTCCAATTTGAACTGTATACATACTATACACTAAAAAATATTTAAAAGGTATTTCAATTAATGCAATATATATATATAACAAAAGAATTGCAGTGAAAATAGAAGAGGCTTATCTGACTATTGTAGCCCATTTTTTATCTGCATGGGCCTTTTCTGTAATTTACTTCCTTCTTAAATGATGTTGGTTAAAATCAAACACACTGAATATGCCCCCCATGTAGCGTAGATGTTCTTTACTAGAATGCTTTTTTAGATTATTCTTTGTCATGGCTACCCCAAATATATTAAAATCAATCCACAAATCAAGCACCTAATGCTCAAGAGCCTACGATCCTGCAATACTAATATACCCAAACAAAAAAATTAAAGTAGCTAACAAACCCCAGATATTTTCACGTCTATATTTAACTCACAATAGAAATGTTTCTATCATTAGAACATTCAATATAACAGCTTTAGCATACCAAATTCAAAATAAAATGTAAGTGGTTGCTACCAGGGCTTGTTATTACCTCATAAATACAATTATTTCTGAGCAAAGTGGGAAACTTGACCCCAAAAAGATTTCAATAACCTCAAAATATCAAGAATGTGCTTAGGTTGGAAAGTAGATTTATGGCATTAAACTGCTAAGGATAAAAATTTCTTCCAGATCCCAAGTATCAATCATCGACTAAAACTGAACCATCCAAAAAAACTGTCTCTAAATATTTTTCTTTACCAAAATTAAAGAAATCACTTTGTGAGTGACTCCATGATAGAGAAAATGAATAGCAACAAAAACATAGCCAAATCATTTGCATCATTTATCAAATATCAATATACATAACAAACACAAATCATACATTAAATTTGAAGAAGGTAGAGTACCTTATTTCCATCACTGTACTGTATACTAATTACAGTGTTAACCAAAAAAAAAGAGTTTTTCCATTCAACATGCAGTGATGTACAAAACCTCTTATTAATAATAAAAAATGCTTGATTTAGGGGAGTTTAACAGGGTGTTTGAATAGTAGTCTAAACAAAGGTCTAAAAATAAAACTACATGCATTGCAGCAGTCTAAGAATAGTTTTAACATGCATGTATTGTTTGTTGTCCAAGAAAAAACTAGCGTAAAAAATAAAGACTAATATTAATTATTAACTGAGTTCAAATTGGAAGCAAACTGATTGTCTAAATCATGCATAGAGAAGACTGGATGATCCAGCATCAGTTACGAATAAACTGAACCATCTAGAAAAATCGTCTCTAAATATTTTTCTTTACCAAACTTAAAGAAATCATTTTGTCGGGTGACTCCATTGTAATAGGAAACCACAAAGATATTAGTGTAGGTTTTTATTTTTCCCTATTTTTTAATTAGGAAAATTGTATTTCTTGTGCATACATGGAGTTTTCCTACATTTGTGGGATATGCTAGCTTATGTGGAGGTGTGTGTCATAGGTGTCATAAGAATGTCATAAGTAACTCCCTTGATGGGAGTTACTTCTCTATTCTTAGCACCTTGTCACCACTTTTCATGGAGGAGTTACAGTCTATTCTTGGGGTGCCTTGTCCACCTTTTGTGGAGGAGTTACGTACTCTCATATATGTATTCCTCACTTTGGCCATCTCATGTTAATCAGATTTTGGTTTTCTCCATTTTGTCTTGTGCAATTTATCTTCTTGTGTTATTTTCAAATTATTTTAGCATCTATGTGGTGTGCACTTGCTTCAACATGTGTGATCACGTCTCCATTTTACTCGCATTATCCGGATTCTAAGAACAACTCCGATATGGTATCAGAGCAAGAACAATAATCATGTGTCTGGTTATGCTTTTATTTTATTTTTAAATCAAGAGGAGTGGAGTTCTCTTTATTTTTTTAATTTCTAGATCTGTTCTAATATATATATATATATATATATAAAATTTTTGGTATCATTTTTTTGAGAATCCTTGGCCTTTGGGTGTCTTGGCTATCTTCACTTCAGGGGTTGGTTCAACAGTTAGCTTGGATGCCATTGTTGTGTGGAGCAGTAGAGGGAGGAGTAGCATTCAGTCCACGTCAAGTAGTAACAGCAGTCTGCACTCTCCAACCGCTGACCACAACTGTATGACATCCCAACTTCTGTTGTTATTCTTCTAGCCTACAAACCCACGCACTTCTGGTCAACAGTCAACTTTGCGCCACAGTCCTTCCAACAAGGCACCTTTAGTTCTACTATGCCTCAGGTAGTCCTTCCAGCTTCTTTTCTTGCCTAGCAAGGCGTCAAGTAGGCCGTACGGTGTCCAGCACAGGTCTGCATTTATTTTTTTGTCTTTTTTGGGTTAAATTCTAGACTGTGCTATTTTGGCGCCCCTTCCTTACTTGGCATCCCATGTGGTGCCCCTTAGACACTTGGAAATCCTTCATTCTATCTATGCTTCATTATTTCAATTAAAAATTGACTTGTAAAACAAAAATCAATCAATTTGACTGAATATTTAATTTTTTAGACAGTTTTGTAATTTGAGGGGTTTTCATTTAAAACTTGTATCTTCGCCTGTCGAAGACTAAGGGTGAGGTTTAGGTTGGTGGGAGGCCAATTCCCCCTCACACAAACCTCCTTTGGATTCCTTGTTCTATGCCGAATCCAACGAGTGGTTGGAAGGCCACTTTTTCTCTCAAAATAGGCATTTTTTTAATGTTTTAGTGTTTTTTTGTAAAAACACTAGTTTAGGGGAAAATTGAACCTTTAATATCTTGCATAGCTCAGATTTGGGTACCTTTTTTGTAAAAATGTTTGTAATTCAATTCTCCACAGTGTAGGCTTATTATTTGTAAAAAATGCACTAGTTTATAAACTGCCAAAAATTTGGGTCTCTCACGACACATTTTCGGCTGAGTTCGACGTCCTGTTTGCTTTAGTCTTGCACTGATTGCTCTAAGACGCATTCTGACTGAGTCTGACATCTTTTGAGCATGCACTTACATATTTGGAGGGGGCTCAATATTTTGGGGGGGTGTGATTGCTTTTCACAACTTGCATATCTTTGCTTTCATTCTCTTTTCTGCATAATTTCACAACTTGCAATCAACACTTCACCTAAATTTAGCTAAAAATGGATTATTTTTAATGTAAACCCCTAACACCCTTCAACTATCATGAATGGAAGGTTAAAATTTCAATCATTCTTAGAAGCAAATGGTTGTATAGGATCACCATGGGTATTGAAGTAGTTACCAATACTGATGCTTAAAAGGTCAAGTGGTACAATCGTAGTGAAGAAGCCTATGGATTATTAAGCTTGTTTGTGTCTCCAAAACTTCTCTTCCATCTAGAATCCTCCTAGACTCCCAATGACATATGGGACACCTTAGAAAAGTTATTTGTAAAGCTTGATGAGATGAGAGGTCATGAACTTGAAAATGAACTCATAAGTCTAAGTCCTAGCAACTTTGACACCCTACAAGACTTTTTCACTAAGTTTAAGGCCCTTAGATTGCAATTGAAAGAATGTGGGATATAGAAGAAAGATGATCAACTCATCCTTTCTATTCTCACAGAGTTAGGTCCAAGCTATTCAGTCTTTGTCTCCACTTTCCATGCCACAAAAAGTGCCCTTGGCACTGTCAGAAATATAGAACAACAAACATGCTCTGACTCTAATGTTAGGATCTAGGAAGCACAATTGATTACCATGTACAATCAACTTAACATGCGAAATTAACCAGAAGCAACAAGTAACTAGAATCAGAAACAACAGAGAATATGAGAGATAATATCCAATTGTATTTATACTCTTCCAAAAGGAAATACAACAAAGAAGATGCCACAGTCTTCTTCCTTACATCTCTAGAGTTCACACACATCTAGAGCATAAACAGTAAATCTCTTCAAGAGCTCACTCTCTCTCTTACGGTCCCAACACACAACTCAAACACAGAGTTGGTGTTCACCTCCAACTAGTCAGTATCCACTACTGCCAGTACACAAGTACTCCACATACTTCAAGTAGATCTCCCATGAACTTGCAACAATCGACAACTCAAATGACCTTACTTATGGAAGGATCTACCTTGCCTTCCTCTATGCTCTATGACTGAGTACACACCATACTCCAAGTAGATCTCCCCTGATATTGCTTCTTGTTGTGTTGTTGACCTCCCTGATCTTGTACACCTGCAAATCAATCTAGTTCTGCACACCTACAAACTTAGATCTCGCATACACACACCTAAAAATCAATGATCTTACTTACCATGTAGATCTCCAAATGTGGCCTTGGACACCTGCTGACCAAGATCCTACATACATGAAGAATCTTTCTGATTCTCCAAACTAGCACCCATACTTGGCACTGTGGTACTAGGAGGAACACACCTTGCTCTCTTCACTCTAAAAGAGCTAATTTTTGCTCTCTTACTCTCTAGCACACTTTACAATACATGAGTCTATTATATAGATCTCATGCAAACAATAATTAGGCATCCAATTACAATAATTAGATCTACAACTCAAGTTTAAAATTGGCCTTTGACATGCAAACAACTAGTTTGTTAACTAAATGTCTGTGAACTGGCAATTTTGGAACTGCACAGGTGACCGACGCCGGTCCCTGTCTGCCTGGAGGTGACCGATGTCAGTTGCTCTTCTCACTATATATGACCGACATCGACTGATCAGGCTGACATCGATTGCTCTGCAACTCAGCAACCTCCTCCATGTCTGCATCAATGAAGCTTTTAGCTCCACAGCCTAACAATCTCCCACTTGGAGATAAATAGCTGCACTGCACCTATACCTGTACACCATCTAATTTATTTCCTAGCTTGTATCCCTCTTCAAGCTCAATCCTGAAGACCAACCACCACACATCCTGTGGTGCAACACTTGTCATCCAAGTAACCTACTAAATCCAAAGTGCTTGACCCTGCATAGCATGAATCCCTGTTGTTGGTCTCTCTCAGATACCTGAGAACCCACTGAACTGATTTCCAATGCTTCCTTCTCAGATTGACTACAAAATTTTTGACAGCACCATTGCTTGGGCAAACTCAGGGAGTATACATGTACTCAACCTCATCATGTGATTGGGGACCCTATTCTGTGAACTATCCATCCATAAGTGTGATGCCATATTCTGCATCCTGCACTACCTTCACACAATCATCCTGTGACAACATCAACTTGTGATATCTCTGTCTCTAGGATTACTCATACCAAAGAATTTCACTGCTCCCAAATCCTTCATGGCAAACCACTGAACTAACCTTACCTTTAACTCAGTAAAACCCTATATGTCTAAACTTTTAGCTAGCATACCATCCACATACAGTAACAGAATAATGTTGCAATCATCATCCAACTTGGTAAGACAAACACAATGGTTACACTGATATTGACTAAAGCCCTGCTTTGTCATCCACCTGTCAAACCCTGTACCACTATCCTACAGCTTCCTCAAGACCATATACCCTGGCCTTATGTCTCACATGTCCATTCTCTCTATTCTTTAACTAAGGTATCCATTCATCTTTCAGTGCTTTCATATCGGCTGGCAACCCTACCAAATCTTTCGTTTGGTTTTGCATCCTATTCATGCCATGCTCCCACTGTTTCCTAGATCCTTCATGCTCTGCAGTGAACGAGTATAAATAAGAGGAATAAGGAATTTGAGGCTTACTTACCCTTTCAGTCCTCTATGTGGGCATTTGAGACTCCTTGACAGCTTGTTGTCTGCCCAAAATCCATTCCAGTGACCGACCTCGGTCACCACACAGTCTGCATCCAACCGATGTCAATTCGATGCGATTGTCCAGGTCACAGACACCATTTATCCTACCGACGTCGGTCTCCACCTGCCTGACACCATCGACTCCTCTGGTCTGCACATGACCGACATCGTTCCTATCTGTTTGACATCGATTACCCTTGATCGATGTCGGTACTAGTGTTTGCTTGTGAGTGATGACTTTTTACCCACGAGATTTCTTTGAATCATACCCATGTCCAAACTGCCCTGCTTAGAAGTATCTAGCCCCCTCCACTGATCTCTATCCGTCATCTCCTCCAAAACACCAAGGCTTTTCAGTTCTTAAGTTTGTCAAATACATCAGTCTTTCTTTTCCTGCAATAAACACAATCCTTTCTTGTAGCAACCCACTGCTCACAGAAATCTCGATCTATGCTCTCCGACGTTGATCTCTTACCATTTGACTCAAGAACATCCATTCCCTTCTCACTTATGTGACCAAGCCTACAAATCCACACACGTGCAATAGAAGTGGAATCAGTAATACAAGCAAGTAGATAAAGAGTACCTGCTTTCTTACCACATGCTAATTCAAGTGCATCCCTGGTAACATTCTAAGAATCTACTATGAGAGTTACTGTGCATCTCTCATCACCCAACTTTTCTAAAGAAATTAGCCGCATCTCCAAGACTGGGACCTGCATGACCTCCTTCAACACCCATGTGTTGGTCGTCTGCAATTTCAACTGCACTTCCCCTTTGTCAATACTTTGACAAGGCTCACCAATCCCTCTAATTGGGGCTGCATGGAAAGAGGCAACAGAATCTATAAACCAAGATTCTACTTTATCCAAAGAACATCCTAGAGCATCCTGTAAAACAACACTTGCAACATCTGCTACCAACCAACAATTTTTTTTTCCTGCTCTTTCTTTCCATAACACTGTAATTGACCATTCGTGCTTTTCAATTCCTCCATTCTTAGCTTACTTTCTTCTGTCATTGCTATACTCTCACTCAATCAAAAAGCCCTAAGAGTGACCTGTAATCAAACACAAAACCTACTCCCTAAAACCTTAGCTCTAATACCACTTGTCAGGAATCTAGAACAACAAACATGCTCTGACTCCACTATTAGGATCTAGGAAGCACAATTGATTACCATGTACAAGCAACTTAACATGCGGAATTAACCAGAAGCAACAAGTAACTAAAATCAAAAACAACACAGAATATGAGAGACAATACCCAATTGTATTAATACTCTTCGAGAATGATATACAACAAAAAAGATGCCAGTCTTCTTCCTTACATCTCTAGAGCTCACACACATCTAGAGCATAAACAATAAATCTCTTCAAGAGCTCACTCTCTCTCTTACGGTCCCAACACACAACTCAAACATAGAGTTGGTGTTCACCTCCAACCAGTCAGTATCCACTACTGTCAGTACACAAGTACTCCACGTACTTCAAGTAGATCTCCCATGAACTTGCAACAACCTGCAACTCAAATGATCTTACTTATGGAAGGATCTACCTTGCCTTTCTCTATGCTCTATGACTGAGTACACACCATACTCCAAGTAGATCTCTCCTGATATTGCTCCCTATTGTGTTGCTGACCTTCCTGATCTTGCACACCTGTAAATCAATCTAGTTCTGCACACCTGCAAACCTAGATCTCGCACACACATACACCTGCAAATCAATGATCTTACTTACCTTGTAGATCTCTAAATGTGGCCTTGCACACCTACTGACCAAGATCTTACATACATGAAGAATCCTTCTGATTCTCCAAACCAGCACCCATACTTGGCACTGTGGCACTAGGAGGAAGACACCTTGCTCTCTTCACTCTGAAGGAGCTAATTTTTGCTCTCTTACTCTCTAGCACACTTTATAATATAGCTCATGAGTCTATTATATAGATCTCATGCAAACAATAATTAGACATCCAATTACAATAATTAGATCCGCAGCTCAAGTCTAAAATTGGCCTTTGACATGCAAACAACTAGTTTATTAACTAACTATCCGTGAACTAGCAGTTTTAGAACCGCATAGGCGACTGACGTCGGTCTTTGTCTATCTAGAGGTGACCGACGCAGGTCGATCCCTGACCAACATCGGTTTCTCTTCTCACTGTATATGACCAACATCGGCTGATCAGACCGACGTCAATTGCTCTGTAACTCAGCAACCTCTTAGCAACCTCCTCCATGTCTGCATCAATGAAACTTTTAGATCCACAACCTAACAGGCACTACATGGAAAATGTCTTCTTTGGATTCATTCATTGCCGACTTGACTAGGGAGCAAGATAAGCTAATTCAAATGGGCACAATGAAGTCAACTCAACCCCAAGATTTGATAGCTAGAAATGGTAAGGATAAGACTTCAACAAAGGATAAGAAGAAAAAGAACACGGACCAAGAGAAAAAGAAAGAAAACAATAATCCTGCCAAAAACAACACTGAGTCTTCATCCTCCAATGCTAAACTTAAGAAGGAAAAGGTTAAGTGTGCCTATTGTAAAAAGATAGGGCATGATGAACACAAAATGCATGAAGAAACAAATAGATCACCTAACTCATCTTCTAGAGAAGAACAACATAGGTGTTCCTGAGTCCATCAAGCAGAATTCATCTATCCAAGATTCTACCAAAGCAAAAGGCAAGGGTAAGGAGAAAGAAAAGGGCAAGGCCCTTGTAGCTACAATAGCTTCTACATCTTCATGGGTCATTGACTCGAGTGCTTCTCACCACATGGGCTCTTCACTAGTTGAATTTTCATCTTTATAGCCTTGTAGCATGACTTCAATTAGTTTGGGTGATGACACATCAATTTTTGTTGCAGGGAGAGGGTCAGTTGAAATGGAAGGAGGAACATTCAATAATGTTCTAAGTGTTCCTTCTTTTTCAACCAATCTCTTATCAGTGTACCAAATCACTCACATTGGTAAGGGCATGAGAGTTGAGTTTTTACTAGATTTAGTGGCTATTAGGGAGTTGCATAGTGATACTACAGTGGCAGTGGGTAGGATAGATCATCAAGCCAAGTTATACACCTCACATTTTGCATCAAATTCTTCTCCAATAGCATTGCTGACTCATTCAGATGGAGTTAACAAATTATGGCATGAGTGGTTTGGCCACCTTAACTACCGCTACCTTGAGCAACTTTGCAAATATGACATGGTCATTGGCTTGCCTCATGTCCAATTCTCAAAAGGACTTTGCGAGGGGTGCTCCCTTGGGAAGCATCTCGAAGCAAAATTCGACAAAGGCAAAGCTTGGAGGGCTTCACAACCTTTGGAGTTAGTTCACAGTGATGTATCGGGACCCTTTCCTAAACCATCTTTCACAAGGGCCAAGTATATCCTCACTTTCACTGATGATTTCTCTAGGTACACTTTGATATATTTTCTCAAACAAAAGTCTAAAGTGTTTGAAAATTTTATAAACTTTAAGGCTCTTGTTGAGAAACAGTGAGAAATCCATCAAGATTCTTCGAACTGATAATGGAGGGGAGTATGTCAGCATCAAGTTTGAGCAGTTTTGCACTATAGAGGGGATTGATTTGTAGTGCACAGTCACTTACAGTCCTTCATGGAATGGGGTTGTAGAATGCAAAAATAAGTTCTTAAAAAAGATGGATAGCTGTATGATTCACTCCAAATCTTTAGCACCACAGTACTGGGCCAAAAACATCAATTGTGCTTGCTACATTCAAAACAGGGTTCCTCACAAAGCTTTGAAAGTGATAACACCCTTTGAAGCTTGGCATAAAAGGAAACTTGATGTTGAGCACCTTAGAGTTTTAGGATCCCCAGCCATGGCCTGCATTTTGAAGAAAAATGCAAAGCTATGGAACAAAAGTCCAAGCCTTGCATCTTTGTAGGATATCTGGATGATATTAAGGGATATCGCCTTCTAGATCCAATCACTCATGAGTTTTTCATCGAGAGAAGAGTCCTAAAGACTCAACACTTGACACTTCTTCTCCCTCATCGGATCTACTTCTTCATGATGATTCCTCATCAGATTCAAATCAGCCACAACAAGTTTTTGAGCCAGAGACATCTTCTTCTTCTTCGAATCCAGATAGCAAGGACAATGATGCAGAGTCATCCACCTCTAGTCAGTCAGAGGATAAGGAGTTAGCACCTGACTCGCCCACTTCTGGGCCACTTTGGGCCAGACAGACACTTGAGAGTGCTAACACTTGGGCAAGAGATCCCACAGATGACAAACGTACTAGGGGGAATTTTTAGAGAGATCTACATGCCTTCTTTGCTATAGTTTTAGATCCACAGACTTTTCGAGAGGCATCGGCGGTACCTAAGTGGGATAGTGCTATGGAGGAAGAATATTCTTCTTTAATCCAAAATCACACTTGGGATTTGACTTCACTTCCTAAGGGAAGAAAGATGGTTTGATGTAGGTGGATATATCAGACCAAGTTTACAACAAATGGGTCAGTTGATAAGTACAAGGCGTGATTGGTCGCCAAGGGTTTCTCACAAGTGGCAGGCATTGACTACTCAGAGACTTTTGCACCCGTTGCAAAGATGACTTCTATCCGACTCACCTTGGCTATTACCACAGCACATGGTTGGGATGTGCACCAAATGGATGTGAAGAGTGCCTTTCTTCATAGAGACCTAGAGGAAGAGATTTACATGGAGCAGCCACCAAGATTTGTTCAAATTCTTCCTTAATATGTAGACTTAGGAAATCTATCTATAGCCTCAAATAGGCCCTCAAGCTTGGTATGCCAAGATGGATTCCTTCCTTCTCATAGCAGGTTTCACTAGGTGCCATTCTAATCCCAATGTCAACTTCTTACAGCAGGATGATTCGCTCTTGATTTTGGTTCTATATATTGATGACCTTTTGATCACTGAGAGTTCTTCATTGACTATTGTAGTGATGAAGGCATCTCTTTAGGATAGATTTGACATGAAAGACTTGGGTTTGTTACACTACTTCCTTGGCATTGAGATCTCACAGTCAGATTCAGAGATTTCTCTTACACAGCCTAAGTATGCTCTTGACTGATTGGCTCAGTTTCACATGGCTGATTGTAAGCCATCTCTGACTCCCTTTCTATTAGGAGTCAAGCCTGAGGCTAATTGTTCTTCACCATTGGTTGATGCCACTCGATATCAACAACTTGTTGGTAGTCTAATCTACTTGACTCACACCAAGCCAGACATATCATATACAATGGGACTTGTCTCTAGATTCATGCAGGAACTTCATGAGCTGCATTGGAAAGTAGCTAAGAGGATCTTACATTA
This sequence comes from Torreya grandis, assembly GCA_037957365.1. Classification (NCBI taxonomy): domain Eukaryota; kingdom Viridiplantae; phylum Streptophyta; class Pinopsida; order Cupressales; family Taxaceae; genus Torreya; species Torreya grandis. The sequence continues at coordinate 1,069,020 of JARHVA010001854.1, read as the reverse complement.
CATACAGGGTTCACATAGATACGAGATTCATTACAGATTTGGCATAGAGGTTGACTTGGTTGGATACACAGATTCAGACTGGATTGGCAATTCATAGACTCGCAAGTCCACTTCTGGTTATAGTTTCTCTCTAGGTTTAGGTCCTATCAGTTGGTCTAACAAGAAGCAGAATGCTATTGCTATATCATCCACAGAGATAGAGTACAAGGGAGCTGTTAATGTAGCTGCTAAGGCTATTTGGCTTCAGAGGATTTTTTTTGAGTTTGGCATTCTTATCAGGCAGCCCACCATCATTTATTGTGACAACTAGAGTACCATTCAGATTTGTAGGAATCCAGTTCAGCACCAATAGACCAAGCACATAGAGATTCACATGCATTTCATTCGGGAGCTTATTCATAGTTAGGTCATTAACTTGATATGTTGCCAGTCTTTAGAGCAGGTTACAGACATCTTCACCAAACTTTTCACTAAGAGAAAGTTCATTCATCTACGAGCTCTTCTTGGGGTGCGGTCCATATTTGCAGTAGCATCATCTTCAGGGGGGCCTTCTAGCCTCTTCTTTTCTTTTGTCTCTCTTTTGGGGTGGGAATTTTTTCCTACAAGTTTTCTCCTTTTCTCTATTTTATGGGAGATTGTAACGAACCGCTACACCAAAACCTCGAGGTGTTAGTGAAGTCCGCCCACTAGGACCATAACATCCCACCATGCTTTCAAAACCTAGACTCTTGGCTGGATTTGTGCCTATATCACCAAGATTTCCTATATGTACGAGCCACAGACGAACATTGTCATGCTGACGTAGCCACCCGCTCTGTGACTTGAACCCAGGTGGAGGCTCTAATACCACATGTAACGAACCGCTACACCAAAACCTCAAGGCGTTAGTGAAGTCCATCCACTAGGACCATAACATCCCACCATGCTTTCAAAGCCCAAACTATGGGCTAGATTTGTGCCCGTATCACCAGCATTCCCTACATGTACGAGCTCTGAATGAACACTGCCATGCCAATGTAGCCACCCACTCTGTGACTTGAACCCAGGTGGAGGCTCTGATACCACATGTAACGAACTGCTACACCGAAACCTCGAGGCGTTAGTGAAGTCTGCCCACTAGGACCATAACATCCCACCATGCTTTCAAAGCCCAGACTCTGGGCTGGATTTGCGCCCGTATCACCAGGATTCCCTATATGTACGAGCCCCAGACAAACATTGCCATGCCGACGTAGCCACCCGCTCCGTGACTTGAACCTAGGTAGAGGCTCTGATTACACATGTAACAAACTGCTACACTAAAACTTCAAGGCGTTAGTGAAGTCCACCCACCAGGACCATAACAAAGATTGCATTTGTACATGGGTACCTCATCAGGCCTTGTTGCCAGGACCCATTTTATATTTTCACACTGCCCACCTAAGGTGCGCTTATGGGGGGTATTAGTGTAAGTTTTTATTTTTTCCTAGTTTTTAATTAGGGAAATTGTATTTCTTCTGCATACATAGAGTTTTCCTACATTTGTGGGATAGGCTAGCTTATGTAGAGGTGTGTGTCATAGATGTGTCATAGGTGTCATAAGAATATCATAAGTAACTCCCTTGATAGGAGTTACTTTTCTATTATTAGCACCTTGTCACCACCTTTCATGGAGGAATTACAGTCTATTCTTGGGGTGCCTTGTCCACCTTTTGTAGAAGAGTTACGTACTGTCATATATGTATTTTTCACTTTGGCCATCTCATGTTAATCAAATTTTGGTTTTCTCTATTTTGTCTTATGCAATTTATATTCTTGTGTTATTTTCAAATTGCTTTAGCATCTATATGGTGTGCACTTGCTTCAACTCGTGTGATCACATCTCTATTGCACTCGCATTATCTAGATTCTGGCAACAATTCTGATAATCTCATCAAGGGAGTTACTTATGACACCTATGACACATCTATGACACACATCTCCACATAAGCTAGCTTATCCCACAAATGTAGGAAAACTCCATGTATGCACAAGAAATATAATTTTTCTAATTAAAAAATAGGGAAAAATAAAAACCTACACTAATACCCCCCATAAGCGTAGCTTAAATGGGCAGTGTGGAAATATAAAATGGGTCCCGGCAACAAGACCTGATGAGGTACCCATGTACAAATGCAATCTCTCATAAGATAGAGAAAAAGAAAATCCATAGGAAAAAACTCCCCCCCAAAAGAGAGACAAAAGAAAAGAAGAGGCTAGAAGGCCCCCCCTCGAAGATGATGCTGCTACAGATGTGGACCGCACCCCAAGAAGAGCTCATAGATGAATGAACTTTCTCTCAGTGAAAGGTTTGGTGAAGATGTCTGCAATCTACTCTGAAGATTGGAAAAATATCAAGTCAATGACCTGACTATGAATAAGCTCCTGAATGAAATGCATGTGAATCTCTATGTGCTTGGTCTGTTGGTGCTGAACTAAATTCTTGTAAATCTGAATGGTACTCTGGTTGTCACAATAAATGATGGCGGGCTACTTAATAGAAATGCCAAACTTAGAAAGAATCTTCCGAAGCCAAATAGCCTCAATAGTTACATTAACAGCTCCCCTGTACTCTGTCTCTATGGATGATATAGCAAAAGTATTCTGCTTCTTGCTAGACCAACTGATAGGACCTGAACTTAAAGAGAAATTCTAACCAGAAGTAGACTTGTGAGTCTATGAATCTCCAACCCAGTCTGAATCTGTGTATCCAACCAAGTCAACCTCTAAGCCAAATCTATAATAAATCCCGTATCTATGTGAACCATGTATGTAATGCAAGATCCTCTTAGATGCTTTCTAATGCAGCTCATTTGATTCCTGCATGAATCTAGAGACAAGTCCCACTGTATATGATATGTCGGCCCTAGTGTGAGTTAAGTAGATGAGACTACCAACAAGTTGTTGATATCGAGTGGCATTAACCAATGGTGAAGAACAATCAGCCTCAAGCTTGACTCCTGATAGAAAAAGAGTCAAAGATGGCTTGCAATCAACTATATGAAATCGAGCCAATAAGTCAAGAGCATACTTAGGCTGTGTAAGATAAATCCCTAAATCTGACTATGAAATCTCGATGCCAAGAAAGTAGTGTAACAAACTGATGTGTCATCACCCAAACTAATTGAAGTCATGCTATAAGGCTCTAAAGATGAAAACTCAACTAGTGAAGAGCCCATGTGGTGAGAAGCACCTAAGTCGATGACCCATGAAAATGTAGAAGCTGTTGTAGCTACAAGGGCCTTGCCCTTTTATTTCTCTTTACCCTTACCTTTTGCCTTGGTAGAATCTTGGGTAGATGAATTCTTACATGATGGACTCATGAACACCTATGTTGTTCTTCTCTAGAAGATGAGTTAGGTGATCTATTTGTTTCTTCATGCATTTATGTTCATCATGTCCTTTCTTTTTACAATAGGCACACTTAACCTTCTCCTTCTTAGGTTTAGCATTGGAGGATGAAGACTCAGTGTTGTTTTTGGTAGAATTGTTGTTTTCTTTCTTCTTCTCCTGGTCCTTGTTCTTTTTCTTTTTCTCCTTTGTTGAAGTCTTATCCTTACCATTTTTAGTTATCAAAGCTTGGGGTTGAGTTGACTTCATTGTGCCCATTTGAATTAGCTTATCTTGCTCTGCAGTCAAGTTGGCAATGAATGAATTCAAAAAAGGCATTTTCCATGTAGTGCCAAGAGCACTTTTTGTGGCATGGAAAGTGGAGACAAAGACTGAATAGCTTGGACCTAACTTTGCGAGAATAGAAATGATGAGTTGATCATCTTTCTTCTATATCCCACATTCTTTCAATTGCAATCTAAGGGCCTTAAACTTAGTGAAGAAGTCTTGTAGGGTGTCAAAGTTGCTAGGACTTAAACTTATGAGTTTATTTTCGAGCTCATGACCTCTCATCTCATCAAGCTTCCCAAATAACTTTTCTAAGGTGTCCCATATGTCATTGGGAGTCTAAAATGATTCTAGATGGAAGAGAAGTTATGGAGACACAAACAAGCTCAGTAATCTATAGGCTTCATCACTACAATTATATCACTTGACATTTTTAGCATCAATGTTGGGTTCTACTTCAGTACCCATGGTGATCCTATACAACCCTTTGCTTCTAAGAATGATTGACATTTTAACCTTTCATTCATGATAGTTGAAAGGTGTGAGGGGTTTAAGTTGAAAAGAATCTATTTTTAGTTGAATTTAGGTGAAGTTGTGTTGATTGCAAGTTGTGAAATTATGCAGAAAGGAAAATAAAAGCAAAAATATTCAAGTTGTGAAAAGCAATCACACCCCCTCGAAATATTGAGCTCCCACAAATATGCAAGTGCATGATCAAAAGACGTTAGACTTAGCGGAGAATGCGTCTTAGAGAAATCAGTGCAAGACTAAAGCAAACAGGGTGTCGAACTCAGTCAAAAATGCGTCTCGAGAGACCCAAATTTTTGGCACTTTATAAACTAGTGCATTTTTTACAAATAATAAGCCTACGCTGTGGAGAATTGAATTACAAACATTTTTACAAAAAATGTACCCAAATCCGAGCTACCATTTGCAAGATATTAAAGGTTCAATTTTCCCCTAAACTAGTGTTTTTACAAAAAAAATACTAAAACATTAAAAAAATGCCTATTTTGAGAGAGAAAGTAGCCTTCCAACCACTCGTTGGATTCGGCACAAAACGAGGAATTCAAAGAAAGTTTGTGTGAAGGGGAATTGGCCTCCCGCCAACTCGGACCTCGCCCTTTGTCTTCGATAGGGGAAGATACAAGTTTTAAATGAAAACTCCTCACATTACAAAACTATCTAAAAAATTAAATATTTAGTCAAATTGACTGATTTTTGTTTTACAAGTCAATTTTTAACTGAAAATAATGAAGCATAGACAGAATGAAGGATTGCCAAGTGTCCAAGGGGCGCCACATGGGATGCCAAGTAAAAAAGGGGCGCCAAAATAGCACAGTCCAAAATTTAACTCAGAAAAGACAAAAAAATAAATGCAGACCTGTGTTGGACGTCGTATGGCCTGCTTGGTGTCTTGCTGGCCAAAGAAGACCAAAATGCTGGAAGGACTACAGAAGCTTGGCAGAACTGAAGGCACCTTGTTGGAAAGATAATAGCAGACCTGGTAGCAAAGGATGACTACTAACAAAAAGTGCGTGCCATTGCAAGCCTGGACGCCATAATCGCGGAAGTTGGGATGCCGTGTGACTGTGGAAGCTGTTGGGAGTGGCAGACTGCTGGCATGCTGCTTCAGGCTAGAAGGACTAATGCTGGAGTTGCTTCTCCTCCGCTGCTCCCTGTACAACAATGGCACCCAAGCTAACTGCTGAACCAGCCCCTGAAGTGAAGACAGCCAAGACACCCAAAGGCCAAGGATTCCCAAGAAAATGATACCAGAAATGATATATATTTTTTATTTTAGATCAGATCTAGAAATAAAAAAAAAAGAGAACTCCACTCCTCTTGATTTCAAAATGAACTAAAAGCATAACCAGACGACATGATTACCGTTCTTGCTCTGATACCATATCAGAGTTGTTCCCAGAATCCAGATAATGCGAGTGCAATGGAGACGTGATCACACGAGTTGAAGCAAGTGCACACCACATAGATGCTAAAGCAATTTGAAAATAACACAAGAAGATAAATTGCACAAGACAAAATGGAGAAAACCAAAATTTGATTAACATGAGATGGCCAAAGTGAGGAATACATATAGGAGAGTACGTAACTCCTCCACAAAAAGATGGACAAGGCACCCCAAGAATATACTATAGCTCCTCCATGAAAGGTGGTGAAAAGGTGTTAAGAATAGAGAAGTAACTCCCATCAAGGGAGTTACTTATGACATTCTTATGACACCTATGACACATCTATGACACACACCTCCACATAAGCTAGCCTATCCCACAAATGTAGGAAAACTCCATGTATGCACAAGAAATACAATTTCCCTAATTAAAAAATAGGAAAACTGAACCTTTCCGTCATGCTAGTGGATTTTAGCTTTCATCGGAGCTCTTAAAAACATTTCATCTCGATCAATTTTAGAAACATTTTCAGCACATTTCGCTTCGTTAGGAGCAAAGATCAGTTAGTTTTGTTAACATTTACTTGCCGTGGACTAAATAATTATTTTTTCCTAGCAAAAAATTGCGCTCTGCAAGGATTTTATCGGTTACGGTTATCCACATACATTCTACATCTATCCAGTAGAATATTCATTCGATTTAGCACAAAAATTGACGGCTTGATTCGTACTCCACAATTTTCTTGCAAAGATTCACGTTGCTTTCCGACTGGCTTAAATTTTATAGCTTTGAAGCAAAATATGAGGAAAATACTAAAAAGATTAAAATAATGAGGGTTTTTGTAAATAAAATAGCTAAATCAGTTTTACCAAAAATACACAGCGACATCGACAAACAACACGTTTCAAACCACACATTTGTCCAAATTTTAATGAAACAAATAGCAAACAAAAACTCTGACATACTGTATGTTTGGCCAGAAACCTCCAAACGAGCTCTATCTTCTGCTCAAAAACAAAACCTGTGGAAAGTCCTTTGTTATGTCATTATATCTACCACACAACAGCTCCGTATTTGGCCTATCTCTGCTTGATCACACTCTTAACAAATAAATACATGTATTTACAATTGTGACCTTCAAGAGCTCCAAAAAATAAAATTTGTAACACTAATTTGCCCGTAACTTTCCAAAAAAGAAGACAATATTTTATTTACAAAACCTCATCAAATATTACGTTTCTGAGCTCAAAAAATTAATTCAATTGTGCGAAGCGATAGACGAAACAAGATGATCTTCCTTGCTAGAGACCTCCATTTTTACCCGTGATGGAATTTACATCTTTTTTGCACGATCCAAAGCAGGGAAACAACCAGTTGTAAAATCTGCAACCTGATTCTTAGTCCACCAAATAAATTTTATCCAATCGGATCCGAAACCACAGTCAAAACATCTGCAATAAATGTCATTGTAATGGTTATTAGAAACTGAAGTCAACTGGAGTTAATTTCTCCAAAACTACCAGTTCCACTTCCTTCTCATGCATGCACTGCAGTTAGTTAACAAACAGGGAGTTCAAGTAGTTTGCATGTAAAGACTAAAATTAGTCTTTGGTTTGTTTTTTCTAATTATTTTATGTTTTCAATTCTATTTAATAGACCCATGGTGTAGGATTGTAATTGAGCAAGATTTAGAAGATCAAGAAGATTTGCAAGATTCAAGAAGATTAATAAAAATCTTGTTCAATGATTGTTGTAGCAATCTGTATGTTCTATTTTGTGTTTTTTCTATGTTCTTATTTTCTATAATCCAGGTGAATCTAGTTCTAATCCTGGAAGCTTATTTCTTACTTGTAATGTTACTCAAAAAAAAGCTAGAGATATTTGGTTTTTAGACAGTGGATGCAGTAATCATATGACAGGAAATAAAGAATTTTTTGCTAGTCTTGATGATTCTGTAAAATTAGAAGTGAAATTAGGAAATGATATCACAGTAGATGTCATGGGTAAAGGTGTCATAAATGTTTTGGCAAAGAATGGTGAAAGAAGGTTTATACCTGATGTTTATTTTGTACCTAGACTAAAACATAAGCTTTTGAGTGTTGGTCAGTTAGTATAGAAAGGTTACAGAATATCCTTTATGGATAATGTTTGCACAATATTGGACAAGTTTCCAAGTGACAGAGTGATAGGAAAAGTGGAGATGACCAAGAATCGCATGTTCCCTCTTCATATTCAGTGCATCCAAGGAGAAGAGGAAGCCCACCACAAATCCATGCAGCTAGACCAATCATGGCTATCGCACTTAAGGTGTGGACATTTACATTTTAGAGGTTTAAATTTGTTACAGAAGAAAAATATGGTGAAGGGTTTACCGCCAATAGAACAGCCAGGAAGTTCACGTGAGAGTTATATTCTAGCAAAAGAGCATAGAGAGAGACTTCCAGTAGGAGCCTCATATAGAGCAAAGGTAATATTAGAGTTAGTCCATAGTGATTTATGTGGACCAATGCAAACTACATCATTAGGAGGTAGTACTTATTTTCTAACCTTCATTGATGACTTTAGCAGAAAGACATGGATAGACTATCTCAAAAATAAATCTGAAGCCTTTGAAAAATTTAAAGAATTCAAGGCAATGGTTGAAAAGCAGAGTGGCCATTATATCAAGGTACTAAGATCAGATAGAGGAGGTGAATATATGTCTAATGCATTTCAATATTTTCGCAGGTATCATGGCATTAAAAGGGAATTGACTACAAGGTACACACCACAGCAGAATGGTGTAGTAGAAAGAAAGAATAGAACAATCATGGAAATGGCAAGAAGCATGTTGAAAGCCAAACACTTGTCAAATGAATATTGGGCAGAAGTAGTAGCATGTGTAGTGTATATTCTGAATAAGAGCCCAACAAAAAGTGTCAGAGATCGAATTCCACAAGAAGCGTGGAGTGGTAAGAAATATAGTGTATTTCATTTCAGAATTTTTGGTTGTGTTGCATATTCTCTTATACCATCTAAATTGAGAAGAAAGCTTGATGATAAAGGTGAGAAATGCATTTTTATTGGCTATTCTGAAGAATCTAAGGCTTATAAGTTGTATAACCCAATTTCAAAGCAAGTGATTATTAGCAGAGATGTTGAATTTAAGGAAGCAAAAGCATGGGATGGTAGCACCATCACAGTTGGAGCATCAATTCCACAGGATGAAGAAGTTTTTGAAGAACAAAATTTGCAAGGTGGACAATCCTCTCCGCAAGCAGGCACAAGCACTCCAATAAGAACACCTAGGAGGTTTGAACAAGGTGAATCATCTAGTCATGCATGTCACCCTACTCCAAATTCACAAGTAAGTGATGAATCAGATCCAACTCTTGCTACTTTAAGAGCAAGATTGAAAGGTAAAAAAATGAGAAGTTTGAATGAAATTTATAATCAAGAAGAAGAGATATTAGATTTGGTTTCAAATTTTGCTCTTTTCACTCATGATCCTATGTATTATGAAGAAGCAGTTAATGTGAAACATTGGATAAAAGCAATGGATGAAGAGATGAATGCTATTGAAAGGAATCAAACATGGGATTTAACTATTCTACTTGAAGTTAAGGATTGTATTGGAGTCAAATGGGTTTATAAGACTAAATTTGATGCGGATGGAAATGTTGAAAAGCACAAGGCAAGGTTAGTAGCAAAAGGTTTTGCACAAGAACATGGAGTTGACTATAATGAAGCATTTGCACCAGTTGCTAGATTGGATACTATTAGAATGGTATTATCAATAGCTGCTCAAAATAATTGGCATGTATATCAAATGGATGTAAAATCTGCTTTCTTGAATGGTTTTCTAGATGAAGAAGTATATGTGAAACAGCCCATAGGTTATGAAGTGCAAGGACATGAAGAAAAAGTTTACAGATTGAAGAAGGCTCTATATGTTCTCAAGCAAGCACCAAGAGCATGGTATAGTAGGATTGATTCTTATATGATAAACAATGGATTCAGCAGAAGCGATAGTGAGCCTACTTTGTACACAAAAATCAATAAAGGTCAAATTTTGATTGTGTGTTTATATGTTGATGATTTGATTTTTATTGAAAATTTGTCTGTAGACACTTTTAAATCAGCAATGAAGAAAGAATTTGAAATGACAAATTTGGGATTAATGAAGTATTTTTTGGGAATAGAAGTTGTACAATCAGAGAAAGGAATATTTATCTATCAAACTAAATATGCAAAGGATATGTTAAGGAGATTTAAGATGCTGAATTGTAAACCAGCACCTACACCAGTTGCTACAGGGACCAAACTTAGCAAAAAAGACCAAGGGTCTAATGTTGATTCTACAATATTCAAAAGATTAGTTGGCAGTTTGATGTATCTTACAGCTACAAGACCAGATATCACTTATGGGGTTAGTTTAATCTCAAGATTCATGGAGTCACCGAAAGACTCACATTGGCAAGTTGGAAAAAGGATATTAAGATATGTGGCAGGAACTACAGAATATGGAATTTTATATTCCACAACTAACATTTTTAGTTTGATTGGTTTTATAGATAGTGATTTTTCAGGTAGCGTTGATGATAGGAAGAGTACTTCTGGACATGCCTTTCTTTTAGGCACAAGTGTGGTCACATGGACATCTAAAAAGTAGCCTATAGTGACACTTTCATCAGCTGAAGCAGAGTATGTTGCAGCCACATCAACAGCATGTCAAGCAACTTGGATGAGAAGAATATTGAAAGATTTATTACAAGCACAGAAGGAGTCAACACCAATCTTCTGTGATAACAAATCAATAATCGCATTATCAAAAAATCATGTGTTTCACAAGAGGAGCAAGCACATTGATACAAGATTTCACTTTATCAGAGAGTTAGTGAACAATGGAGAAATCCATCTGCAATTTTGTAGATCTGAAGATCAATTGGCAGATATATTTATAAAGGCATTAGCAAAAGAGACCTTTGATTATTTGAGACAAAATTTAGGCATTGTAAATGCTAAAATTGTAAGTGGTAGAAATTAAGGGGGAGTGTTAGAAAGTCAAGTTGAACTGGAGTTTAATTTCTCCACTCCTCATGCATGCAAGTAGTTAGCTACAGTTAAGCAATCAGTTAGTAAACTGACAGTTAAGCAATCAGTTAGTTAACAAATAGTTCGTTAAACTGTTAGAGAGTTAGTTTGCATGTAAAGACTAAAATTAGTCTTGAGTTTGTTTTTCTAATTATTGTTTGTATTCAATTCTATTTAAATACGCTTGGGTGCATCATTGTAAGCAAGAAAAATTGAAGATCAATAAAATATTTTTCCTTCAAGAGATTGTTGTAGCAATTGTGTTCAGTTCTTATTTATTTGTTTAAGTTCTTGTTTTGCATGCTCTCTTGATTCTAACAATGGTCATAGCCATCTCCAGTGGCACTAAAATCTTGAATAGAAAAGTCTCCGAGGGTAAATTTATTCATTCCTTCTCATTATGTGGTCAAACTCTATGCCATTTTTCTCATATCCGAGCAACACAGCAATCTGAGCTGAACTAGTGATAGATCGGTGGTAAATTAGAGATATCTATGGTTCAAATCGTGACTATTTGTGAACAAAACCCTTAGACAGATACAAAGACACCATCGATTCAAATTCAACTTGTAGTTCTCAACCCCAATAAAAACAGATGCCAAAGTAAATCTGGTTCGTGTCAGCAAAGCCCCCACCCATAAATGTGACGAGATGATGTTGTCCTTTTCTTCCATTTTCATTGATGGTCATGAATTTGCGTGAATTATACGCTGCCAATAACGGTAATTAAAAGCACCAGATACATTGTCAACCAAAAATACGTTGCCCTAGACAGTCTATTTATTATGATGATGTCAACAATTCACCCTTACATAACATGAACATAATTTTGATCAATCAGAGAATATTTAAATAGGGTTTTCTATATATTTGGTTAAGAATTGTGCAACTCAATTTTTGAAGAAATACAAATTTTTTATGCACCAAAAATAATATATTTTGATTGGTCCAAAATGCAAAGTTTAATTGACAGTTAAAACATACTAAAGGCTTTAGTATACCCTCCTGGGCTGATAACAATGATAGAGTGGCCCTTGGTGACAATATCCTGTTTGTTGCATTGCAAAAGGAGACCATGGATGGTCTACACCATTTAGACACCACGGTGGATATTGCATATAATTAGATGGGACACATTGGGCATGTCATCAAGCTAGTTGAGGTGGTGGCATGGTGCATGATATCATGTGATGTATGTCAAGAAAAAGAAACGGCATTTCATCATGTAAGGAAAAGGAAAACCCATTTCATCATATGTTGTAAGGTATCAATAGATATAATAATAATAAGAATAATTTAGTTTTTAAGGTTCACAATGTTGATTAATGTCTTGGTTATGGTTTATAAGGAACCTATGACTTCCCTTCAAGGAATACATGTTCTTCACCATTGGGTCGACTCAGGGGCACACTATCCAATCACTAACTAACTTAGAGAATACTATCCAATCACTTATCTCCACTTGTCCTATCTAATACTATCTTGCTATATCACACAACAAAATATGCTTGACAATCATTGTTATTCCACACAATAATAAATGTTTCCATACTCTAGAAGCTTACCAGAAAGATATGTGAAGCTCCATGACACTTTAAAAGAAAATATTGTTTCTCTAATTCATTATACTTTTTTTTGTCAACCTGTAATTTCTTGACTTTTTTTGTTATTCATTTGTTGGCACTTGTATATTGTGTACGTTTTATAATTTGTTTTATTTTAATATAAAATTTTAGTTTTTTCGGGACCATCTCAATAATCCTCTCTTAAATATCATTAAATATTAAATAGTATGGAGAAAATATTAAATATTGAATGGTATCCAAAAAATTTATGTTATAAAAATAAAAATAATTATATATATATATATATATATATATATATATATATATATATATATATATATATATATATAATTAATTGCAATTTATTACATCGATAGGTGTTTCTACAATGGCATCAAGGGGTGGAAGGGGGGAATAGCTAGGAGCCGTAATGGCATGAGAATGTTAACATTTAATTATTTGAAAGCCAACATTATAAAATAAAAAATAAAATAATTTAATTATTTGGAAACTGATATGATTGAATAAAAAATAAAACTACAAATATGATGGTTTAAAAAAATTAAAAACATACCAATAAATTTCAAAATACTTACAATTCAATACGATATAGGTGCCTCGAGAATGATATCTATTGATATATTTTACATATATTGAATGTGTCAACTTTTAATTCTTTTAAATTTGACAAAATAAATTAACCTTGTACTAATTTTTAATTAGTATACAATGGACACAAGAAAAAAAAAAAGAAAAAAAACTTGAAGTTAATATAAATACATTTAACATAAAATTCACTCAACTAAAAAAGTTAATATATCTTTATTTTAGTAATAATTTCATTTTATCTTTAGATAAAATATCTATAATTACTTTGTGGTTAGAGAGTTTTTTTTTTTTTTTTTTTTTTAAATGTAAATTAAAATATAAATAGATTTAAATTAAAACTAAAATATTTTAATATATTTAAATAAGTATATTATTTTTGTTTAATTATAATTTTTTTAATTTTTTTTTTTTTTTAAATATAAATAATAATTGTTAATACTTTGATTATAATAAAATATATTAAATATAATTTTTTCCAAACAATATATTACATAAAAAATTGAATCCTAAAATCCCTAAATAAAAAGTGTCTTATAATTTCTCAACGATAATTAAGTAGCAAACCTCTACCTAAATATATATTTTTTCAGATTTGGCACTCTCGTTTTATAGAGTGACGACAAATGCATTGGTTCTGGTGCCACTGGCCTTTTTTGAGATAAGGGGTGTGCTTGGCAACGGGGGAGGGGTGGGGATTTTAGTAGGAATGGGCTCACAGAGAGTGATGGTTAAATATTTATTTATATCGAGGCGGTGGGTTCACAGAACTTCTTTAACAATGGCTGTCTGGACGAATGGAGGGAAACGAAGCGCGTCAATGAAGAAGATGGGGGAATAACGTCTGCTTGAATCTGGATTCTCCAACACAGATGATATGCAAGTGCAAGTTGGAGATACTTTCGAATCTCGAATCTCGATTCTCGATCCATTCCAAACGCCCCTCTGCAGATTTTGTCGAACGAAAATCCTTTACGAGATTTTGCGACCAGCAAGCCGAGAATTGTGACCGCCAACGCCATCTTTACTAGACTTATCCGGAGCTACACCACTCGAATAAAACACTTTTATTATTTTAGCCATGCCATATGAATTCGGCACGCACCCAAGTATTTTGTCACATGTCTATTCAGTTGTCGAGAAGTTCAGCGGCCCACAGCAATCCGTTCGATTCTCGAGTAGCATTATTTTCTCCGTTCTGTGGATGGATACTGCCAATTCTGTATCATATTTAATGCAAGTGAAGATCCTGCCAATCTGTATTATATTTAATACAAGTGAGGTAGCGCTGTGTTACTCGAGGCACCAATATTACTCGAATTTGATGCAATTTATTATTTTTCTATATTTTTATTCTTAACTTAGTGCCTTAATAAATGAGGACGTCATGTGGTCGACTTTGTCATGTAAGTGTTGAGTTGTTTGTGTCTACGTCGTGTTGGGGCCGACACGTTCCATTCTCAGAATCTATGGAAACCCTATTTGTCTTAAACAACCTTCATTTGTAGTTTAAAATGAAGCTTTAAATTTTCGTATTAGTCCATTTTGTTCATTGACTTTTGGGTTTGAAATCGGGATTTCATGCATTTGATATTTGGGAAGCGTATTCTCTAATCCTCTATGTTAGTTCTGGTTGAGTGATTCTTCATTTTATTCATTTAAATGGATGATATTCATTGACCGTTCATATAAATTTCACATAAAATACATGGCTCGCCATTTCGTATTCAACCCATTATTTCACATGACTACATTATGATGATATTTTCTTTTATGAATGTTCATTTCATGTGTTTCAATGGTTGGACCTCATGCATGTCCATGTAAACATTTAATAATAATAAGAAGGGCTAGAAATATATATTTTGGTGGAGTTCCTCTGTTTTGTAACATAATATTTGTTAAACATTTATTTGATGTTATTTCTTTGCAAACAGGGGAAACTTGTAATTGTACATTGTTAGCCTTCTTTTTTGTCTTAAATCTCATCAAAGGGTCTCAAAACGTATTCACTAACACAAACAATCCCAACAAGGTTTTGACATAATTCTAAGAGAGACATGCTTTAGTATGCAAGCAAACAAATATGTGTGAAATTTGGCAGTTCAGCAGAGAAGGAAAAGATGGGAAGATGACAGTTTTGATTGTAAGTGATTATTTGCATTGCGACCAAACTGCTTCTTCATATATTTGTAATTGCTTCCTCATATACTAGGCTCATAGGTGCATAGTATTTGGGTAGTTTGGGAAAATCATTAGCATATGAACTACATCTTTTGACTATTCATAGTAATTCTTTGAGTCGACCTAGTTTATATACGGTGAATCAGTTTTATTTAGATTATGATATATGCCTAGTTTATTATGTATGCTTTGTTCAAATTCACTTTTCAAACTAACTTGACTAATCTTGTTTAGAGTAAATGGTTGGTTGTAGTTCTATAGATTCTTTAACCTTGCAGATGGGCAACACTTGTCTAGTTCTCGTTGATCCTTGGTTGATAGACTCTATCGAATTATATCTAAGTTTCCCGTGATCAAGCCCGAGCTCCAAGGATCTTTGAATTCCTAGATTGATGACAAGTGTCATTATCACATTGATTCTTCATGGATTAATTTTGGTGAAATTTCTAAGTGTTTGCTCAAGAGAAAGTTGAGATTAACAAAGTGTTCTAAATCCTTGAGCTTCTGAGAGTATGCCATGTGGCACAATCTTAGAAGCCTGAAGCTTACAAAAAGTCAGAAAGGATTATAAGGCATTAAATCCTTTGAATCCTGACATTCAGACACGTGTCTCAATCACATAGAGTTGAAACTATGCATAAATTTCATGGACAAAATTTTTTAGAGCCCTGTGATCATACCACGTGGTGAGCTCGCAGAGCTCTGAGTAGTGGAAAACCACAAGATTGATTGGTTAGTGGGACCCTAGGACTATCCAAGTGTCTCAGTTAGGGAAAAGTCAGAAGATAGGAGAAAAATAAACCAATTCAAAGCTTGAAGACTTATAGTTTTCGTGATCCCTTCACGTGTCTCCATACCAAAGATTTAAAGCCCACATACTACAGATGAATAGTCAAAGA
Organism: Torreya grandis; assembly: GCA_037957365.1. Lineage (NCBI taxonomy): Eukaryota > Viridiplantae > Streptophyta > Pinopsida > Cupressales > Taxaceae > Torreya > Torreya grandis. Next base: position 1,053,144 of record JARHVA010001854.1, on the reverse strand, counting down.
GCCCACCGCTTCTAAGCCATACATGTGTTTTCATCTCATGAATGCAGAGTTCAAAGAAAAAAATCACACAATCAATAGCAAAGACCTCTCGCGGTCTCAATATTATGCCAAGTGGCACAATCTCGAGGACTCATAATCTATAGGACATTACAAGACTTGGGCTCCTAGAAACAAGACTAAGACAGATGGCATAATCTCAAAATCACATAGCTATGAGATGTGTGTGAAATTTTATGGTTTAATAGAGAAGAAAAATATGGGAAGATGAAAATTTCAACTTTAAATGACCATTTGTGTTGCAACAAAATTGTTTCCTTGTATATTTGTAAATTCTTGACCGACTTTAATCTTTTGGTTGGAATTGACAATGAGAAGGTCTGAATGGAATGGCATGTCAAAATACGTCATCTATAAGGTTTTATGATAGGTGATATGACTCTAGTTCAAATGATATGAACTACTTCTGCTTAAAATAGACACATTATTATGTGTCGAATCATATCTCTCTAACAAAGAGATTTTTAGACTCCAAAAATTCATTCTTTAACATATGGAAAAAATTATCTCATTCTGTCCTCAATCATTTCTTATTGAGAATTTAGAACCAAACTTTTTATAAATGAAAAATTATGCCCTATCTTGTCTCCTTCATCCAACAAGGATGATTCAAATAATTTGAAATTTACCACTTTAATGATTGAATATATGGCCATATACAGAAGTAGATCCAATTTGAAAAAAATAAGTCATTTTTTACAAGATATAGAGATGGTCCACACCAAATTGGATTGATCACATTTTAAATTGTGAGCTTCCCCATGTTGGTAATTTCTAGGTTGTTGTTCCCTATAACTATGTCAATTTATTTAGTGCAATGTGATCACCTAGTTTATGCTACCAACTGAACAATTAATGCATTGCCAGTAGGCTTCAACATTACTACATGTCATCACTCAAAACCTTTATTGTGTTCCAACTAACTACTTATTCTTAATCATTTCTTGGTTTATCTCACAAATTTAAAAGACTTCTCTGAACCTAGATCAAATCCTTATTTTTTTTGTGATTTAATCACGTTCTTCATAGTTTCAAAAGGTTTTTGACAAAGATCTAACTATAAGTCCAAATTTTATAAAGCCCCCTGGTCACCTAATCTTGCATCGAATGGCTCGTGGTCATTCGATTGATCAAGGTTTTGGAAATCCACTTTGAAAAAGACTAAGTCTAAAGATTTTAGCCCTCTTGAAGATTGAATTGTCAATATCATGCCATGTGGCACCATCTTGACCATTCAATCATCGAGTAGATTTTAGATGATTTGGCTATGTTGAGGTATGTTCTTGTTATTGGTGTTATGGCATTGATGTTTTAATTGATGTCAAGGTCATGGTGGATTGTTAAGGTGTGGAGCTAAAAGCTTCAACTGTTTGCAGACACAAAGAAGAGGATGCTGAAGAACCAGAAGCATCGGTGTCGGCAACATGACCAACGTCGGTCAGGTGCAGTGCAAAAGGAAACCGGCGACGGCAGGAGGTCGATCGACGTCGGCAGCCCCAGGCAAGCAGGGACCGACGTCGATCGCCTGTGTGTTCCAGAACTGCTATTGACGAACAATCAGTGAAGTGAAGCGAGTGTTTGCATGTCAAATGACTAATTATAGTCACGAGTTGCGTGTCTAATTATTGTAGTTAGATCTCTATTTTTGTAACCATGGGATCTTATTTAAAGACCCATAAGACATGTATTGTAATTATCAAGAAGGCAAGCAAAAGCATTGAAGCAAGCAAGGTCAAGGAGATCTACAGGTGTAAGGTCAAGGAGATCAGCTGAAGCATTCAAGGAGGGATAATAACTCAGGCTATAGAGTTATTGTGTTGAGCAAGAGAGAGAGAGAAGAAAGTCTTGAGGTGTGGCAAGCCTTTGAGGTGGAGGAAGAAGTGGCATCTTCCTTATTGTATTTTCTTCTAGTAATATTTAATACAAGAGTGTGTATTGTCTCTCAAATTCTTTGTTGTCTCAAGTTTCTAGTTACTTTATCATTCTGGTATAATTTCGTGTTTAATTGCTTATAAAAAAGTAATCAATTGTGCTTCCGTTGGATAAGGGGTCACCTAACAGTTGGTATCAAAGCATATCTATTGTTGTAGGTTTCCTGACAAGTGGTATCAAAGCTATGGTTTGCAGGAAGTAGGGTATTGTTTTTTGATTACAGGTCATTCACAGGGTTTTTTGATTGAGTGGGAGTTCAGCAATGGTAGAAGAAAGTAAGCTATGAATGGAGAAGTTTAACGGCAAGAATTATCAACATTGGAGGATGCAGATTGAGGACTATCTGTATCAGAAGGATTTGTACTTACCATTCGGTGGGCTTGCATGCAAGCCCACAGATATGAATGATGAAGAATGGAGTGCTCTTGATCGGAAGGCTCTCAGTTCCATAAGGTTGAGCCTTGCATCGTCTGTGATTTCCAGCTTATCACAGTGCAAGACAACAGAAGAGTTGATAAAGTCCTTGACGAATTTATATGAAAAGCCCTCGGCTTTTAATAAGGTATATCTTATGAAGCAGCTATTTACTTTGCAAATGTAGGAAGGTGGATCGGTACATACTCATCTCAGTGATTTCCATGGTTTGGTAAACCAATTAGCTTCAGTCAATATTGTTTTTGATGATGAGGTAAAGGCTCTCTTGATTTTATGTTCTTTGCCTGAAAGTTGGGACGGTTTGGTTATGGTAGTAAGTAATTTTGCATCTGCTTCTAAAATCTTAAAAGTTGATGATGTTGTGAGTGTGATCTTGAATGAGGAAATACATAGGAGAAGCACAGGTGAATCATCAGGGAATGCTCTAAGTGCAGAAAGCAGGGGAAGGCAAAGGGAGAAGATTGAGCAAGGGAAAGCAAGGTCGGGAAGGAGATCCGAGTCCAAAGGTATTACTTGCTAGTTTTGTGGAAAGAAAGGACATACAAAGGAGTGTTGGTTGAGAGATAAAGAGAATCAACATGCAGGTATTGAAGAAGCAAAGGATGCAAATATTATGGTACAGGACGCTCTCATACTTTCTTGGATAGTCAAGTAGGATCATGGATTTTAAATTCTGGTTCATCTTTTCATGCATCCCCAAACAGAGATTTGTTCTATGAGTATGAACAGGGAGACTTTGGAGTGCTCTATTTAAGGGATGGTATGCCTTGTCAGATAGTTGGCAAAGAGAAAGTGCAGCTGAGATTGCAGATTGACAACACATGGGTGTTGAAAGAGGTCATGAATGTTCCAATTCTGAAGCAGAGTATGATTTCTGTTGGAAGGTTGGGTGATGAGGGATGCACAATAACCCTCACAGCGGATTCTTAGAAGGTTACCAAGGGAGCACTTGTTTTAGCGAGAGGTAAGAAAGTAGATACTCTTTATCTGTCTACTTGTATTACTGATTCTACTTCTGGTGTAGATTCGAAGATGTGGTCTAATAGGCTTGGTCACATGAATAAGAAGGAAATGGAAGTTATTGATTCAAAAGGTATGTGTTCAAATTCAGAAAGCATAGATAGAGTTCATTGCAGAAAAAGGAAATTTGATGCTTTTGACAGGAACAAAGAAGCCTTGGTGTTTATGGAGGAGATGAAGGACAGAGATCAGTCATAGGGGCTGAATAAATTTGAGCAGGGCAGCATGGACAGAGGTTTGATCTAAGAAGAGCTCGCGGATGAAAATTTCATCACTTACAGGAACACACAGACGTCGATGTCGGTCACATGGGACCGACGTCGGTCATTCAGATACCGACATCAATCATGTGCAGACCAGCAGGGTCGGTAGGTCAGGTAGGAGAAGTCCGACGTCAGTCATAAGGACCGATGTCAACAGGGGGGACACCGGCGTCGACTAGGGAAATGACGTCGACAGTCAGGGTCAGTGCAGGGAACTGACATCGGTCGGGAGCAGACTGGGAGATGGCCGATATCGATCACTGGAACGGATGTTGGGTGGATCAATAAGTCTCAAACACCCATGTGGAGGTCAGAAAAGGTATGTGAACCTCATATTCGTTGTTCACCTTCTTTATATTGCTTACTGATAGTCATGAACTAGGAAGATGGAAGAAGCAATGCAGGTAGAATCCAGAAATAGTGGGAGCTTGGCATGGATGAGGAGTGTGAGTCCTTGGAGTAGAACCAAACAGGTATTTGTTGGTAGAGTTGTCAGCTGGAAGGAAGCACTGGATAGAGGGATGGATTCCCATTTTAGAGAAGAGAGTGGATGGACACATGAGACAGAAGGCTATGGTATATGGTCTTGATTAGGCTGCAGAGCAATGGAGGTTTGACCATTATATTTTATCTTTACTAGGTTGGATAATATTAGCTACATTATCCTGTTACTGTATTGTGTTACTTGTTGCAGCGTTTCATATACAGGGAGTTTTCTGAGCTAAGGGTAGAGTTGGTTCAGAAGTATGTCATGATGAATTTGGGAGCAGCAAAATTCTTGTGGCATAAGTGATAGGTATTACATCACAGGTTCAGTGGTGGTTGGTCTTCAAGAGTGACTTTGAAGAGGGATACAGAGCCTAGGCAGCTGTTTATCTCCAAGTGGAAGATTGTTAAGGTGTGGAGCTAAAATCTTCAATTGTTTGCAGACACAAAGAAGAGGATGCTGAAGAACTAGAAGCACCGGCATCGGCAGCATGACCGATGTCAGTCAAGTGCAGTGCAGAAGGAAATCGGCGACTGTAGGAGGTCGGCCGACGTCGGTAGCACCAGGCAAGCAGGGACCGGCGTCGGTTGCCTGTGTGTTCCAAAATTGCTGTTGACGAATAGTCAGTGAAGTAAAGCGAGTGTTTGCATGTCAAATGACTAATTATAGTCACGAGCTGCATGTCTAATTATTGTAGTTAGATTTCTATTTTTTTAACCATGGGATCCTATTTAAAGACCCATAAGGCATGTATTGTAATTATCAAGAAGGCAAGTAAAAGCATTGAAGCAAGCAAGGTCAAGGAGATCTACAGGTGTAAGGTCAAGGAGATCAGCTAAAGCATTCAAGGAGGGATAATAACTCAGGCTATAGAGTTGTTGTGTTGAGCAAGAGAGAGAGAAGAAGGTCTTAAGGTGTGGCAAGCCTATGAGGTGGAGGAAGAAGTGGCATCTTCCTTATTGTATTTTCTTCTAGTAATATTTAATACAAGAGTGTGTATTGTCTCTCAAATTCTTTGCTATCTCAAGTTTCTAGTTACTTTATCATTCTGGTATAATTCCGTGTTTAATTGCTTATAAGAAAGTAATCAATTGTGCTTCCGTTGGATAAGGGCTCACCTAACAATTGGTATCAGAGCATATCTATTGTTGTAGGTTTCCTGACAAGTGGTATCAGAGCTACAGTTTGCAGGAAGCAAGGTATTGTTTTTTATTACAGGTCATTCACAGGGTTTTCTGATTGAGTGGGAGTTCAGCAATGGCTGAAGAAAGTAAGCTACGAATGCAGATGTTTAATGGCAAGAATTATCAACATTGGAGGATGCAGATTGAGGACTATCTGTATCAGAAGGATTTGTACTTACCGTTGGGTGGGGTTGCATGCAAGCCCACAGATATGAAGGATGAAGAATGGAGTGTTCTTGATCGAAAGGCTCTCGGTTCCCTAAGGTTGAGCCTTGCATCGTCTGTGATTTCCAGCTTATCACAGTGCAAGACAACGAAAGAGTTGATAAAGTCCTTGACGAATTTATATGAAAAGCCCTCGGCTTCTAATAAGGTATATCTTATGAAGCAGCTATTTACTTTGCAAATGCAGGAAGGTGGATCGATACATACTCATCTCAGTGATTTCCATGGTTTGGTAAACCAATTAGCTTCAGTCAATATTATTTTTGATGATGAGGTAAAAGCTCTCTTGATTTTATGTTCTTTGCCTGAAAGTTGGGATGGTTTGGTTATTGTTAGGATTGTGGAGCTAAAAGCTTCACTGATGCAAACAGGAGAGGAGATTGCTGAAGGTTGCTGAGTTGCAGAGAAGTTGGGGTCAGTCTGATCAGCCGACGTCGGCAGGATAGCATAGAGAAGCAACCGACGTCGGTCATATATCGGCCGACGTCAGTCACCTCCAGGCAGACAGGGACCGACGTCGGTCGCCTGTGTGGTTCGACTGCGAGCTAATTACGGGCAGTTAGCTAACGAACCAAGTGTTTGCATGAAGAGATTTATTTTTAGACTGAGAGCTGCGGATCTAATTATTGTAATTAGATGTCTAATTATTGTTTGATGAGATCTATATAATAGACTCATGGTTGTATTGGAAATGTGGGCTAGTTTGAGTTGAGCAAAGTTTGCTCCTTCTGTGTGTGAGGTGAGCAAGGGTGTTCCTCCTAGTTCCACAGCAGTACCAGGCGTGTTGGTGCTGGTTTGGAGAGTCAGCTGGATTCTTCAGGAGTGTAGGATCTTAGTCACAGTTGCATGGCCTATATAGGAGATCTACATGGTAAGTAAGATCGTTGATCTGCAGGTGTATGTGTGTGCAAGGTCAAGGTTCAGAGGTGAGCAGAACCGTTGTTTGATTTGCAAGTGTGCAAGATCATATAGACAGCAACACAACAGGGAGCAGTATCAGGCAGGATCTACTTGGAGTACAGGTGTGTACTCGGATAGAGCAAGAGAGGAAGGCAAGGGAGTTCCTTCCATAAGTATGGTCTGTTGAAGTGCAGGTTATTGCAGGTTCATGGGAGATCTACTTGAAGTACCTTGAGTACTTGTGGAGCACGTGGAGTGCTTGTGGAGTGCGTGGAGCACTTGTGGAGTGCGTGGAGCACGGGAGGTGAACACTAACTCTGTATTTGAGTTGGGTGTTGGGACCTGTGAGAGGGAGAGCTTTGGGGAGAAGAATTACTGTTCACTTGAGGTGTAGCGAGCCTCTGAAGAGGTGGTGGAGAAGAAGTGGCATCTTCTTTATTGTATTCTTTTCTGTATAAAGTATTAATACAATTGGTGTATTGTCTCTCATATGCTGTGTTATTCTGAATTCTAGTTACTTGGTGAATCTGGTTATTTCCGCATATTATAGTTGCTTGGTATTTGGTAATCAATTGTATGCTTCCGGTGTTTCGCACCCTGACAGTTATGGCAGTAAGTAATTCTGCATCTGCTTCTAAAATATTAAAAGTTGATGATGTTGTGAGTGTGATCTTGAATGAGGAAATACATAGGAGAAGCACAGGTGAATCATCAGGGAATGCTCTAAGTGCAGAAAGCAGGGGAAGGCAAAGGGAGAAGATTGAGCAAGGGAAATCAAGGTCGGGAAGGAGATCTGAGTCCAAAGGTATTACCTGCTGGTTTTGTGGAAAGAAAGGACATACAAAGAAGGAGTGTTGGTTGAGAGATAAAGAGAATCAACATGCAGGTATTGAAGAAGCAAAGGATGCAAATATTGTGGTACAGGACGCTCTCATACTTTCTTTGGATAGTCAGGTAGGATCATGGATTTTAGATTCTGGTTCATCTTTTCATGCATCCCCAAACAGAGATTTGTTCTATGAGTATGAACAGGGAGACTTTGGAGTGCTCTATTTAAGGGATGGTACGCCTTGTCAGATAGTTGGCAAAGGGAAAGTGCAGCTAAGATTGCAAATTGACAACACATGGGTGTTGAAAGAGGTCATGCATGTTCCAATTCTGAAGCAGAGTATGATTTCTGTTGGAAGGTTGGGTGATGAGGGATGCACAATAACCCTCACAGTGGATTCTTGGAAGGTTACCAAGGGAGCACTTGTTTTAGCGAGAGGTAAGAAAGTAGATACTCTTTATTTATCTACTTGTATTACTGATTCTACTTCTGGTGTAGATTCGAAGATGTGGTCTAATAGGCTTGGTCACATGAATAAGAAGGGAATGGAAGTTCTTGATTCAAAAGGTATGTGTTCAAATTCAGAAAGCATAGATAGAGTTCATTGCAGAAAAAGGAAATTTGATGCTTTTGGCAGGAACAAAGAAGCCTTGGTGTTTATGGAGGAGATGAAGGACAGAGATCAGTCATAGGGGCTGAATAAATCTGAGCAGGGTAGCATGGATAGAGGTTTGATCCAAGAAGATCTCATGGATGAAAATTTCATCACTTACAGGAACACACAGATGCCGATGTTGGTCACATGGGACCGACGTCGATCAGCCAGATACCAACATCGGTCATATGCAGACCAGCAGGGTCGATAGGTCGGGCAGGAGAAGTCTGACGTTGGTCATAAGGATCGACGTCAGCAGGGGGGACACCGGCATCGGCTAGGGAAATGACGTCTGCAGTCAGGGTCAATGCATGAAATTGACATCGGTCGGGAGCAGACTGGGAGATGGCTGATATCGGTCACTAGAACGGATGTTGGGTGGATCAATAAGTCTCAAACACCCATTGTGGAGGTTAGAAAAGGTATGTGAACCTCATATTCATTGTTCACCTTCTTTATATTGCTTACTGATAGTCATGAACTAGGAAGATGGAAGAAGCAATGCAAGTAGAATCCAGAAACAGTGGGAGGTTGGCATGGATGAGGAGTGTGAGTCCTTGGAGTAGAACCAAATAGGTATTTGTTGGTAGAGTTGTCAGCTGGAAGGAAGAACTAGATAGAGGGATGGATTTCCATTTTAGAGAAGAGAGTGGATGGACACATGAGACAGAAGGCTATGGCATATGGTCTTGATTAGGCTGCAGAGCAATGGAGGTTTGATCATTGTATTTTATCTTTACTAGGTTGGATAATATTAGCTACATTATCCTGTTACTGTATTGTGTTACTTGTTGCAGGGTTTCATATACAGGGAGTTTTCTGAGCTAATGGTAGAGTTGGTTCAGAAGTATGTCATGAAGAATTTGGGAGCAACAAAATTCTTGTGGCATAAGTGACAGGTATTGCATCACAGGTTTAGTGGTGGTTGGTCTTCAAGAGTGACTTTGAAGAGGGATACAGAGCCTAAGGAACAAAATAGATGGTGTATAGGTACATGTACAGTAGCATCTATTTATCTCCAAGTGGGATATTGTTAAGGTCTGGAGCTAAAAGCTTCAACTGTTTGCAGACACAAAGAAGAGGATACTGAAGAACCAAAAGCACCGGCATTGACAGCATGACCGATGTCGGTCAGGTGCAGTGCAGAAGGAAATCGGCAATGGCAGGAGGTCGGCCGACGTTGGCAGCACCAGGCAAGCAGGGAATGGCGTCAGTCACCTGTGTGTTCCAGAACTACTATTGACGAATAGTCAGTGAAGTGAAGCGAGTGTTTGCATGTCAAATGACTAATTATAGTCACGAACTGCGTGTCTATTTATTGTAGTTAGATTTCTATTTTTGTAACCATGGGATCCTATTTAAAGACCCATAAGGCATGTATTGTAATTATCAAGAAGGCAAGTAAAAGCATTGAAGCAAGCAAGGTCAAGGAGATCTACAGGTGTAAGGTCAAGGAGATCAGTTGAAGCATTCAAGGAGGGATAATAACTCAGGCTATAGAGTTGTTGTGTTGAGCAAGAGAGAGAGAGAAGAAGGTCTTGAGGTGTGGCAAGCCTTTGAGGTGGAGGAAGAAGTGGCATCTTCTTTATTGTATTTTCTTCTAGTAATATTTAATACAAGAGTGTGTATTGTCTCTCAAATTCTTTGTTGTCTCAAGTTTCTAGTTACTTTATCATTCTGGTATAATTCTGTGTTTAATTTCTTATAAGAAATTAATCAATTGTGCTTCCATTGGATAAGGGGTCACCTAACAGTTGGTATCAGAGCATATCTATTGTTGTAGGTTTCCTGACATGGATGTCATTAATATCAAGGTAAAAGTTGAGGCCATGCATGGTGAAGTGGTATGTGACAAACAAGTCTTATGACAAGAGAAAATTTGAAGGCAACCTTTTGTCTCTTTATTGAGAGAGAGAATTTGAAGGCAACCTGGTAATTCTTCTGAGGTTGATTCCATGTTTCAAAATCAAGATACAAGGTAAACATACTATTGAGCACTAGTTTTGAGGAGAATTTTCATATCATGAGCATGGTTTAACAGTCTTTGAGTTTTGTATGAGGTCTTGGCACAATGTTATGGTGTGACAAGCTCATGAGAATGTTGAGATTAGTCTTGTATTTAGAGAATCTTTATTGAAGAATGTTTTTGGTTGATATCATTGAGACTTAGCTTGTTTGAGTTCAAATCTTTGAGTACTAGGTGTCTTGAGAAGCCTAGTCTAGCCTTGTGAGAAGGTGTATGCATGAAACATAGTAAATCTTGGTGAATTGTGTTAGTACATGAATGAGAGAGTGTATAAAGCTGTGTAATCATGATAATGAGGCAAATAATCCTTCATAAGAGTTTCAAGATTAGTTTTGAGGTTTAGTCATTGCACGAAGAGACCTAGTGAGAAGGCATAGGCTTGGTAGCATAGTGAGGTGAATAGACTGGGGCCTGTAAGAAGATGTGTGGTAGTGATTAATCATGGTATGAGGTCATATGACATGAGTATTAAGTGTTAATATTATTTCAAGTGGTTTCAAGGTATGTTCAAGGTCTAAGTGTGATTGGCAGTTTAAGGCCTAATGTGCAAAGAAACCTAGTGTGGCTTAATGAGGGATCAAGTTTAGTTTCCAAGGTGCCAGAGCTCATGAGAGAATTTTAAAAAGTTTTATAGGTTTTTTCAAGTATGTTGACCAATTTTGAGGTCATAAACTAAAGTAGAAATCATGAAATGTGGTTTTAAAGTTTTTTGTGTGCATAAAATGAGGTATTACTGAGCCAAGAAGGATTTGTGTTAGCTTGTTGGCACGTGAAACCTTTTCATGAGGATACAAGAAGTTCATGGTTTTTGTGTAAGGGTCCTAGATTAAATTTCTTGGCATTTTTTTATGGGTTGAGGTCCTAAGCTTTATGAATGATCATTAAGAATGAAAGACAGTCTAAACCCACTCTAAAACCATAATAGTGACCCAATATGGAAGATATGATTCAAAAGTGCCCATAATGGTTTGGTTAACCTAGTATGATGATTGGAGTTTTTTATTAAAATCTCCCAAGTATCTCCAAGTGACATTAGTCTATCAAAAGAGTGAGTGGAAGCTACAGGAAACCCCTTGTTTCTCAAAAAATTTAAGTAACAGGCAAGGTTGACTAGGTCAAAGCATGAAAATGATTGGAGTATGATGTGAAATACTTGTATTTTATTATCATGTAAGTTTATGAGTTGTTTAAATACTTTAGATATGCTAAACTGATCATGTAAGTTGGCCTATTGTTAAGGCCTAATGAGGAAGATAGTGAGAAAACCAAGGAAAAGTGAGAATGAGATTAGGGATCGGTTGCAATGGATTAGATATGGATAAAAATGCAAGGGGTTATTTTTCAATACCTATAACACATATCCATAATGGATATAATTTTTTTTAAGAAGATTATGTATGGCAAAAATTTGATCTCAATCTGACTTGTCTAACACAGTGAGGTATGTGTACAGTGAAGCCATGAGATTGGTCTGTAAGACCAATATTACTATTAGAAATTATAATATATCTATTTAAATATTTTATAATTATGTTTAAGGATAATATAAACCAATTTTAATATCATAAAAGTGTTCACATAGGTTTTTTAAGTCTTGGTTTTCATGACTGTGTTTTGGAGCATTCATGCAGTTTTCTATGTGTTAGTGAGAATGATGTTCCTAAGTCATTATGCATAGTTTTGAAGAATATAATTAATATGAATTTTTTTTATATGTCTCATAGGATCATTTTAATACATTTTTCTTCTTGATAAATTCCTATGAAGGTGTGAAAATTCAAATGTTCTTGACTGGATTCTTGAGGCCTATTTGTAGTTCTGAGTGAGCATATGAAGGTGGTTTGTTTGAGGTATTTTTCCATGTTTGGTGAAATATAATGAACATTATGATGACCCTTAGGTCATGAAGGTTATATCTATGTGATTTTTTAATATGGTTATGTGGCAAAGTTGAGTATATACTTTAGATATTCAAAACAAACTTTCTGGCAATGAGAAAGGCTAACTGTGAGTAGGCCTAATGGTATGGTTCAAGGAGTGAAATGATATAAATAGTGTTGGGGACCTAAGGTGAGATTATAATGGGTATAATTTAAATTTATGTAAAATTTTTCATCCATTTTTGGAGGCTTAATATATTCCAAGGTGGACAAGGTGAAATGTGTGCTTTGAGAAGGCCTAATTGCATTAGGTCTTTATTAGGCCTAATGGTGGTTTTGGTCCTTATGGGTGTTGACCAACCTATGTAATGGTAATTTCACTTGTGAATTTTTTTTTGGATATATTTAAAGGGTGATCCAAGTATGGTGAGGTTTATGGCTGACCAAGGTGTGTGAAAGCAAGAGTCAAGTATAAGAAGAAGGTCTAATAGGCCTAATTGGACTAGTTAGAATATTGAGGGAATAAGTGAATGAAATAAAAGTTTTGAACCTAGGTAAAGGGTATGAATACCATGATAAATATGTGTTTAATATTTCATGAATTTATAATATTGATTATACATATGATGAGCAAGGTCCTTTGACCTAATTTTGCCAATAGGAGGGTTAGTTGAGCGAAGAGCCTAATAAGCTGTTTGAAGGAGATAGAAGAGTGAAGAATAAAATAAGTGGATCATCATCATTTGGGTGAGTAACAGGTGTCCAAAGGTGATCATAGGTTCTATGTGTCTAAGTTGGTGCTGAGTTACCTAGGGGGTTGGTTCCCCCTTGCAAGTTGGTGCTTGCTAAAGACCTAGTTGAGTCGGTGCTTGACTAGTGAGGGATTGGTGCTCCTTGTGGGGTTGGTGCCTCACTAAATATTGATTAATTGATTATATTAATTTATTTTTATTTTTTTTCATTGGGTTTTATCCCCCATGATTTTTTCCCACATATCTCTTGTGTTCTTATATTGTATGTTTTTGTAGATGCTTGTTTATGCATTGATAAATGGATATATGTGACTGAATGCTTCATGGATGATAAGTGAAATTGAATTATTTTTTAATGGAAATGATTCAACCCCTTATTATTAGATATACTTCCAACATTTTGTATCATATTAGGTCCTTTGAATCAGGCTTAATACCCTAAAGGAGATCCTAAGCAAGCAAAGATGGCTAGTCAAGCATAAGGTGGTTTGTCTACAAGCAAGGCTCCATTGTTCAATGGATCTAATTATAATTTTTAGAGTGTCAGAATGAGAACATATTTTATGTCTCAATGTCATGATATTTGGAAATTATATTTGTATGGATATATTGCACCCCCTATTTCCCCTACAAATGCAGTAGGTAAGAAGGCTAGTGACAATAATTCAAAAGCAATGAATGGTATTCTTTGTGGCCTATCATAGGCACAACTTGTGAAGGTGATGCACTATATGTCTAAAAAATATATGCGGGACAAGTTTAAGACTATCCATGAGGGATAATCCAAGGTCAAGTTGGGTAAATTGCAAACCCATAGAAGAAAGTTTGAAATCCTAAGGATGAATGAAGATGAGACCATTACAGCCTGCCTATTGAGAGTTAATGAAGTGGTAAACATCATAAGAGGCCTAGGTGAATAATTGAAAGAGTATAATATTTTCCAAAATTTATTGATATCTCTAACTCCTAATTTTGATTCTAAAGTATTTGTTGTTGAAGAGATGCAAGATCTAGACAAGCTAGAGATGGATGGACTTCATGGCACCCTAGCAGCCTATGAGACGAGGACAAGTGAAGGAAGAAATGCAAAGAAGGAAGTTGCATTCAAGGTATAAAATAAGTCAAAGAATAATAAGACACAAGGTAATAAATTAAAAGACAATGATGATTCTGATATTGATGATGATGAGTTGATAGCTATGTTTTCAAGAAAGTTGAAAACTAGTTCAGGTAAATACAAGGGTAAGTTGCCCTTCAAGTGCTTTAATTATGGAGAAATTTGACACTTTGCTAATAAGTGACATCATATGCATAAGACAAAGGATGATGAAGAGCATGATGAAGGTCATGATGATGACAATAAGTATTATAGGTTTGATAAGAGCAATAAAATCTTAAGAAAGTATGATGACAAGAAGAAGTTTTTCAAGAACAAAAGAAGCTTTTACACCAAGGAAAACTGCAACTCATCTGATGAGAGTGAGAGACATGTCTATGAGAGTAACCATGAAGATGTTGGTCTTGATTTATATTAAGTTATCTTCATGGTTGAGGAAACAAGTTGTTCAAATCAAGAAGAATCCATGTGGTTTCGAGGTACTATTGGTGATTCAAATGAAGAAGAAGATGAGATGGACTTTGAGGCTGAGTTGATGAATGCTTTAGAAGAATTGAAGATGGTGAAGAAGAAGAATAAGGTAATGAGGTCTCTTATAAAATATTATGAGTAACAAATCAACTTATTTGAAAATATATTAATCAACAACTCCAAGGAACAAGAAGAGATAGTCAAATAGGTGGAGACTTAAATTGAGATAGTGACTCTAAGCCCAAATGCTAAAGAAGAAGAATGTGTCAGGTATGTAACTGAAGTGAATTGTTTGAGAGTTGATTTGGATCAGGCATCAAGTAAGGTAAATTCCTTTATGAATTTTGAAAATAGTACCAATGATCTAGACAACATTTTGAGTAGTCAAAACACTGCTAATGACAAAATAGGCCTTGGTTTCAATGGAGACCAAAAGAATAATGTTAATGTGATCAAGGAGAATCAGACCTTAAAGTTAAATGGTCAATTAAGGAATGATGGTGCTAGTAGAATAAAGATTAATCTTATCAGGCAGCCTAACTTTATAAGGTATGTTAATCCTTTCAATGGTTATTTTTATTCATGTAAACAATTTGGCCATAGAGAAAGGCATTATAGAAGACCCTCAAAGAATGGATATGCATGGAACTATGAGGAGAATCATTAGCCAAAAGGTATGGGTAATTGTGTTTTTTCATCAAGAGGAATAGTCTGTTTCAATTGTCAAAATTTTGGTCATATTTTAAAGTTTCGTAAGCATGGATTCTCAAGTCAAAACAAGAAAGTTGAGAACACTAGAGTGCAAGAAAGAAAACAAGACAGTGAGTGGAAACCAAAGGTAGCTAAGGTGAATGATGACCAGTCTACAAATCCAACTGGACTATTTGCCATGATGGAACATAGTTTAGATGTAAATGAGTGCCAAGAATTCTTCCTATCAGCTCAGATTGTGAATGAAGGAGTCAAGACAAATAGACCTAGTTAGAATGTTGTTCTAACAGAGATTGAAGAGGTTAAGCCAAAGAGGATATTCAATCCTAAGAGGATCATGAATAAATTTAAGTCTATTGAGGACATGGAGATATAAAAATCTCATAATTTTATGTTGTTTTAATACCCTATAGAAGAGTTGACTCCATTATGCTTCATGGAGGCACTCAGGGAGTGAGCAGAAGCATGAAGGATGTTTGGTCTTAGGGGGAGCTTTGCATTCTTTATTAATATTCAGATCCAAGGTTCAGTCAATAATATATTGGAGGTGTGATTAAAATATATGGGTTATAAATAATTTGTATGATGACTTGATCAAACCAAGTCACATTCATGATAGTGTCTAAATATCTCATGGAGATAAGGGGAACCAATCATGCTCCAAAGAGTAGGTGTGTGAGCCTGATCTGTGTTGTGTTTTTTGTCCAAAAGAGATAATTATCTTATTTGGAGAGAAAATGTGTGTTGTTTTAGGTCTAAGGATCAGATATTTGTCAAGATATGACCCTTTGTCATTAATTTCAAAAGGGGGAGAAAGTTCTAGTTTGGGAGAAAGGTTAGTTCTAAGAAGATCCAGCTTAGGGAGATGTAAACAATTAACTTTGTTTGAGTGTTTTCCATCAATGACAAAGGGGGAGATTATTGAGGTATTTTCCTTTTTTTGGTGTCGTGGCATTGATGTTGTCATTAATTTCAAGGTCAATATATATGTCATTAATATCAAGGTCAAAGTTGAGGCCATGCATGGTGAAGTGGTATGTGACAAAGAAGTGTTATGACAAGAGAAAATTTGAAGGCAACCTTTTATCTCTCTATTGAGAGATAATTTTAAGTCAACCTGGTAATTCTTCTAAGGTTGATGACATGTTTTAAGATCAAGATACAAGGTAAACATACTATTGAGCACTAGTTTTGAGGAGCATTATCATATCATGAGCATGATTTAGCAGTCTTTGAGTTATGTATGAGGTATTGGCATAATGTTATGGTGTGATAAGGTCATGAGCCTATTGAGAGTAGTCTTGTCTTTAGATAATTTTAATTGAATAATGTTTTTGGTTGATATAATTAAGAGTTAGCTTGTTTATGTTCAAATCTTTGAGTACTAGGTGTCTTGAGAAGCCTAGTCTAGCCTTGTGAGAAGGTGCATGCATGAAGCATAGTAAAGCTTGGTGAATTATGTTATTACAAACATGAGTGAGAGTATAAATTTATGCAATCATGATAATGAGGCAAAGAAGATGTCAGAAGAGTTCCAAGATTAGTTTTGAGGTTTAGTCATTGCATGAAGAGACCTAGTGAGAAGGCATAGGCTTGGTAGCATAGTGAGGTGATTAGACTGAGGCTTGTAAGAAGATGTGTGGAAGTGGTTAAACATGGTATGAGGATATATTACATTAGTATTAAGTGTTGAGATTAGTGCAAGTGGTTTCAAGGTATGTTCAAGGTCTAAGTGTGATTGGAAATTCAAGGCCTAATGTGCAAAGAGACCTAGTGTGGCCTGATGAGGGGTCAAATTTAGTTTTCAAGGTGTTAGAGCTCATGAGAGTATTGTAAAAAGTGTGATATTTTGTTTCAAGTGTGTGTTAACAAGGTCTAATATCATAGAATAAAGGAGAAATCATGAAATGTGGTTTTAAGGTTTTTTAATGTGCATAGAATGAGGTATTGCAGACCCAAAAAGGATTTTCTTATGTTCGTTAGTATTTTCAACCTTTGCATGAGGATCCAAGTAGTTCATGTTATTTGGGTAGGGGTCCTAGATTAAATTTTATAGCATTTATTTTTGGGTTGATGGCCTAATATTTATGAACAATTGTTAAGAATGAAAGACAGTCTAAACCCTCTCTAAAACCCTAATAATGACTTGATATGGAAGATATGATTCAATTTTTTGACCTATTATGATGATTGGAGGTTGTATTAAACTCTCCTAGGTACCTCCAAGTGGCATTGGTCTATCAAAAGAGTGAGTGTAAGCTATAGGAAACCCCTTATTTCTTAGATTTTTGATGTAGTAAGCGGGATTGACCATGTCAAAGCATGAAAATTATTTGAGGATGATGTGTGAGACTTATTTTTTATGATCATGTAAGTTTATAAGAATGATATATAATTTAAACATACTAAACTAGTCATGGAAGTTGGCCTATCACTAAAAAGGCCTAGTGAGGAAGACAGTGAGAAAACCAAGCATAAGTGAGAATGAGATTAAAGACGAGTTGTAGTGGATTAGGGATGGATAAAAATGCATGGGGTTATTTTTCAAGACATATAACACATATACATAATGGATATAAGTTTTTTAATAATCTTTTGTATGATAGAAATTTGACCTAAATCTGACTTGTCTAACAGAGTGAGGTTTGTGTACAGTGAAGCCATGTGATTGGTCTATAAGACCAATATTTATATTGGAAATTAAAATATATATATTTATATATGTTATAATTATAATAAAGGATAATATAAACCCATTGGGATTTCATAAAAGTGTTCACACAGGTGTTCAAAGTCTTGGTTTCCATGACTATGTTTTGGAGTATTCAGGAAGTTTTTTGTGTGTTAGTGAGAATTAAATTCCTAAGTCATTATGCACAAATTTGAAGAGTATAATGAATATTAAGTTGTTATATATGTATCATAGGTTAATTTTCATACATTTTTTATTTATTATAAATTTTTGTGAAGGTGTGAAAATTCAATGGTTATTGAGGCCTGTTTGCAGTTCTGAGTGACCATATGAAAGTGGTATGTTTGAGGCCTTTTGACCTATTTGGTGAAATATAATGAACATTATGATGATTATGAGGTAATTAAGTTTATATAAATGTGATTTTTTAATATTTTTATGTGTTAAATTGTAGTATATACTTCATATATTTAAAGCAGACTTTTTGGCAGTGAGAAGGGCTAATTGTGAATAGGCCTAATGGTATGGTTCAAGGAGTGAAATGAAATAAATGGTGTTGGGGACATAAGGAGATATTATAAAGGGTATAATTTAAGTTTATTTTAAGTTTTTAATTCATTTTTTGTGTCTCAATATGTTTCAAAGTGGACAAGGTAAAACGTGTGCATTGAGAAATCCTAATTGCATTAGGTCTCTATTAGGCCTAATGGTGGTTTTGGTCCTTATGGGTGGTGACCAAAATATATAATAGTTTTTTCACTTGTTAAATGTGTTTTTTGATCTATTATAAGGGTTATAAAATTATGGTGAGGTTTTTGTCTGACCAAGGTGTGTGAAATCAGTCAAGTATAAGAAGGTCTAATCAGACTAATTAGACTAGTTAGAATATTGAGGGAATAGAATATTGAGAGAGTAAGAGAATGGAATAGAATTTTGGAAAATAGGTAAAGGGTTTGAATACCATCATATATTTTTTTTTAATATTTCATGTAGTTATAATAGTGATTTTATAGATTATGAGCAATGTCATTTGACCTAATTCTTCGAAGAGGAGGGTTAGTTGAGCGAAGAGGCCTAATAGGATGTTTAAAGGAGATAAAAGAGTGTGAATTAAAAAATAAGGGGATCATCATAAATTGAGTGAGAAAAAAATGTCTAAAGGTGATCATAGGTTCTATGTGGATGAGTTGGTTCTGAGTTACCTATGGGATTGGTGCCTCCTTGCAAGTTGGTGCTTGTTAAAGGCCTAGTATTGTTAGTGCTTGACTAGTGAGGGGTTGGTGCTCCTTGTGGGTTTGATGACTCACTAAATATTAATTAATTTATTATAGTATTATAGTCTAGGTTGTGTTTTAGTAGGTTTTATCCCTCATGAGGGTTTCCCACATATATCATGTGTTTTTATATTATATGCTTTTGTAGATGTTTGTTTATGCATTGATTAGTATATGTGTGTGAATGGATGATTCATGGATGATAAGTGAAATTCAATGATTATTTTAGGAAATGATTCACCCCCCCTCTCAATAGCTTTACTTCTAAAAAGCTAATCTTGGTAAACTCTTTAGGCTCTAAATCATGCCATGTGGCATGATCATGGAGGTCAGTGAGTCTTGTGCAGTTCAAAAGGTTCCAAAAACCCTAGGTCAATGAGATCACACCATGTGGCATGATCCCAATCACCTAAATCCCACATAGAACCCAAATAAACCCAAAATGCCTACAAGTTTGAGCTAATGAGATGTTTTCACATGGAAACATCTAGTAAACTAGGCCTGTAAGGGATCAATACACCGTTGCCAAGACCTATAAGCATTAAATGCCTAGGATAGTACCTTATGGCAGTATCCCATGCCTTTGGGAACCCAAAAGGGAGATGGAGAACTAGAAGACCAAAAAATAGATGGGAGGCATCAATTAAATGTGATCATGTCACATGCAATGATCACATTGAATCAAAGCCACAATCAAATGTGGTGGCATATGGATAGCTACAGAGCTAAGGTAAAGGGAAAAAATTGAAGGACATAGCCCATGAAGCTAAGAGAGTGCCACGTAATGGATATGAATAGTAGGAATTTAAAAAGAATGATTTTGCATGAAAATAGTGAAATTACAAAGGTCAAGATTAACCAACTAATATAGAAAGGCAATGGATTAAGTCATGTTCTAAGTGATTCTATTCTATAAAAAAAAAGAGAAAATTATTAATGTAGATTATGCAATCAGATAAATAAATTGAATTTTTTATCGAAATAGATCAATATTTTGAGTTGTTCAAATATAGAAATTAAACTATAAGATCTGTTGGGTGAATATTTTGTCATCAACTAATTGATGGCAAAATGGGTATATTAACCACAACACAATGAGATTTATACGGTAAAATGGTTGTGGTTACCACAACATTATGAGATAAATCTCTCCTCTCAGCAAGGGGAGGTTTCCTATAAACTATAATATACTAATATAAACTAAAAATAGACTCAGGGGTGAAATCATACCATCCATCTCTCTTTTTTCTAAGATGATGTTCACAAAATAAAGGAGAATTCTTGTGTAATTACTGAAGGCATTTCGATTCTTTTAGAAATGATGTTCAACAAACAACATGGATTCTTCTTGGGTAGTAATTGGATCCATGAGAAACCTACGAAAGCACAAAGTCTTTTATTGTTTCTTGTGTTGATTTAGGAAAAAATAACACAGTAGAATGAAGTGCAGCACAAAGTCTCCACCAAATACTACAACAGAGTAAAAGATTACGAAGGATAAGGGGAGCTCAAAGTCTCTCCAATATCCTGCAACATAAAAGACACAGACTAAAGACAATTATGGCAGCACAAAGTCTCCCACAATTGACTTCAGGACATCTTTCAGATTATTTCCACTTGTTCTGCTTATTTGATTAAATGGACAAGACTGTATTTAGGAAAAAGACACAAGAATGATTTCCTAGATAACACAAGCTATTTCAACACAAAGTCTGAAAGATCACTTGCTTTCTTATTCACTTGATAAAATATGATTAATAGTTTGAGCTCAAAGTCTCATAAATGCCTTTCAATTTGGGTAGAGTTTCGCTTCTAATAATAGAGAGATCCCTTTCAACTATAAACTGAGAGATTACAATATATAGCATCCAAAAAAAGACTTTGGTGTTTGTTTTCACGAAATGGCCCATGCTGCATTGAATGCATTGGGAATTCTATGAAGGGACCATGCTAGAATAGGTTATCAGCTTTAGCTTTTGGCATTCTAAATCATCTCAAATGTCTCCTCCGAAGCATGGGTTGCTTGGTCTTATTTATGATGTTTACACGACTGTCTATTCACCTTTACTCAATGAATAAAAATAGGCTACACCATTGAATGCTTGTGCTCTCTGATATCCACCTGGTGGACTATTCTACCTACTAGAATAACTCTTTCACCAATGCTTCTGGATTCTCTATTTGATTCCCTCTTTCCTTGCTATATCTTGTCTCTTTCTGCTTATCTGAGCTCTCAGGGCTATCTTCTCACTTTTTGTTGGCTTCTTCAGCTCCTTTCTCAGTGGATAGCTGAGTTTGTCTTTGGGTCTGCATTATTTGAAAATCAACAATTATTGCATTACCCTAAATTTGACATCTATGGGGACGTCACTAGTTTCTTGAATCATTTTGAACCTTGAACCTTTCGGAGTTCAATGGTTCAAAGTTCAATGGTTCAAAGTTCAACAGTTCAAAGTTCAATGGTTCGGTAGTTCGGCGGTTCAATGTTTTGTAAAGAGCAGCATTCACTTAGTCTTCTTTATGAGTTCAAGCTTTCATTGAACCAATTGTTTACACCATTCACTTGAACCTTTTTTTGGAATCTCTGCTTGAACCATTTGCTCAAACCTTCCGCTCGAACCTTTCGAACCTTGAACTCTTTGAACATTTGAACCTTTTGGAGGCAGAGTTCAATGGTTCAATGGTTCATTCCATTTCATTGAACCCCAAAAAACTATTAGGTGAATATTTTGTTATTAACTAACTGATGGAAAAATGGGTATATCAACTACAACACAATGAGATTTATACGGCAAAATGGGTGTGGTTACCACATCATAATGAGATAAATCTCTCCTCTCAGTAAGGGGAGGTTCCCTATAAACTATAATATACTAATATAAACTGAAAATAGACTCAGGGGTGAAATCATACCATCCATCTCTCTTTTTTTAGAGATGATGATCACAAAATAAAGGATAATTCTTGTGTAATTATTGAAGGCATCTCTTTTCTTTCAGAAATGATGTTCAACAAACAACAGGGATTTTTCTTGGGTAGTAGCTGGATCCACAAGAAACCTATGAAAGCATAAAGTCTTTCGTTGCTTCTTGTACTAATTTAGGACAAAATAACATAGTAGAATGAAGTGCAACACAAAGTCTCCACCAAAAAATACAATAAAGTAAAAGATTACAAATGATAAGGGGAGCTCAAAGTCTCTCCAATATCCTGAAACATAAAACACACAGACTAAAAACATTTATGGCAGCACAAAGTCTCCCACAGTCAACTTCAAGACATTTTTTAGATTATTTCTACTTGTTCTGCTTATTTGATTAAATAGACAAGACTTTATTTAGGAAAAAGACATAAAAATGATTTTTTAGATAACACAAGCTATTTCAACACAAACTCTGAAAGATCACTTGCTTTTTCATTCACTTGATAAAATATGATTAACAGTTTGAGCTCAAAGTCTCAAAAATGCCTTTCAATTTGGGTAGAGTTTCAATTCTAATAATAGAGAGATACCTCTCAACTATAAACTGAGAGATTACAATATATAGCATCCAAAGAAAGACTTTGGCACTTGTTTTCATGAAATGGCCCATGCTGCATTGAATGCATTGGGAATTATGTGAAGGGGCCATGTTGGAATAGGTTATCAGCCTTAACTTTTGACATTATAAATCATCTCAAATGTCTCCTCTGAAGAATGGGTTGCTCGGTCTTCTTTATGATGTTTACACGGCTGTCCATTTGTCTTTACTCAATGAAGAAAAATAGGCTATGCCATTGAATGCTTGCGCTCTCTGATATCCACTTGGTGGACTATTCCACCTACTAGAATAACTCTTCCATCAACACTTCTAGATTCTCTATTTGATTCCCTCTTTCCTTGCTATATCTTATCTCTTTTTGCTGATTCGAGCTCTCAGGGCTATCTTCTCACCTTCTGCTAGCTTCTTTGGCTCCTTTCTCAGTGGATAAATGAGTTTGTCTTTGTGTCTACGTTATTTTAAAATCAATGGTTATTCCATTACCCTAAATTTGATGTCCATGGAGATGTCACCAGTCACTTGAATCATTTTTAACCTTGAACCCTTTGAACCTTTCAGAGTTCAATGGTTCAAGGTTCAACGGTTCGGCAGTTCAACGGTTCGGTAGTTCGACGGTTCAATATTTTGTAAAGAGCAGCATTCACTTAGTCTTATTTATAAGTTTAAGGTGTCATTGAACCAATTGTTTGCACCATTCACTTGAACCTTTTTTTGAAATCTTTTGCTTGAACCATTCACTCAAACCTTCCGCTCGAACCTTTCGAACCTTGAACTCTTTCAACCTTTTAGAGGCATAGTTCAATGGTTCAATGGTTCATTCCATTTCATTGAACCCTATCATTGAACCTTTTTGATTGAAACTTGGCATTGAACCATCCTCATAGTTTTTTAGTAAATGATTTAAGTGTTTTGAGATTTTTCCTTGCCAAAGCCCACCTTTTGAACCTGTGATTTTCTTAGCTGAAAAGGCTTGTGCGATTGAATAACTTGACTGCTCAGAATATTTTGAGAAAGAAAGAGACCACTTTGGCCTACAGGACTGAAATTGTTGACATGTTATCCACAAAAACAAGTGATGGATTTTGGGAACAACAGCTTGCTCCAATTGGGAAACTTCCATCGATTGTATTTTGAAACAATCGAGGGGAGTAGAATCCAAACTCTAAGTGCCTTCATCTATGCCATTGGGCTACAGAGTCATGTCATCCAAAAAGAGAAAGATTCCAAAAACCAAATGAATAACATGAAACAAATAAAGACTATACAAATATACAATTGGACTTATCTGATACTTATAGGATTGAAGTGCTTCAGATGCTACCCACTGTGAGGCAGTAAAAATGGCATTCTGTCTTGATATTTCAGCATGAAACTATTTTCACCATTTAATCAATGAATGGCAAATGGACCTCTCCATAAGGAAACCAATTTTACATGCATTCCTTTTGGTTCTCTCCTCTTGTCTCATAACAAGACTTGATCTCTAATCTAAAAATCATGATCCTTGCTTTCTAGTCGAAGAGTTTCTTTACCAGACTTTGATGTGCAGCAATACGGTCCACCACCATAGTTTGCTACTCATTTAGTTCAGTCAAGCACATGATCCTCTTGTCAATAGAATCTTCAAATGTTTGATCTTTGACTACCTTTACCAACTTCAGTGCTGGTAGTTCTAGTGTGATTGGTATCTCTGCATTCAAACCATACAAAAGTTGAAATGGTGACATACCTATCGCCCTTTTGGGTGTAATCATATATGACCATAAAATATCAAATAATTTTTATGTCAGGTTCTCTGATTATCATCTACTAGCTTCCTGATAATGGTCACTAGGTTCTTGTTGCTTGATTCTGCTT
Organism: Torreya grandis; assembly: GCA_037957365.1. NCBI lineage: Eukaryota > Viridiplantae > Streptophyta > Pinopsida > Cupressales > Taxaceae > Torreya > Torreya grandis. The sequence goes on along the minus strand of JARHVA010001854.1, from coordinate 1,028,835 downwards.
GACCATTTCCTTGCAGATAATAGTCAGAAGAGTGAGAGAGGATAATCCCATAATAGTAGTAAAACTAGGTAAACTCATGAGAAGAGAAATAGGTTGCATTGTCTATTACAATCTTGGTTGAGACTCCAAACTGGGAAATAATATGTTCCTTGAGGAAATTACATACCACTTTTGAAGTAGTATGCTTAACTAGAATGGCTTCCACCCACTTGGTAAAATAGTCTATGGCTATGAGAACATAGTCGTGTCCAACACTCGAGGATGGGTTTATAGTGCCAATGAAATCAATACCCCATTATTGAAATGGCTCTTCGATCACCACTAGCTTGAGAGGTAACGCAGTCAACTTGGGTTATTCAATGAATTATTGACATAGCTCGCATCTATGCACCTAAGTGTATGAATATCAAAACAGAGTAGGATAATAGTACCTGGCTCATAGAATCTTATGGGAAGTCATAGGTGTAAAAAAATGTCCTCCGCAAGGCAAATTGTGAAAAGAATCCAAAATTTTTCTCTGTTGCACTTTATCCACACAACGAAGAAATACCCCATCAAGGCTCCTCTTGTACAAAACATTGTCCCACAAGATAAAGTTACCAGCTTTCAACTTAACAATCCTCTTTTATTTACAGGACAAGTGGGTAGGACACTCACCATAGGTAAGGAAATGAGTGATATTAGAATACTACTCATTTGTAGTGGTGACAAAGAGAACTATAGGCATGTCTTCAATCTCTATTTCTTCATGCTCTGCTTCTTATGGTATGTTATCAACAATTAATTGGCAGAGACCTCTTCCCTACATAAGCTTCATAGGTTTGATAATAAGATCAAACTCTTGAATTTTAATAATCTAATTACCTCTTTTAATTCCAAACTTTTGTTGAGTTAGAATGGAATTTACTGTTGTATTAAGAACCAGAGCAATAGTGTGTGAGTTTAGGATGTAAAAATGGAAGTGTTTTACCACCTTAACCACAGCATAAACATGCTTCTCCATGTTTGAATATTTTAGCACATGAGCTTTGAGAGGAAAACTCATGAAAGATATGGTGGACTCCACATCTTCTTTGTTCTACTAAACCAAAATCGCTGAAAGTGTGTGTTCAGAAGCATAGCTATATATTATGAAGTCTTTGGTATAATCCAGACAAACCAAGATTGGGGCATGGGTGATAGCTTCCTTGATATCTTAAAATGTTGACTTGCCTTCTTCAGTCCAACGGAAAGTAGCTTTACCCTTCATCATGTTGATAATGTGGCGAGTCTTCTCTACGAATTTAGGAATGAACCTTCATAAAAAATTCACCTTTCCAAAGAAAGAATGGACTGCAATCTTACTTGTAGGAAGAGCAAGCTCTTGGATGGATTTGAATCTTTTGAGGTTGATCTTTATGCCTTCTCAAGATATAGTGTGACTGAGAAGTTTCCCTTATGTAACCCCAAAAACTGATTTCTTAGGATTGAGAGAAAAGCCATTTTGTTGCCATCATTCCAACACTTATTGTAAATGATGCACATGATCAAGATGATATTTGGAAAATATGATCAAGTCATCAAGATATACCACAATAAACTTCCCCATTTCATTTTTGAAGGCAAGATCCATCGCTCTCTAGAAGGTGGTGCCAGCATTGATCAAACCAAAAGGCATTCTATGATATGTAAAGGTACCCCAAGGTGTAGTTAAAGTGGTCTTATGTTGGTCTGCTTCACCAATTTCCACTTGATTATATCTCGAAAAAACATCTAACATTGATAAAATATCTAAGCCAGTCACTATCTGCAATAGCTGATCCATGATGGGTAGGGGGTAGTTGTCTTTTAAAGAGGATTGATTTAGATTTTTAAAATCAACACAGAGGCAAATTTCTCCATTCTTTTTTCTCATAGAGACTATGTTCGCAATCCAGGTGGAATGATGGATTGGAAAAATTATCCTTGCATTTAACATTTTTTGGATCTCAAAAAGAATAGTACCTGATATCTTGGGGTTGTACTACCTTTATTTCTGGTTGTGAGGCAATGACCCAACCTTGAGAGGAATTTCATGCTAAATTTATTTAGGCCTAAGAGATTTTAGATCATCATAAGAGTATGCCAAAACATCAATGTAATGGTGAAGCAGAGTAATAAATTTGAGTTTTTCATCAGGAGTGCAACAATTCTCAATGTTGACCATTTTGGGATTATCTTCTGTACTCAAATTTATTTGATCAAAATCTTTGGAGGAACTTGAATCCATTGGTCGCTTCTTGATAAACCTATCATGCTTATTGAATAGCTTTTCATGAGAAACTAAACCTTTGGGAATTTTATTCCCTTTGAGTTAAAGGAACCCTTCACCAGTTTTTAAATTTGTTTCAGGAGTTGATTCTTGCAGTGGAGATTCACTGTCTTGAAAATAAAGCTCCTCAAAGCTATCCATCTATTCCAAAAAAGTAATGATTTGGGTGTCCTCATTAAACACTTGTCAATGGTTGGCATTATTAGGTACACTTGGTTGAAAGACCAGTTCAATAGTGTACTTATGCCCTTTAAAATCTTGGTGAGGAACCATGAGAGTTGTAGAGACGGCCAAGGAATCTGCTCGATCATTGAATTCTCTGAGCATCACAAAAATATTGAAAGCCTCAAAACTTTCAAGGCAGTCTCACACCATATTGTGATAATGTCACAATCTTTCATTCTTTGTTTGATACAAGTTCCTCACCTGACAAACCATCAGTTCAGCATCTCCTCGAGTGTGAAAAAGCTTAACATCTTTAACTTGAGTAGCTTTCAATCCAAGCAATAAAGATTCATACTCAATGGTGTTGTTGGTATTGCTGAACTAAAATTTATATGAATAGGGGAAAATATTTCCTTGCAGAGATATCAAAATAATTCTAGCTCCAGAACCAGTAGAAGAATTGTTGCCATCAAATTCTAGAATCTAGACATCATTAGAATCTGATCTCCTTTCAGACTTCTCTTCATTAGAGAGAGAAGATTATTTTTTACCTGAACTGTGCTCTACCATTTCTTCTAACATCTTGTCTAAATTTTTTGGATTATCACTTATAGAACTTTCGTCTGATGAAATAGAAACATCTTCTGTGGACATAAAATAGTTACCCATTCCTGAGGATTCAAACAAAATTTGAGCTTCAGAGGTTGATGTTTGGGTGACAATATATTTTGAATCCTTCTCAGGAAGTAACCTTTGCATGATGCCATTGATAGGTATCCTCATCTCAGATAGGTCCATGTTCAATTCTCCACTAACATTCTTGCAAAAATTTCATCCAAGCAGAATGCCATAGGAAGTTGGAACGTCAGCCACCAAGACTGTCATTTTAATCCTTTTTTCTAAGAAAGTTGTGAATGCAAATTGGGCATCTTTGATCTGTCTGAAAAGTGTCACTTTCTTGTTTTCCATGGAGAAACATCTCTCAAAAGTTTTAGTCAGAGTGAGACCGAGAGAGTCTGCCACCTTAGCAGGCATCACATTGTCAGAGGTGCCAGAGTCTATTATGCAGTTGCTCAACTTATGACCATTTATCAACAGGGAAACATAAAAAGGTTTTATCTTCCCAGGGACAATAGGAGGAGTAATGACAAGATTGTTTCAAGTGGATGTGTTCTTTAGGGGATCATGAGTCACCTTTGAAACATTTTGTCCTACAGGGATGGTTTTGTTTTTGATGCATTCAACTAGCTTATCCAACTGCTCAAGGTTGGCTCGTAAGTATCCAAACTTAGAAATTTGGATCTTGGTCTTCTTAGTATGGTCAATTATATCAAATGACTAAAAATAACTAGGAACAGAGGAAGGAATTCCATCATTTTTGGTTTGGATGGGTGTGGTACTAGTCTGAGAAATTGAAGCGAAAGGTGCAAGGTTGTTTGAGGTACTTACTTTTTTATTGATCACCAAATCCTTTGATTGGAAAGGTAGTGAAGTCCCCCATTTAGCAACTAAAATTATTGGTCGAGATTCTTCCCCTATTTTTCTCTTATCAGATTGTTGAGTTGACTGGTTCTGGGACCTAGTAAAAATTTTGCATGATCCATCAAACACTTCTCTCTTTCTTCTAGCTTCATCCTGGTAATTCAGGAAACCAATGTTGGAGTTGCCAGTTAATTCTTATTCACCTTTTGCAAAGAGATCAGCATCATCTTCTTGGTCCAACTCAGGTTGGAAAGATAAATCATGTTCAGCTTCATGATAACCAACTGCTGAGTTAGTCAATGTTGCTTTAATGGCAAGCTTCCCCTGTGGGGGAGGAAGACGATTTGGATGCCCTTGATTTTTGGTAGCATTGCCTTGATATTGGGAAATGTCCTCCTTGGTATATCTTGATAAGAAGGAGGGCAAAACATCCCTTGTGCGATTTGTTTTTTCAGAGCTAGCAATTCATTTGCTAGCTTTTGCACCATAGGATCAATGGTGCCTATAGAGAAATTTTTAGAAGATGAAGAAGATTTATTTTTGTTAGGATTTCTTCTTATCTTTCCTGCCAAGATAAGATCATCTTGAACCTCAGTGGCCAAAATCTAAGCTAAAGCAAGATCTATGTGGCTAGCCTACATCAACAAGAAACTCACTTCAAGAAGCACTTAAGATTTTCTGGCGTCGACTGAGCAATTATAGGAATCCTATTCCTCAGCTTGTAAAATTTAGTAATGAAGTCTTGCATGGGTTCATGAGGATCCTTCTTCATTTGCATAAGCTAGACTAATAGGGCATGTGCATCTTTTGTGGGTTTGAAACTAGCCTCAAACTTAGCCTTGAGAGTGTTTCAGTCAGTTACTATTTGTGCTTGTAGATGATAAAACCAGTCTACGACAGTGCCTTGAAATGTTTCCACAAACAACCTAACCGCTATATCTTCAAATTCAATGCCTATCACACCACAGGCTATGAAAAAAGCTACAATATGCTCATCAGAATGAACTCTCCCATCACCATAGAACTTGGGAAAATTATTTCTTGAACTACGGGGTAGTTCATGTAATGGCAGGGTTAGATTCAGAGGGCCAAAAGTGTTACCCCAAGGGCCTTGGGCTGCCATGATATAATGGTTAAAAGGAAAGATAATGAACCTCTCTAGGGTATGTATAGACAAAGCTCTGCTAGCAAAGGAAAGAGAAGTTTTACTTGGTATTGGGGACCTGACACTGGTAGGAGGAAAACTCCTGGTTCACTGGAGGCAAGATTATGGAGGAGAAAGGTCAAAATTATTTTGCTATACAAACTCGAACACAGGATCAAAAATACGTTGAGCTCTCTGGCTTCATATATACCATGGATCTACTAGAGTGTAGAATGGAAAATAACTAGAAATGCTTCAATTTGAAGTTTGATGCTTCAAATTGTGTGTTCTTTCCTAGTGGAGTCGCCAAAAATTATTGGGTGAATATTTTGTCATCAACTAACTAATGGCAAAATGGGTATATCAACCACAGCACAATGAGATTTATACAAAAAAATGGGTGTGATTACCACAACATAATGAAATAAATCTCTCCTCTCAATAAGGGGAGGTTCCCTATAAACTATAATATACTAATATAAACTAAAAATAGACTCAGGGGTGAAATCATACCATCCATCTCTCTTTTTTCAGAGATGATGTTCACAAAATAAAGGAGAATTCTTGTGTAATTATTGAAGGCATTTCTCTTCTTTTAGAAATGATGTTCATAAAACAATAGGGAATCTTCTTGGGTAGTACCTGGATCCATGAGAAACCTACAAAAACATAAAGTCTTTCATTGTTGCTTGTGCTGATTTAGGACAAAATAACACAGTAAAATGAAGTGCAGCATAGTCTCCACCAAAAACTACAATAGAGTGAAAGATTAGGAAGGATAAGGGGAGCTCAAAGTCTCTCCAATATCCTAAAACATAAAACACACAAACTAAAGACAATTATGGCAGCACAAAGTCTCCCACAGTCGACTTTAAGACATCTTTCAGATTATTTCCACTTGTTCTGATTATTTGATTTAATGGACAAGACTATATTTAGAAAAAAGACATAAGAATGATTTCCTAGATAACACAAGCTATTTCAACACAAACTCTGAAAGATCGCTTGCTTTCTCATTCACTTGATAAAATATGATTAACTGTCTGAGCTCAAAGTCTCAGAAATGCCTTTTAATTTGGGCAGAGTTTTGCTTCTAATAACAGAGAGATCCCTCTCAACTATAAACTGGGAGATTACAATATATAGCATCCAAAGAAAGACTTTGGCACTTATTTTCATGAAATGGCCCATGCTGCATTGAATGCATTGGGAATTTTGTGAAGGGGCCATGCTAGAACAGGTTATCGACCTTAACTTTTGGCATTCTAAATCATCTCAAATGTCTCCTCTAAAGCATGGGTTGGCTGGCCTTTTTTATGATGTTTACACAGATGCCAATTCACCTTTACTCAATGAAGAAAAATAGGCCACACCATTGAATGCTTACACTCTCTGATATCTACCTGGTGGACTATTCCACCTACTGGAATAAATTTTCTACTGACGCTTCTAGATTCTCTATTTGATTCCCTCTTTCCTTGCTATATCTTGTCTCTTTCTACTGATTCTTCTCACCTTCTATTGGCTTCTTCATCTCCTTTCTCAGTGGATAACTGAGTTTGTCTTTAGGTCTACATTATTTGAAAATTAATGTTTATTCAATTACCCTGAATTTGACGTCCACAGGGATGTCACCGGTTGCTTGAATCATTTTGAACCTTTGAAACTTTCAGAGTTTAATGGTTCAAGGTTCAACGGTTCAAAGTTCAATGGTTCGACAGTTTAATGTTTTGTAAAGAGCCGTGTTCACTTAGTCTTTTTTATGAGTTCAAGGTGTCATTGAACCAATTGTTTGCCCCATTCGCTTGAACCTTTTTTTGGAATCTTATGCTTGAACCATTTGCTCAAACCTTTTGCTCGAACCTTTTGAACCTTGAACTCTTTGAACCTTTGAACCTTTTGGAGGTGGATTTCAATGGTTCAATGGTTCATTCCATTTCATTGAACCCCGTCGTTGAACCTTTTTGATTGAACCTTGGCGTTCAACCATCCTTACAATTTTTTAGGAAATGCCTTAAGTGTTTTGAGAATTTTCCTTACAAAACCCTGCCTTTTGAACCTACGATTTCTTTAGCTGAAAAGGCTTGTGTGATTGCATAACTTGACTGCTCAAAACATTTTGAGAAAGAAAGAGACCATTTTGGCCTGTAGGACCGAAATGGTCGACATGTTGTCCAAAAAAATAAGTGACAAATTTTGGGAACAACAAGATCCATGAAGCTGATTTACATTTAATTCTCTCTCTCTCTCTATCTCTCTCTCACACACACACTCTCTCTCACTCTCTCTCTCTCGTGATGTTGAGATCTTACAATTCTATTTTTTGCTTTTGTATTTTTGTATTTGAGTCTCCTATTTTATAATAAACTCAAAGGTTCTTCTCTTATGAATAGAACTAGATGATTTTGTGAAAAAAGGTTTTAAGAATTAATTAGTATTACATTATTTTCAAGTTAGCATTCTACCTGATAGTTTTCTCTTAAAATAACCATTCTTTTAACATCTAGATATCTGGGTTGAAATTATCTATCTATCTATTTATTATCTTAGAACACAATTCTAAAACAATATTTTTGGTGATGTTGGGTGAATCCAGTTAGAAATACGGGTTCTAAAGTATTGGTTCGCTATACAACATTAATTATTGTGGAGAATGGTAAGTTTTACACGTTCACAATTTCATTCTTTTTTTAGAACCAGGAGCACTGCTAATTCTAGGGAGCTCAGTTAACTATTTTACAAATGTTGTACTATAAGCCAATGTGGGACCAATAACACTTATTTTAAAAGCATGGCAATTTTTTTGTCTTTTTAAGAATCAGATTTAGAAGATGCTTATATTTTCTTAAAGTAACACAAATCACAGAATGATAGAAATTATAACATTCTTCAAGAAAAGAATTATACCTTGTATCATTTATGTAATATTGTTTAGATTGTATTGTTTGAAATTTTGATATTTGCCATGAGAGGTGACACATTCTTCCAAGATGGGTGTATATGTGTTTTTATTGGTAAGGTCTTAAATTTGATATTTAGTATTTCCATCACTGTTTGTTTTTAATGTTATATATTTGTTAGCATTAGAGTGCATTTTTTTTTAATTTTTGGAGTCAACCAAAGGTCATTTTTTCCATTTAAAGATACAAAAGGATATGCAAGGGATTGCTTGGTAGACCAGTCAAAGAATTTTTGTTGTAATTTATGTTTTATATTATTTCCCTATAATCTCCCTTGGCTTGCATTCAATATGGTATTACAAATACAATGAATCTTGAATTTGTATAAGGTTTGAGTGCAAGTTCACCAAGATGGAGCCCTACCATTGATTTTTTTTAAACAAAGGAATCTACATTGCTTATATTCCATCTATGTTGAATGACTTTCATGCACTAAATGATACTAGTCTATTTTCAATTTCATAGCATGTTATTTTTTTCATGAAAGAAGTAAGCATTAGATAATTTCTACCATTGTGCATATCAAATTTTCTATAAATGTTAAAAGGATATTTGTAACAACTTATGATTATCACTAAATATAACCACTTATTATGGTAAACACAATAAATAAGGAGGGCAATGAGAAGTCCATGGGATCTATATCTTGTCATATGAATGGAAAACTTAATTATAAGATCCTTTGGAAACTCTTCAAGATGTGGATTTTCAAGCTCAAGGATTTGGCCTTCCTGATGAAGAAGATGAGATTTTGGTTAGCATAATTTATGATTTTGATTTGACTAGCCTACTCATCTAGCTTGAATATTTTGAAGAATATGATGATTTATTTAGCAGTGGAGGTGCTATGAGGCTATATTCTAACTCCCAATAGCATCTTAATTTAAATTACAACATAATATATTATTAGATTATATTATTGGGGATAGTGCAAGCCACCATTCCATTTCAAAATCTATTGGACCCATTGTAGGAGAACATTTTTATGGTAAAAATCCCTCTAGAACTCTATTCATTCAAAATATCAATAGTAGTATCGAGCATTATGAACCCCCCATTTTATTTGAGGTGATTATCATGTTTTATTTTGATGTATTGCTATTCATATTTATTGTCTAGGGATTTTATTAGTTTTAGAGATTTATACTGGGCATGATTTTAATCTAAAAACCATAACATCAAAAACAAGTTCAACTTTGATGTGTAATATAGGAATCTTGTGCCATATTAGTGGATCATCTGTAATTTACATTGAAGTCTTTTTTAATCACAATTATTGGACCTAGTAAGGACTTCACTATAAGTGTCATCTCTCTTGTCTATTCCATTGATAACAATTTATTTATCTAAAACAAACATTAACATTTTGTCATTATGTGCATCAACATCATCATTTAAGTAAAAATATAAGGGAACAAAGGGCATTTGGTGCTGGACACAAACAATTATGATTGAGATACGCTATATCATTTTATGTATGCAAACATGTGTGTTATGTTTGATATTCCCACATTTATTTCATCTTTTTGGTGCATAGTTTGATGTAATTGATAAAATTTCACTTTTTTTCCCCAAAAAACTTATGGAATTATTTCCTTGTTAATTTTTGGATGTTCAAATATGAGGCAATCATTTATAGGTTGAGCCTGGTAAAAGTCTCTAGAAAAGAACATGTCAATATTCTTAAATTACATAGTTGAAAATTGCATTATGTCATGCAAACACCTATCAATATAGTATAACATTCTCCCTCTTAAAAATGATATATCATCAATTAACAATATATGTAATTGATTATAACATCTGCATAATCTATCAAGTAGTTCATTGCCTAATGGAAGTTTTGACTTGTTCAAAGGCTATAAAAATGTAAAATGTAATGTTATTCCACCTGTATTATATGTAACATTGAATGTATATGTAATTTAACTATTTTGGCAATTAATGTAAAACCCTAAGTAGATAAAATACTGCATAAAATCATAGGATAAATATAATAATAATTAAGCTTGTTGATCTTGTAACAACTGTAATTGAAAAGTATTCTAAAAATAGTAAAGAATCATGAGAAATAATACTTAACTTGAAAATCAATTGAGATGTATGCTTCGACAACTATAAATTGGAGGTTGACTGGGATGACTATCGGGAACTAGATCCATGTGTCAAAAATAGCCAGAAATAGCCTTAAACATTAGTGTGGTCCCCTTTACCAATAACATGGTGCACTAATGTCCATAGGAAGTGCACTACAATCCTACTCAAAGTATTCATAAATAATTTTTGGGTTTTTTAAATCAGACCTATTCCAACAATGGTCCAAATTTCAAGTCTGTGTAATTAATACATTTTTTTGTATCTCTTTTTCCCTCCCAAAACTCTAGGTTTTTATGCTTGTAAGGGTTTAAATGAATACCATGATAGAAAGGGGTTAGTGGGTCTGATGTATATGGTGTATGCATAAGTAGAGAATAATAGGGATCAATGACCTTGATTTTCATGGATATTTATGAGTTTTTTGTGAGTATTTGCATCTAATTTCCATCTAGGGGATAAATAAATTAAAGTGGTCTATATATAGCATTCTGGTGCTTGTCAAGACATGAAATGGGTCTAGGCTAGCCCTATAGTGCTTTAAGAAATATAAATATATCTGTCAGGGGTAAAAATAGTGAGGGGAAATTAGCACTAACCCTTTTCCAATAGCACAATGCATTATAGTCCAAAGGGTTACGCTAATGTCCAAGTGGTAAGAACATGTGAAAAAGGGACATGGGTGCCTAAGTGAAGGCTCAATGGTGTTTTTGGTATATTTGGGGATGAGTTGGAGTCACACAAAAGCTAAAAAATGATCAATAGACTCCCTAAGATAGGTCTAGGGCTAAGCTAAGGATAACATGGTCTCAAGTGACATTGATTGCACTAAAGTGACATTTTAGATGACTACAATATGCAACAGTAAGGCCTTTTGGCTTGGTTAGATAACTGTCAATAGAGTGTGCATATATACTGACTAATGTTTCATGTATAAATTTTATATAAATGTCTTTCCAGTCCCTGCATTACCTATCAAAAAAATACAATGCCTTGCTCTTGTTTATACATTTTTTTAAAACAATGTCTTTAAAAATTGCTTCTTGTTTATCATTTAACATTTGTCTTTGTTTATAGTATTAAATACTATAAGAAATAAATGGGTGATATTTTATTTCAAATAGGTTACAATTTTTTTGGGGTACAAAGTTAACTTATGGTGAGTCCATTTTCAGATCATATTCTTCTTACATGGATCTAGTTATGCTAGAATGAAATCCAATACTACTTATGTTTTCAATGTCAAGTTCAACCTAGTAAATGTCATGTTGCAAGTCTCCTCACATAGCATTGGTGTCGTAATTAAACTTTGTCTCATTTATTTTTATGGTTTTTCTTTGCAAATTGTATGCATCTTTCCATGTTTGAAGATTTTATTTCAAAGTGTTTTCATTATTTTTAAACTATACATATAAAAATAACCATTCACGACAATAGTTTTCAAGATCAACATGTTTATTATAATTAATAAAACATATAACTTATTTTTTTTATTAATGGATTTTTAATTTTTTGGTAAAGATAAACAAATTCAGCTAAACAAACATGATCAATAGTCACAGGTTGTGCAATGTAATAGTCTATAATAGATTAGTACATAATACCTTTGGATTCATATTATTCTTTCCCCAAAATAATTGGAGGTTTTAGAATAAATGTCCATTCATGAAGACAAGACGTATTTATGAAGGTATATGTTCTTGAGAAATGATTCAATGACAATGATAATACCAAGGGAACAACTTGTTGCATATACATTTGTTGATAGTTTAGCATTGCATTTCCTAGACTATGAAACATCTGAATGGTATTTATGTCTATCATTCCATGTTGTTTTCATATTTTTTAAAAATCATGTGTGGTTTTGGGTTTTTCTTTTGTCATATATGAACTATAATGCATTGTTACAGCATATGCATTCAAAATAAATTGTGCATTTGTGTTGGCTTGCCATAAGTGTGACTTATTTTTTATGAAATAATTGCTCCATACATGTGATGGCTCGCATACAATAAAAATCCTGGGTTGTTCAATTTTATTTTGTATTATTGTTATGTATTGACACTCGTCTATTTGTACATCATGAAGAAAAGTATCAAAAAAATCTGAAGAATTATATTGTTTTGCACTTAGCAATAAGTAAATTTGATTTGATATTACAATTGAAAGTTCATTTTTTATTTCACATGGTTCAAGTATTGTTTTTTGTTTCATTGGTAGTTGTGGGAACTTATATCTACATTTAAAAAAAAAAAAATGTATACAACTAGTGGTATGATGGTGTATATACAATTTTTCTAAGTCATTTTATAGAATATCAGTATTAAAATTTATGTAACTATTATAAAATTTGTAATTTATAAATTTGGTCATTTCTATATGTTGGTGCATCTTTTATCCATACTAGCCAATGATCATGAACATTTTCTTTGCATTGCAATTCTATTATGCAAAAATAATCTATAATTTTATCCAAATACAATTCATCTTCACATATAACTTACTTCAATTAATTGATATGATGTCTATAATAATGTGTACAAGTGATCATATCAATTATTACAAGAAAATAAATTACATTTGATAACACTTTTTTAACATTTGTTTCCCAATAAAGCGAATGTGAAGAGTAAGTTCTTGATAGACATATTTATAGCAAAGAACTTTGATAATTATTTAGTTTTGTATAATACAATGGCTAATAATGACCAAAGAATGGATTTTAAGTATGAAACCATAAGCAATATGGAGGTGTAGAGGCTTCTTCATTAAAATGAAAATACTCTTATTTTCTTGTTAAAGACCAAACACAAATACAAATTTTTAACCATTTAAAAATCCAATTTATACAAAAATTATCTCCCCATAGATGATGTTCACCATTTGTTGTGCATGAAGTTGTAGAAATTTACATTCGCTAAAAATATGTTTTAGTTTCTTGTCCCTGATGTAGTCTATATAGTTCCCCGAGGTCCAACTCTAATTCCAAAAACCTTAGTGCATGTGGATAATTTTTTCCCAAATAGTTTAGGAAATGATCTATTACCCCTACACATAATAATATTAATGTGTATCAAAAATGCAATAACACTTGAAAAATATCAAACAAACAATCACCTATATTTTATTTAAAAACATAACTTCTAAAAAGATTATTTTTCTCTAAAGCAACATCTATGTCACTGCATTGGATTTTCAATAATGGCTTATATGCTTCAATAGAAATAACTTGTTGGACATTATGCATATGCATTATTTTTTTTGTTTTTTATTTTTCAATTCCATTGTACAATGTTAAACAATTTGAAGACAATAAAAAGACAAGATAACTATAAATCTTGAAAAATAATCACAGAAACTGTTATAGACCTACTATCGACCAATTAAGCAATAAATAGGTCTTACAATTACAATTGTGATGTTTGATAGATTTATCTTTCTTTAATAAATTTAGATATTTGATCAAAAAAAATTGGCTTAAACACCCTACACAGAATTATGTATCTAAAATGATAATAAAATATGATAATTGTATACATTTTATTTATCACAATATGAAAGAAGTACAATATCAATTTATTAAATATGCTTAAAATAAAAACATTTACACAATGATTATAGATTAGTAGTTCATCACCTTAAGCATTCAAGTAGTATCTACATGAGGATAAAATCATGAATACAAAACATAATTAAATTTTAGGCACAATTTGTTGTATTTAGCTTGTTTTTATGTGTCGTACACATTATATAAAATCAAATAAATGTAAAATAAAAAATAAAATCTAATAACCATATTGTTAAAAGTAAAAGCAATTGACTATAAAGTAATATGAACAAATTTGAGAAGCGCACCAGTGACAAAGATAACCGAATTTTGACTAGTTCAAGAAGTTATAATTTATCTATTTGATAGATTTTACTCTCTTTAATAAAACAACATTTATTTGTGATGTTTGAGAGAATATATATATATATATATATATATATATATATATATATATATATATATATATATATATATATATATATATAACAAAATTAACTACTCTGAAAAATGGTAAGTGTTATGCGTTGAGAGCTTCACTATTTATTTTGGCATCAATAACATTGATAATTGATACATTGAATTACTTCATATACAACATCATTATGGTGATATGCAATTGATACTCAACACATTTTTTTACTTGAAATTTGATTGTGTAGATGAATTAATTGATTTTATGTGCAAGTTTATTGTAAATGCATTAAATGATTTTATTGCAAATGCATTAAATGATTTTATTGTAACCAAACATAATTTTTTACTTTAAAGAAGATTGTGCAGATGCATTAAATGGTTTTATATGCAATTTTATTGCAAATGTACATGATTTATATTATAGCCATTATGCCATGTAACCCCTAAAATAGTTTTATAAAACACCATATCCTCTAGCAGATATCCACACATATTATTTGATTGTCGCCCTATACCTTTACATGTGTGAGGTCATTGTTAATGATGTCACTGATTTGCTTCTAAATAACATGTTAATTTTTTTACTAATTAAAAAAATAAATAAATTGCCTTTTTCACATTTATTTAAAAAAACGTACAATCTAACTATTACAAAATTATAAATTTTTCTATATAAGAAAAATAATAATTTTTTATGCCATCCAAAAGATATAGTTTAATCAACAGTTAAATAAAATTGATTCCTTAAATATGCCTTTTGGAACTAATAAAAATATTTCATTTAACTTATGTCTCTAAATCCATTTTTTTTAATTAACACTTTACTGCAAAAAAATTAAGATATTATACAAACACAAGTCATAAAATGAATATAAAACCAAGTGAACAAAACCATCAATCAAATTAAAATTTTAAACCCTTTCTGTGGATTGAAATTTCAATCTAAACATAATCTTGGAAAAAAAATGCATACAATCCAAACATCTATCTTCAAGTAAATTTGATTTTCTAGGTTGTTGTCTTGGTTCTGAATGCATTAAATTCCCAATTTCAAATTTTGGTGACAAAGTCTTGTAGAGTATTGTGCACATATATATACCACTTTCATCATCATGTATTTATCTTATTTTTTTAATTTTTTAATTAGATATTATTTATATATTGTATATGTATTGTGATAATTAACTAAAGTAGATGTTCATTTATTTGAAATAGTATGATATCTACATTATGTTATATTTAATAAGGTTAAATCTTGTCTCAAATTATGTTGGATTTAAATTTATTCATATTTTTTAGAGTCAAATTTATTACATGTTTTTAGATTTGAATTATTAGATATTTTATACTTGATATGTTAAATCTCAAACTCTAAGTTAATTTATAAAAATTATTCGGACCATAATATGATTCTATGATTTTAATGGTTCATATTTGATCTACAACATCAAAATTGTATAGGTATAAGACCCTAATTATTTAAAATAAATTATACACTAAAATAAAATAATATTTATTTTGTTCAATTTTTTTTTTACTGAATCTAAATTAAAATTGAAAAAAATAATTTTAAATAGAATTTATCATTTTCAAAATCATTATAATTTCATAAGAAAATATGTGAATGAAAATGACATTTTTTAAATAATTATGATCAACCTTTTGTTAATGATATACCCTTTAGTTTAGATAATAGACATTTAATATGTAGAGATCATGATAATTTAAAGAATAGTCACCCATCCACATCCTAAGGTATACCAAAGGTCCTATTAAGGACAATTTTTGTGAGGCCTAGTTTTTGTATATATTTTATTTGTTTTTTTACATCCCCTCTAGTTATTTATATTTTTAGGAAGGCCCAAGGTGAGCATATTTGGTATATGTTCGAGTATTGGTGAATAAGTAGTTTTAAGCCATTCAACGACAATTGCATATGTATATTTATAAAGTATGTAAAGTAAATATACACATATGTGTTAAAGGTAGAATAAATATTAAAATAGTGTTAAAAAGTAACAAGTCATACTAGTATATAGAATATAAATAAAAATATTTCACTAAAGAACTACTTTTACCTTTACACTCTAACTTTTTATATAGATAAATAAGGAGGGTTAAGATAAGAAAAAATATTGTCTTCAAGGATATTAGCTCAAAATTGATAAATTTTGCTTTGGGGATAATCAAATTAAAGATATTACTATTTTTGAGTGATTTATAAATAATTTAGTCAAAATAAGTTGTAAATAATAATGTGTATATAGGGTGTGCATTATCAATAAAGAATATAACTATTATAAATATCTTAAGTACATATATGTGAAAAATACTAAGAGATATCAATCTCAAATTCTTTATCTTTGATTTATTACAAACCAAAATTATTAATAAATTTATTTTTTTTCACAAATTTCTCACTAATTGGTGATAAATTGTGTCAATTTAACTTCACCAATATGTCAAGATAAAAAAAAAATAGGGTTCCAAACTCTATCGTATGATCGAGATCTTATAAATTTTCAAATGAATTCTTAAATTTGAAAAAAAAAAAAAAAAAAAATTTAAGTAAAAATTAAATGGACATCAAATATAAAGTTTAAATTAAATTAAACATACTCATAGATATTATAACCGGCCACCACCCTCTAATTTCACTGTAAAATATATTTTGGTGTAATTATAAGTACATCTTATAAAATAGAAAAAATAATATCCTAATATATATTAACATACTCTCTTAATATGTATTTTATGTTAGTATAGTGTTTTTCCCCATTAGATTTTGCCTACACGACTTTATGGCCATTCTATGTCAATTAAGTTTCTTTAGGTTAGTTAAAAAAGGGTCACATAGGGTAATTTTATTTTAATGTAATTATCTAACTAGAAAAATTAGAGACTTCCCCATGTCGCCCTAATTTTTCCTATATGTACCCCACTTTTTTATTTTGGAAGGTTATACAAGTTAATATGATTTTATGCAAGCAGGTCATATTTTACAATATTGTTGTGTGAAGACTAGATTCTTCCTCTACAATTTATCTATGATTTCATTGCTTCATACATAGATTTACTCAAACTTCTATGCAAAGATTCAAGATCATGGCCAACATGACATGGTATCAGAGCTATTTATATCAGTATTACAATAATCTTTATGGTAAAATCTTGCCTACATTCACTATTCTAGCATAAAGAAGGGTTTGGTGGGATTCTTTAGAAAATTCATGTAAAAATTTCTACTAGAGCTTCAAATCTCAAAAATGACTATGCCATTAGTTTTAGAAGGTGCCAAAACCCTTGGATTGACTTTAAACCTGACCTAGTTCTGGAATAGTCAATCTTTCCTCTCTTTTTGGCATCCCAAGATCCTATTTTTTATTTTTTGCAAAAATTTGTACTTCCTATGTTGTTATGGAAAAATTCATTATGGGTTTTCTTTCTCAGATCAAAATCTCGAATGGGTCTCTCATAGAATTTCCATCACTGAAGTATTTTAGATATTTTTTGCTTGCCTTAAATTTTGGTGCCATCATACCTCTACATTACTCGGATATACAAGTGGTCATTACTTCAAATATATAGTTGATCTACTTCATGTTATATGCATTCGAGAGTTCACTGACCAATCTAAACTTTTAGAGGGCTGTTACTTAGCCAACAAACCAAATAAGGCTTTCAGCAGTGAGTAACTTCACTTTTCTAAGTTGAGTTGTTTGATAAGTCTGCTTACTTGCCTGTAGACCAACTCAGACTTGTGGATTTGCTTTACTTGGAAATTCATGAAGTTAATTAAACAGGGTGCCAAAACCCTGATTACTCTTCCATGACCAACCTAAACTTTCGAAGGGTCTTTACTGCCTTACTCAGGTTTTCGAAGGGTGATTACTTGCAAAAGTCAAGTAGTGTGGAAACTCTGGATTACTCTTCCAAGACTAACCTGTAATTTCGAAGGGTCATTACTGCCTTACTTGGGTTTTCAAATATCAATTACTTACGAAAGTCAAACAGTCTAGAAACTCTAGATTACTCTTTCAAGACCGACCTAGACTTTGGAACGGTCATTACTGCTTAGAATTGCAGGGTACCTCTATTTAATTTTTTTGCCATTTCTATCTTTTTTGGTAAAAAATCACTAGATTTTTTTTCCATTTTTGGAAATGGTCTAGGAATGTGTAGAAGTAAGAAATTTTAAGTGCCATAACTTTCAATCGATAGCTATATTTTGGGTGCTATGTTTTTTAAAAGTGCATATTTTTTCAATCTCTACGCATTGGTGATATTGTTTTAGGCCCTTTGTAACATCTATTTTATTCATGGTGTAATGGCTTAAAACTCATTTCAAACCTTTTTTACCTTTCTTCTTGAACGTATTATCAACAGTACCCAACATCTCTCTTATACTCTCTCATACTAATTGCTCGTAGATGCATTCTCAGTGGTGTTTGATGTCCAATATTGAACATGTGTGCATTGTAACTTATGGGGGGGTCTTATTGATAGTTCAAGGGGGTACTTGTATTTGCAATCTATTCTTTGATTTCATTTCAATTCTATAAATTATATTAATTTAATCTGCACTAATGGATCTAAACATTGAACTACTCACACCATTTAACTATCTCAACTAAAAGTCTAAAATACATCTCATCTTAACAAGTAAAAGACTCTATCAGATCACTATGGGTGAGGAAACTGAGCCATCTATAGATGCAAAAAAGGTTAAGTGGTACTATAAATGTGATGAGGCCTATGGGTTCTTATGCCTACCAATGTCTTCCAACTTCTTATTTCATGTTGAATCTAAAAAAAATCCCAACAAAGTTTGGACCATCTTAGACAAGCTTTTTGGAGTGTAAGACATCATGAGAGGTCATAAACTAAAGAATAAACTCATCACATTGATCCCAAGTGACTATGACACCCTAAAATACTTATTTTCAAAGTTCAAATCACTAATACTATAGTTGAAATAAGGTGGCATTGAGAAAACACATGACCAATTGATTATATCTGTGCTTGCAAAACTAGGTCATGACTATTCGGTTTTTATCTCAACATTTTATGCTACCAAATATTCACTTGGATCCACTTGGAAAATTCCATCATTAGATGAGTTTGTTGTCAATATAATTTGGGAGCAAGATAAGTTGGTTCAAATGGGTGCACTGAAGTCTTCAAAATCACATGCCTTGACTGTCAATCAGGACAAGAAGAAGCCTTCTAACAGTGGTAAATAGGAGAAGAAATAGTCTAAACCAAATCATGAGCACAGGAATAATAAAATATCAGATGCCAAGCCTAAGGCATCATCAAATGAGTCCTTCCTCCTCAATTTGGAAACCTAATAAATATAAACTCAATTGTAACTTTTGCAAAAAACTTGAGCATGATGAATCTCAGTGCTTGAAAAAGAAGATTGACACCTTGACTAAGATGATTGAAAAAAATAACATCAATGTTCCTGAATCCTCAACTTAGAACACATTTGCACAAGATTATGCAAAGGCTAAAGACTACAAAAAGGGTAAAAATAAGGGTAAGACACTTATTGTAGTAGCTTCTCAGCCTTTGACTTGGGTTATTGACTTGAGTGATTCCTATCACATGGCCTCCTCAGAGGATTTGTTTTCAGAAATAGAGCCATGTTTTGTGATTTCAATTTTCATGGGTGATGACACTACAGAATAAATCAATGATAAAATATCAATTGAATTAAGTGATGGGACCTTCAATGATGTTCTGTGTGTTCTTTCACTATCTACCAATCTTTTATCAATGTACCAAACCACTCACATAGGTGTAGGGAAGTGAGTTGAGTTCACACTTGATTCAGTGGTTATCAAAGAGCTGCATAGTGGCACCACAATGGTTTATGGGAAGGTCAATCATTAGTCTAGGTTGTATACCTTCTCACAATTTACCCTAGATCAACCCTCAACTACATTTCTTACTCATGCAGATAGAGTGAGTAAACTATGGCATGATGGTTTAGCCATTTAAACTACCATTACTTAGAGCAAATTAGACATCAAGACATGGTTTTAGTGTTACTTAAATTCAAATTATTGGATGGCCTATGCAATGGATGCATTCTTGTAAAGTATCTAGAAGAGAAACATGACAAGGGCAAAATAAGGAGAGCCAAATAGAAGCTAGAAATTATCCATAGTGACATAGCAGGTCCATTTCCAAAACCTTCATTCAACAAGACCAAATACATGCTCACATTCATTGATGAATTTTTGAGGTACCCTGAGTGTTTTTTCTCAAAAAGAGGTCTGAGGTCTTTGATCACTTCAAGGACTCCAAGGCAATTGTGGAGAAGTAGTCAGATTGTTCCATCAAAATCTTAAGGATTAACAATGGTGGGGAGTATATCAATAATAGGTTTGAGTAGTTTTGCACATCAGATGGGATTCAAATACAACACATAGTTCCATACAGTCCTCAATATAATGGTGTGGCTAAATGTAAGAATTGTTCCTTGAAGGAAATTTATAACTACATGCTTCAATCAAAGTCTCTTGCTCCTTAGTTTTGGGCTAAAGTAATCAAATGTATGTGCTACATTTAGAACCATGTTCCACACAAAGCCTTGAAAGGAATTACTCATTTTACAGCTTGGGATGGTCATAAGCCCATAATGGATCACTTTCAAGTGTTTGAATCATCAACAATGGCTCATGTTCTCAAGAAAAAATGCAAGGCAATGGACCCTCAAATTTAGTCTTGTATCTTTATGGGGTATCCAAAGGGTGCTAAGGGATAAATGCTTATCCATCCTAAAACTCATGATTTTTTCATATAAAGGAGTGTAAATTTTTGTGAGGGCCCACTTGAACTCACTAATGACACTCCAAACTCTTTAAAAGTCTCACTAGACATTGATTCTACCTCAGACAGTGATTTGGATCCACCTCAAAATCCTCCTGATGATCATGATGACTCTTATTCTTCTTCAAGTTCAAGTGATGAGAGCAATGATGAGGATGTTCCTCCTCTATCTCACACTCACATTTTAGATGGTGATGAATCACCTTCTGATTCTCTAATCTCATATAATTCCAGTCCCACTTGGACTAAATAGACACTTTAAAGAACTAGGAAATGGGTTGGAAATCCATCGGATATAAGGCATACTCATTCATAATTTTAGAGGACTTCACATGCATAACTAGCTATTACCTCAAAATTTTAAACCTTTTATGAGGCATCTAGCATTCTAGAATGGGATTCTACTATGCAAGATTATAGTTCTGCTCAGGTGCAAAGGATGGGACTTAGTCCCTCTTCTTAAAGGAAGAAAATTGGTCCATTACAAATGGGTTTCTCAAACTAACTAAGGTGTAGATGGGTCTATTAATAAGTACAAATCTCATTTGGTTGCAAAGGGGTTTTCTCAGGTGCTTGGAATAGACTACACTAAGACATTTGCTCCTGTAGCCAAGTTGATGTCTATCATACTCACTCTAACCATTGTAATCACACATCGGTGGGATGTTCACCAAATGGATGTCAAGAGTGATTTTCTACATGGTGACCTCAAAGAAGAGATCTACATGTAATAACCACAAGGATTTATGGAAGATTCCTCCTTGGTCTGTAGACTTAGAAAATCTATCTATAGACTTAAACAGGCTTCTTGGGCATGGTATGCCAAGATGGACTCCTTTTTCCACATAGTCAGGTTCACTAGATGACACTCAAATAAAAATGTCTACATCTTGTGGCAAGATGATTCTTTTTTATCATAGTTATTTATGTGGATGACTTGATGATTATAGAGAGCTCATGATCATCCATCTCAGCAGTGAAAATTGCACATTTAAATAGATTTTTAATGACAGACATGGGATTGCTACATTACTTTCTTGGGATTAAAATCATTCAATCAAATTCTGGGATAACTTTATCACAATCCAAGTATCATCTTGATTTTCTTGTGATGTTTAACATGGTTTATTGTAAGCTATCTCCTACTTCCTTCGTATCTGGTGTGAAGCTTAAGGTTTATTGTTCTACACCATTGGTTGATGCAAATCCATATTGACAACTTGTGGGTAGTCTTATCTATCTCACACACACTAAACCTAACATATCCTATGTATTTGGCATGGTATCTTAGTTTATGTAGGAGCCACATGAATTGCATTGACAAGTAGCTAAGTGGATTCTGCACTACATTCAGGGTTCGCACAACTATGGGATACACTATGGAGAAGAAACAGAGGTTAATTTGATCAGATACATAGATTTAGATTGGGATGGAGATATTTATTTTTGAAATTACACTTCAAGTTATAGTTTCTTACTTGGTTCAGGTTCAATAAGTTGTTTAAACAAGAAGCAACATGCAATTGCTTTATCATCTACAGAGGTAGAATACAAAGGCGATGTTAATGCTACCACTGAAGCAATCTGGCTTTAGGGGATTCTCACTGAGTTTGGTGTCCAATTTTATAAGCCAATAATCATCTACTATGACAACCAAATCACTATCTAGATTTTCAATAATCTGATTATCCATCAAAGGACCAAACACATAGAGATTCACATGCACTTCATCAGAGAGCTTATCAATGAGTAAGTCATTGATCTTTGGTACTATCAAACATTGAAGTAGATTGTAGATATTCTAACCAGGCCCTTACAGAGAGTAAATTTTTTCATCTACGAGATCTCATTGAGGTTAACATTGATCCACCTTATTATCCCTCCTATGGAGGTTCTTTACTATGTGTAGACACCCAATTCTTAACACCATTTATGTTGAAATTGTCAATCTTACTTGAATTGCACTCAAATGCACATTTTAGGTCAAAATAATTAAAACACCTTAAATAGTTTGAACTTATCATTTAAAATTGATGATTTAGGTCAAATTATCCCTAAATAGGGTAATGCATTTGATGTGATACTTAACTTTGACAAATTCATTTCGAGTCAAAATGAGGATTTTGCCTTTTTGTGCTCTAGATCACTCTTTTCTTCTAATTAATTGGTACACATTATGCACCTTTATTATTTTGTATTAGAAACATCCCAAATGGGAATACAGTTCTAGTTTATCTAACATCACCTTCCAATTCTTCTCAAGTCAAATTATGATCCAGTAATATGACTTTTTGACCATTTTGATTAATTGAGGACCAATTTCCAAATAATTGCACAAATGTTGATTAACTTTATTTAAGGCTAATTGATTAAAATCAAGAGCTTAAGTGGATTTTCCATGAGAGTTGTTGAATATTTATTTTTTTAAATTGATTTCTATTAACTACATCACCTAATGACATCATCATATGGGGTGGCATCCATAAGCCATAAATGCATAAAATATCAAGATTATGGGTCTCCCATGCCTCATTAAGACTCTTCATGCCTCTTAAATGTTCCTCTATTCCAAATATTTATAAGGGATATTTATGAATTTAATTATATAATTAGATTAATTCATAGCCACACATCTCAATTTTGAGATGGATGAACATGGTTAATCCTGATCAATCTCAAAAATCTATAAAGAGAGAGTCCATGAACATCATTTTTAAGTTTGATTGTGTTGATCATTGTTTTTCATTAGCAAGATTCATTTGATAGGTTAGAGTAGATATTTCATCTACTTTGAGCCTAAGTTATGCAAAGAATTCTTGAGGTATTGGAGGAGTTAACACCATTGTTGATGAAGACAAGAACTCTTGATCAAGGGAGAACATGTTTTTGAGATGCACTTGTATGGTGAATCCACTTGGGAAGGTAATCAGTGTTGCTTTCTTTCAATTATTTCTTGCTATCTTTTGTGATTCCTGCATGAATAGATAGGCTAAGTTTTGTTATGTCTTTAATGCATTTTTCATGATTTCTTGACTAATGCTTGACTAACTCTCTTTGTAATCATTTATACATTTTGGCATCCCTGATGGGACCCTAGCCACACGAATTTGCTCACAAAGGCTCTTTCAAGAAAGCTACTAAATTTTTTTATGCATAATCTTGGAGTGGAGTCAAAAGAGTGAAATTTTAAGTTAAAATTCTATTTTTTTTATAATTGTATTTTTATTCATGGTAACATCAGTTTTGCTCTCTATTGTAATATCATTGCTTCCACAATAATGATTTTGTAAAAAAAATCATTGTTTGTTAAATAATGATTTTTTAGCCTCATGCAATAATTTCATATTTGACAATGATGATTTTGTCAATAGAACAATGATTTTGTTGATTTTGGCAGTGATTTTGTATGAGCAACAATATTATCAACTAGAATAGTGATATTGTTTCTTGGGCAACGATATCATTGATTTGGTCAGTGGTTTTATTTAGTAATGATTTCATAGGAAAATAGTGATATTGTGTTTTCTATTGAACTAATCCATAACAGCAATATTGTGTTCTAAAAATTTGATTTTACAGGAAAACAACAATATTGATTGTGTAATAGTGGGATTGCAATAGAGAGTTGAAATTTTTAATGTTGTTTGCTCAAACTCTTAGTGCTTTAAAGCAGGCCCTTATAATTGTGTTTTTTCAAGATGAGAAAGTAGATTAAAAGTTGTTTTGATTGCATTTAACCAAACACACTTTCAAAGTTGGTGCTTAATGAAAAACTAGGGTGCTTAAGTGAATGTTTTGACAAATTATGCTTTTAAAGTCACAACTTAAGACCAAGGGGTCAAAATAACACCTAATCTATCATGTGGTGCTTAAAATTGAACTCACTTATCAAATTTTATCTTGAATAGTTGTTTAAACTTAGAATTTGATTAGAAAAAAGAGGGGCATTACATGTATGCTCTTCCATCCATCCCCTTTAGAGAAATTTTGGAATCAAATGCGTTGTCCTTATTGAAAACATGCCTAGTCCAAGGCATAGAAAGAATATCATTTAAAGCACTCCTCAAAAATTCACAATAGTATTGGGTGATCTTGAGGTGACCATAAAGTCTTTCTATTATGTGTTTTATTCTATGAAAATTTGGCTTATGAGGGGGATTTCATTACCTCTAATGAGTTCTATAGGGTTAAAACACCAAGATGTATCTACACTTTAGACATCACACTACACTGATCAAGTGACAGATGTAGTGGTTAAAAAAAGGGAAAGACCTTTTTGTAACAAGCTAAGTGCCGTAGACACCCAATTAAAGTATGTTTCTTTTATATCATTTAACATGAAAGCCATTTTGTAATTGATCCATCTAGAAACATTCAAAAACTTGTAGTTTTTAGATAAATTCACACTTACCTTGGAAATATTGTTGGTGCAAGGTGCACCTCAAGGTCCATGTCATCGTATTGTTATTTGAGAGAAGGGGGGTGTAAAAAACTTACTATATAATGCACATTTACTTTTCTATGAACACTTAAAAATACTCTCAAATGACGTATACAGATGGACTCCAACAATATCACATAACCTTATCAGTTTAGATTTAAGATGATTGTTTTTGTCTTTAGCTTAATTGGTCTTGATTTGTGTCTAAAACTACTTGTTAACTCAAATGAAATTAACCAAAACATGTTGTCCTCAAAATTATTGAGCAAGGGAGGCATTACGTTGTCCAATTAGAAAATTTATCTTTTCCTTGTTCAAATTGTTATCAAAACTTTATGTCGTGTCACCCACTTTGGTGCAATTATGCTGCCTAATTCAGTCTAGATCATTTATCCAATTTGTTTAAGTCCCTCATTTATAATTCACATTTTAAATTGAACCTTTCTAAGTTTTAAGTATTGGTGTGTTAAATTAAGTTCACCATTTTCACACTAAATTTGTTCTAACTTGGGTTCAATTTTCCATTTGGATCGAGGGTCATTTATTAGACTCAAAATCATATTATCATTTTCATGGACTCAAGTCATCTTGCATATCGCTCATGCTTTGAGTCCTAGAACATATTTTATCCTACTAGAACCATGTGGTGACATTGTGTTACCCATTTGGTCCTAGCTTTGAACTTAGTGTTTCATGTATGTTTTTACATCTTGAGTTTCTTAGTTCATATTGTCTTCATTATAATTTGAAGAGATTTTTTCTAATTTTATAGGGTGGACTCATCGAAGTTGAAACTAGATTTTATAGGTACAAGTGTATCATAAAGATCTAGGCTTTGGTGTACTAGTTTTCACCTTGGATCTTTTAATTACCTTACCCTCTTCCAATCTATACAATTTTAACTTTACCAAAAGTTGAGTAAATTCATGAAACAAATATTCTAATTGTGTGTGGTTCCAAGCCACCCTCCTTTATAATCTCTTTGGTACCTTAGTCATTTGTTTGAATGTTTGCAAAATGTTGATCCAAATCTAGTCAAACACAGAGAAAAACTATTTTTAGACATGACTCAAACGTTCACTCATAGTGGGGCCTCTTATAGCTTTAGCTATGAGGATGAGCAATTTTATGATGGTAAAAAAAATCCCATTATTTTTTATGACATCCTCACAAGAGTAAGATCTGAAGATAACTACAATGAATATCAACCCCAAGAAGATCTATATGAATCACTTCTTAAGTTAATAGAATCATGTGCTAGACTACCTTCAGACTTTATAATAAAATAATTGCATATCTTAGTTAGAGAAGGAGAACAATGATGAAAAGAGCAAGCTTTTGAAAAAATAGACATACCTTCTTCTTCTAACAAAGGAAAAGAAATACAAACAGAGTCAAAACCCACAAATCTGGATCTTCTAGCTAAGGCCAAGATAATAAGTCAATGATATGCAGATCAACTTATCATATACTTAACTGACTCATTATTTTCCACTTCAATTTACAATGATGCTTCAAAATAATAGGGAAATGTGGTTGAAATAATGCAACAAACATTTGATGAGAACATAACCATAATGGATCAAGGTAACCTAAACGAACAATAAAATTCACAATAGATATTATAAAATGTTCCATTTGACATAAATCATACATTCTTCAATCATTAAAAACCTTTTTTAACTTTACAAAATCAAAAACCCAAACATTCAGTTCAAATTGAGGAAATCCCTCAAGACAATTTGGTTAGTTTGTTCCAACCAACACAAAAATTGGTAAACAAACACAAAACTTCCCAAAATCAACAAAGTACTAAACAATGAATTTAGGGAATGTTTTACAATCCAAGAATCAACAACCTATTTATCAAATCAAGGAATGTATTAGAACCAAGGTATGGATCGAAAGGTATACATTCCCTAAAGATCCACACAAAATTAGGGGCACATTCCACCCCAATAACAACAAAATCAGGGGCACATTCCACCTCAATAACAATAAAATTAGGGTCACATTCCACCCCAACAACATCTTATCTAATCCAAAAATGCACCAAACATGCAAGAGTGGAATTCTATGAAGGAAATTGTTCAGAGATTGGAGACAAATAATAGAGTTAAAAAGTAAAAATTTGATGAGATATGTCCATATCCATTTGATTTATCTATTCTCCAAAATCCCTTTCCACCTCATTTTGAGGCACATAAATTTGACAAGTACAAAGGAAAGGGAGATCCATGTGAACACATACAAGCATTCTTTATCTTATGTCAAGAGGTTGCTTATAGTAGTGAGTACTTACTTTAACTATTTCCATGAAGTTTAGTGGGATAGGCTCTAGATTGGCCACTTAAACTACCCAAGGGATTAGTTGTGGATTGAAATGACCTATAAAAAAAATTATTTAACAATTTCTCATATAACATAGAACATGAATTGAAAGTTTTGTTGCATATCTGCAAAGGTGGAGAGCATTGGTAGGCCACTTTCAACATAACTTGCCAAACAAATAGTTGGTCGATATATTTGCATAGAACTTACATCTTGAATTCATGCATAATCTATGATTAGCTTATGATAACTCATTTTAATAAATTATTGACAAAGGAGTGTAGATTAAGAAGGATCTTATTGTTAAAGGTGTTGTCAAGATTTTCATGTAGGGTCAAACATCTAATCAGACTCAATCATTGGTTCAAACGGTTGTGCGGGATAAGCCTAAATTCTTTAACAAAAAAAAAGAAAGATTGGAAATGTGGTCACTGAAACAAGGCACATACAATTAAATCCCCCAAATGTACAATTAACTCCCTGAAAACCACCACCTACTTTGTAGAGATAGGCTCCATGAAGGACATTTCATAACAATTTCAAAGTCTTTAACAAGTTAGGAGAACTAATTGAAACAATGTTACAAAAGCTCATCATTGCTAATGTGATTGTATGGCCAGTACCAAGGCCATTTCCTAAAGATCAACTAAAACCAGATTGGTACAAAGAAAATAAATGGTGTAACTTCTATCATTTTATTGGTCATAATGCATATAATTGCATCCAATTATGACACATTATTGAAGACTTTATTGAAAGTGGTGAACTGGAGATTACGTTAGCCCCTAATCAAGATATGGGAATCTAAAAGGACCCCTTTCCTCAACATTATCCACCACCACTAAGAAATGATCAAAACCAAGGTTAGAATCAAGGATAGAGGTAGAATCAAAACCAACATCAGAGTCAGAATCATAATGAGCATAATCAAGATCATAATGCCCATACTAACAATGTGGCTTATAACAACATGCCATACGACTATAACAATACTATAGGGCACAATTTTTATACCCATATTACCAATGTTACTATGAAACCACATGGAAAATATCATGTTCCTCATAGCATGGGAGCCATCATTATAGGGTCAACACCCTCTCCCCATAGTAATGCTACATCGAGTTTGCATAATCATGTTATGACATCATTTACTCAGGTTACTAGTTTTGAATAGTAGCACCCTTATTCTAATTATAAAGACTCCTCATTGACTCAAAACTATATCATACAACCAGATGGCCATGAGTCATCATTCAAAGTCCTTTACCTTCCTCTTCTAATTATAATGAATCCTTACCACCTCTAGGTTGTGCAGTCACAACTAGATGCCCATGAGTCA
Source organism: Torreya grandis (assembly GCA_037957365.1). Classification (NCBI taxonomy): domain Eukaryota; kingdom Viridiplantae; phylum Streptophyta; class Pinopsida; order Cupressales; family Taxaceae; genus Torreya; species Torreya grandis. The sequence goes on along the minus strand of JARHVA010001854.1, from coordinate 999,782 downwards.
TCATCCAGGGCACTTGAACCACTTCTTCCATGAAACTGAGTGAGAACATTGTGCCAATAGTTCCAAAGTCAAATATTGTGCTAGCAAAGACTAAACTAACTCAATCCATAATAAAAAAGCCTTATAGTTTAGCAGACCAATTAAATAAAAGCCCTGCATATATTTCCATATTAGAACTCTTATAGACATATGATGTCCATAAAACTATTATGAACAACCTGTTGACCAATTTTTGGTCCAACAAGCTAAAATTGGGCACCCCTTCCTTTTCGTTGCAAAAGTCATCCAATCCATGTTTTGGCTAGATTATCCCTTTGCTGCCTTATGCAAAATGTTCTCTGCTAGACCTTTTCTGAGAAAAAGCCAAGTGTTTTCCTTATTTACTTAGTCAAGTGCATTTTGGGTTTGTCAAGAGTAGTTACTTCACTTATAGTAGACCAAATCAAGGTTTCCAAATGACTTTACTTGTAAAATTTTCATAAGTTAAGTTATTTGATAAAACTGATTTGGTCCTTATGGTGTAATTTAGACTTTGCAAACATCTTTAAATATAAAGGTTTATAAGTAAAGATAATTGTAAAACCTAATTTGGTCTTGGTAGACCAAATTAGGTTTTCTAAGTGTCTTTACTTGTTTGTTTTATGAGTTGAAGTTGACATAAAACCCAAAGTAAGAGCTCATTAGAAGTCTAAAATGGTGTATCTAGTGCAATTCAGGTTTGTGTAGGTGCATTAATTATCTACTTTTATAAGTATAAGCGATTAAAGAACCTGAAATAGTCTAAAGCAGTTCGTAAAAGGCAATAGATTTCCTTGAGAGGGCATTTTGATGGCTTGAAGGACATTTGAAAAAAAAATTGAAGGGTAAGTGCCCTTACAGAGGGCACCTTGGTCAATGGTAGGACCAAATCAAAAATTCTGAAGGGGAATTTTGAGGCACAAAGTGCCCTTGTAGAGGGCACCTTGACAAAAGGCCCAAGGGGCATGTGCCCTTCAAGAAAAAAAGCAATCAAAAGAAAGAATTCCTTCGGATAAAATATCTGAAGGAATTCCTTTGAACATTTTATTTGAACGAAAGTGCAGCAAAAAACTTGAGGCAAAGAAGCCCTGATAAGTCAAAGAGCAAGCAAAGAAAAGACCAAGGCAAAGGAGAAATCGAAGGAAGGAGACAAAACATGGGCAAAGACAAAGTGGAAAAGACAAAAAAAGGAACAGTTATAGCTATTGATAAAGACAAAGGATAGAATCAATGACCACTCTGGTGGGTAAATATTTTGTCGTCAACTAACTGAAGGCAAAATGGGTATATCAACCACAGCATAGGGAGATTTATGCCACAAAAAGTGTGGCTTTACCACATCTGGACGAGGTAAATCTCTCCTCTCATCAAGGGTAGGTTCTCTATGAATATTTATATGCTATATGTATATATATAAGTAAGCAAAAAATAGTACTCGGGGTAGTATAACATCATCCACCTCTCTTTTTTTAGAGGTGATGTCCAAGGAACAAGAGAGAGAAATCCTAGTCATTGGCCAACAACATTCCTCTTCTTTCAGGAATGGTATTCAACCAAGAGTAGAAAATCCCTTGAAGTGTAACAAAGTTCACAAGGAAACTTGCATAAGCACAAAGTCTTCCGTAGCCTCCTTCGCTGATTCAAAACAAGCATCACCGTAGAGTGAAACAAAGCACAAAGTCTTCGTCAAAAACTACAAAGGATAAAAAGGATCACCAAGATAAAAGTAGCTCAAAGTCTTTCTTCTATCTTTTAGAAATGCCCTCAGATAATATCAACACACACACTTCACTTATTAAATCAAATAGATAAGAAATTATTAGGAAAGAAGACATAAGAACTATTTCCTAAATAACACAGATTACTTCAACACAAAGTCTGAAATAAACCTATTTCTCATTCATTCAACAAAATATGATTTACAAGTTGAGCACAAAGTCTCAAAAAGTGTTTCAATTTTGGTAGAGTTTTTGCTCTCAATTATCAGAGAGCCATTTACAAAAGAGGTCTCCACTATATATAGGGAGAAACCTTCAAAATTAAAAAGATTATAATATAAAAATATCTCAGTCAAAGATGAGTCACCTTTGACTTTTGAGATATTTTTTTGGATTTTTTACATGTAATTACACATTACAAAATTGCATACACGTTTACATGACAAAAGTGCATGAGAAGAGAGGAAGAAGAGAGAAGGGGAAAAAGGTTTAGCTCTTGCCACCAGACTTTTTCAGATGAGCATCATACATAGCAATGGATGCTTGAATTCCTATACTATCTGGCGCAATGGTGTTCTTGAAGATGACCCTGGCTCTGATTATAACATCCTTCAATGCTATGATTGCCTTAGCATGACTAGTTAACCTGGATCTCATATTATCCAGAGTTAACTGAGTATCTAAAATATTGTCCACAGAAGTCATTGAGAAGGCTCTCTTCAAAATCTCTCTGAATCATACCCTTCAATCCTTGGATCATCTCTTCGACTGAGAGAAATTGATTATCCCTGGTGGTGAGGTCGCAAGGCAGTTCTTCCAATCTATTTAACAGGCCTGTATCATTTTTCTCACTAGCATCTTTAGAAGACTCGAGATCTTCAATGAGCTCCTTGAGTACCTGAATCCTGTATATAAGTGATTCGTTGATCTCAACATAGGAATCTTTGTTGGAAATAATGTCGATGGATATCAAGGTGCTTTTCTTTAGATCCTTCATTTCCCTCCACTTGCTGAGATATTTCTCTACACTGTCAATGTCTTGAGAGATAAGAGAGACAAGGTCTTCTAAATCTGTTCTCAGCTTCTTCATCTTGTCTGTCTTCTCGACAACTTATGTAAGGAAATTCCCTGAGTGTGCATCTTCACAATGTAATCCTCCAGTACTTTTCCTTTCATATAGGTTCTCTCTGCTTTTTAGATGATGGGGTCATCAATAGAGAAGGCTTCTGGAGTTGTCGCTTCAAAGGGAAGGGTGAATTTACTTATTATTTCCATCAACTGCTCTATCTTGGCCTTATAGTAGTCCTTCATCTCCTTTTCTCTATCAAACTTCTGGACCATGATGTCCATTGTAGACTGTAGATCGCTTTTTGCACCCTCATGAGTAACTTTTTCAAGTTCAACATGAGAGATGGAATAACTGCTCATGTCAAAACCCTCAAGGGTTGCATCCTGCAGTGGTTTAGCTATTTCCAAAAATTTATGCCCCTTTTCCTCAACCAATTTTGAGAGGATCCTTGGTCTCTTAGGAGCCTTAGCTTTCACCGGCACTATCTTGCCAAAATCGAAGTCATCTGTAGAGATGGCTAGCTTCTTTCTTTTAGGCATGATAGCTAACATCTAAGGAGGGAGAGAAGTACCTAATGTGGCAACTGTTCCTATAGCTGGTGTTATTGTGGTAATGTATGCACTGCTAGTGGTAATGGTGGTTGTAGTAGGAGTAATAGGGGAAACCATACCAACCGTTGATTGATCAAGGGCCGAGCTTTCTTCTAGATTGAAGGAAGGAGATGCCAGACTAGGAATAGAACCTGAAGAGCGAAGAGTATCTTTAGAAGCATCTTGAGGATTGCTAATCATTACTTTGAAAGGGGAGGCAGCTCCAGAAGAGGGAACACTGATAAGAGATAGAGGTGGGGAAGGAGAGATGTCTGTAAGTGGTTATGCCCCTTCTTGGGAAGGTAGAGGGTTAGTCCTCTACTACTCTGAGGGCCTGTCATTTGTCTCCATTTGTTGAGCTTCCTGTTCTTGGGATCTTTGTTCTCCAACTCCCTTGACCATTGATTCTAGATCCTCAACAACCTTTGATTTCTTGGAAACAAAGATGATTATAGGCTTGTGAGGCTTAGATGGAGAAGGAACGTCACCTTTGTTCTTGGTCTTATTTTTTGCCTTCTTCCTCATTTTTGCTTGGAACTCAACCTCTGATCCTGTAACAAACTCTTTCAGCATGATCCCTTTGGCTACTATCCAATCATTGGTGTTAGCCAATATTGGTTCGAATCTTTTCCTCAAAGAATTTAATTCTTTCTGAGACCACTGAACTGGAGGAAGAGGGGAGTCAGCAACCTTCTCGACCAGGTACCTGCTACTGATAATGTTCTTGTCATCGACCAGATTAGAGGGAATCTCTGCAAGCCCCAAACATTTAATCTACTCCAGGGTCAGCCTGTTATAGTCCATTTTCCTAATTTCTTCAGTTGTCTACAGGTCTACCCAGATGTCTTCGATCATAGGCTCATGAAACTGACTCTTTCTTCTGATCATGTCTTTGACACTCCTATAGTCAAAGTTGTCCCTTCTTTTGAATTATTTCATAGTAACCAATTGCATCTCCGTCTCCATGACCTTGGCTTTAGCTGTAGTTAGAATCGAGTATCTACCAATTTTGATTGGAAACCTGAAACTTTGCTTTTTCAGTTCCATCTGCCTAGTATGTACGACAATCATTTGTCTACACAGCTCCATCAGAACTAACTTATCAGAAGGAAACCTAGGGAGCATATAGGGATAGCCTTGGAAAAAATGAACCTAAAAATAGCAAAAAGAGGGAAATTTTAGGAACATACAGCCATAGTCATTGACGACCGTCCAGGCCTCATTAGATACTCTCTTCTGCTCAAGCTGAGGGTCGAAGAGACATAAAAATATGGCAAAGAAGGTGTCATTTACCCTTCTAAAATGGTGGATTGATCCTTGCAACATTAGCTAGGGGTCATATGAGTAGACTGGGGTGGTCTTTCTATCCCCTTCAGTTGTCAAACCTGGGAAGGTTCGCATTGAGGCAGCTATATACACCAAGTATGAAGTCATATAGAACTTTGAAGTAGTTTGTACCTTGATCAGTTGCTCGTGAAGAGCGTTGCTAATTTGCTCGACCCAGAAGATGAATTGCTTACCTTAGAGGATGATTTTGATGAAAGAGTACATCCACTCATGGAACTGTGAGGAAGATGGGAGGCCTCACACTCGACTGAGAAGGGTGATCAAGTCACCAACTTCTTCAATGAAATCACTCCTTGGGAAGTTCCATGGCCATCTGGATAAATTGGTTTTGGGGGTCTTCAGCCACCTATTATTCATTACTTTCTTTGCCCTCTCAAGGTCCTTGTCATACTCCTTCTGTGCTTCTATGAAGTCAATTCTCAGCACTTTAGTAGCAGGAGGGCACATGAAGACTTTGTCAATGAATTCAGGGTCTAGCTAAATTATTATGTTGTTGCTGGCATCTAAGACTGATCTCATCTCTTTGTTGTAAAATTGGGTGCACTGGAGACAAACTCCATATGATGTGTTGCTATTGGGAAAGCAACAACCAAATGAATGTTGCTTTCGATGATTCTTTTCATTTTAGAGCCTACGTTCATTGCCTTGGTTTTGGTCATGAACTCAGCCATATCTACGTGGCCAATCCCTGTGTCTCTAATGTCGTTGACATTAGAGGTGACTAAGGTGATAAAAAAGACACCCTGGTATCGATACTTCATGGTTTTTGACTTTTTTGGAGAAGTTTCAGACGTCAGAACTGGCATTGGTTGAGCGGGTGCTAACGAGTAAGAATCTTTAGAGGGTATTGCAGTCATGATCATGCAATTAGGGAATAGTGGGCAAATTGGAAAATTTGCACATTGGGTGATCATGATCAAGGAAGGGCACTTAACAAGGCTAGGTCAAAAAATGAGGGAAAAAGGGGAGGAAGTGAAAAAATGAAAAAGAGAAAAATTTCTCTAGAGTTGGAGAAATTTGGAGGAAAACTGCAAGGGCAACAAAATTCACCGCCCAAGCATGTGGAATGAACAAGCATGCATGGGCGGTGAAATTCACTGCCCTTGCATGAAGGGGAAAAAGAAAAAAGGTGCAAGGGCAACAAAATTTTCCGCCTATGTAGGTTGGCCTACGTGGGCAGCAAAATTTGTCGCCCCTGCAAGTTGGGGAGAAGCAGGGAGCGCGAGCGGTGAATTTTGCCACCTGTGCAGGCTGGTCTAGAAAATGCAAGGCGGTGAAAAGCCACTTTTACATGTTCAGCCTACATGGGTGGCAAAATTTACCACCCGTGTAGGTAATGGGTGAACCTGTATAGGCATCAATTTTTACTGCCAATGCAGGTGAATAGAAAAGACAAGGTTAGGGCAGTGGGAATCACCGCCAGCAGTAGGGAAGACCAAAAATCCATAGGCAGGAATGGAGGGTAGTGAAATTCACCGCCCTAGCATGAAGAGGAAGCCTGGAAGGCCGACGGGGAAGGGGGAGAAGAAAAGAAAACTAAACGTAAAACCGAAAGCAAACTTTAAAGAAAAGGAAGAAATAAATGTCAAAAATATGACCTACTTGGACAACCACATGTGTCGCGAGCTCAAATTTGCCAACGCGCACTTTGACCCATTCATTGGATCGTTCAAAGGTAGAGGGCAGGAGGAGGAGAGGAGAAATGAAGCAAAATAAGGTTAAAATTAGATTAAATGGGGTAAAAATTGACCCCAACAACCCTATGCACATGGTAATAAATGTTGTGCATGAAAACTGAGATAGTGCAGGGGTGACACATTTTGCCGCCCTTGCATTGGAAAAAAGGGACATGCAAGGGTAGCAAATTTTTTTCGCTCCTGCATGTGAGAGATGGGAAATGTAGGGGTGGCAAAATTTGCCACCCGTGCAGGTCAAAATGCAAGGGTGGCAAATTTTTTCGCTCCTACATTTCAAAGATAAAATGCACTGGCGGCAAAATTTGCCACTCGTGCACGAAAATGGAAGAAAAACACTAATGCTGAAAAAGGCAAATTTTGGTCCCTTGGTCATATCGAGATCGTAACAACCTTCACATTTTGGGGAAAACGTAACGAAAAGATGTTACGAATTTCAAATGATGTAGTTGGGCCAAGACTGTCAGGAATCTAGAACAACAAACATGCTCTGATCCCACTTGTCAGGATGCGAAACCGGAAACATACAATTGATTACCAAACTTCAAGCAACTTAATATGCGGAAATAACCAGATTCACCAGGTAACTAGAATTCAGAATAACACAACATATGAGAGACAATACACAACTTGTATTAACACTTTATACAGAAAAGAATACAATAAAGAAGATGCCACTTCTTCTCCACCACCTTACAGAGGTTTCCCACACCTCAAGTGAACAGTAATTCTTCTCCCCAAAGCTCTCCCTCTCACAGGTCCCAACACCCAACTCAAATACAGAGTTGGTGTTCACCTCCCGTGCTCCACGCACACCACAAGTGCTCCACGCACTCCACAAGCACTCCACGTGCTCCACAAGTACTCAAGGTACTTCAAGTAGATCTCCCATGAATCTGCAACAACCTGCAATTCAACAGACCATACTTATGGAAGGAACTCCCTTGCCTTCCTCTTGCTCTATCCGAGTACACACCTGTACTCCAAGTAGATCCTGCCTGATACTGCTCCCTGTTGTGTTGCTGTCTATATGACCTTGCACACCTGCAAATCAAACAATGGTTCTGCTCACCTGTGAACCTTGACCTTGCACACACATACACCTGCAGATCAACGATCTTACTTACCATGTAGATCTCCTATATAGGCCATGCAACTGTGACCAAGATCCTACACTGCTGAAGAACCCAGCTGGCTCTCCAATCCAGCACCAACACACCTGGTACTGAGGCACTAGGAGGAACGCACCATTGCTCTACCTCACACACAGAAGGAGCTTATAATTATGCTCTCTTACTCCCTAGCACACTTTTCCAATACAACCATGAGTCTATTATATAGATCTCATCTAAACAATAATTAGACATCTAATTACAATAATTAGATCCGCAGCTATGAGTCTAAAATTAGCACTCATCATGCAAACACTTGGTTCGTTAGCTAACTGCCCGTAAATAGCTCGCAGTCGAACCACACAGGCGACCGACGTCGGTCCCTGTCTGCCTGGAGGTGACCGACGTCGGCCGATATATGACCGACGTCGGTTGCTTCTCAATGCTATCCTGCTGACGTCGGCTGATCAGACCGACCCCAACTTCTCTGCAACTCAGCAACCTTCAGCAACCTCCTCTCCTGTTTGCATCAGTGAAGCTTTTAGCTCCACAATCCTAACAAAGACAAGAACGAGAAAAACCCATCTCGAAAATAGAATTAGAGAGACAAAAGCTGAAAAGGACAAGTTTCACAGGGGGTTGATTCCAAAAATGAGCTAAGCTAATTTTGGAAACAACACACTCAGACCAAGACAAGTGGCATAGATGACTCAGCAAGGAGAATTTATACATTTGGTGAAATATATCTCCCAAAAACCAATAAAATAGATTGGTTTTTGAACTATAGAGGAGAGTAGCCCATGTTTTCATGCTTCACCATTAATGCACATCCAATTTCACCCATCTTTGAAAAATGCATGGTCCAGCCATAATAACTTGGAGATGGCTTTGTCAGTTTCTATAAGGAGTATCCCTTGCTTTTGTAGGCCTAAGATAGTAAGGGCGGTGACTTGGATATCTAAAACATAGCTCTCCCATGGGAAGTTCAAAGAAAGTAATGATAGCATGGTCTTTTAGGTCTCTATAGAAGCATTTAACTTAGCATGGGTTTCCATTCCTTGATTTGTCAACTATCTTATTTCTAGTTCTCTATATATTTGTAACTTCTCATTTGAGAAAAAAGAAATCTCAGCTTGTATGGTGAGTCCCTAAATGAATTTACCTTGAATTAGAAGAAGTATTTTTACCTCTATTTGAGCTTTCACTTTTGCATATGTCTATGGTTTTATCTTATGGTAAGTCATTTTATTTTCATGCTTTCATAAGTTTATTCCAATATATCTAGTGTATTATGAGTTATTCTCTTGCAGGTCAATAAGAAGTGTCCAGCTCAGAGTATAGGTGCATGTAAATAAGTTGTCCATAGTGTGTCTTAGAACACCTCTAGTATTTCTTCCTCCATGTATCTCCATAGAATCCCCTGTTGAAACACTAATGTAGCAAAGGTTCTCATTTGAATGAAGTGTATGTTTGCTTCTCTCTGGTGTAAAGTGTATGTCGAAGCTGAGTAGATCAACCATTTTAGTGTATCGCCACTTTAGTTTAGGTTTTAATTTTAGTATTTCTCCCTTTTCATCCCCCTCATTATTAGCAGTAGGAAATCTAGGGCCTCAAGGTGCATCAAGGGAGCTAGCCCCTAATCTAGAGATTCATCCCTCACATTTTCCACCCATAGTAAGAAGGATGTCTCCATTGTTTTGCATGGATGAAGAGAGGTGAGCCTCCCTTCATAGGGTACAATCCACCATGTCAACAATTTTCAAAAGATCCCCTACTTTCCATTCCCAACTTGATTTTGACAATCCTTGTGTTTCACCTCCTTGCCTACTAAATGAAGAATGTTTTTCTTGTGTTGAGGAATCCAACTTGAGGGAAGCAAGTGAAGAGGAGTATGCTTAGTTCATGACTGATCAGGGAGACTTCATGAGTGCAGATGAGGAGGAAATCACCATAGGTACCCCCCTTGGTGAACAAGAAGACAAGTCACAAGCTTTTGCCTCTATCTCTGATGAGGAAAAGATGATCATTGACTCTTTTCCCACTTTGTAAGATGTCATAGAGGAGCATGGATAGATTCTTGATCATTCTTTGAATGATTTGTTTGAAGTCATTGGGGAAGGTTACACTCTTCTTCAAGGAGGCTATGAGCTGGCTAATGGTGGAAAAGGCAACATTGGGACTCAAATAAGTATGCAAGGGGGTAGAAAGCTTTCATATTTATCCTTTCAAGAGGTTGGTGAATCTGAAGATGATATTTTTGAAGTCATGAAGGAGGGATATCACCTTCTATAAATAACCCATCAACTTTGGAAGGATGAAGAATAATCATGTGGGCCTGAAGCTTCTAAGGAACATGAAACCAATCCTCTTAGAGACATGCCTACTAAAGAGATACAAGTTGACCATGAGATAAAGAGTGGGAAGAAATATGAAATGTCTAAACATGTGCAAGAGAAATATGTCTTCATTGGAGACATGTTCAAAGATGACCTCTTCAAGACTAGACCAAGTGAAGTCCTAAGGAAGAGGTCTGATCTACAAAGCATTCAATTCAAAGAGAAGAATGCTTGGCACTTTGTTTCATCTCATTTTGAAATTGACTTAAGAAGTTTTCCCTTTTATCCAGGAGGGAGAAGAGCATATTTGGTTAGCTGTACATAGTAGTTTACTTTTTCTTAGGTTGTCTTTTATTTTTCTTAAGTGTTGTCACGCATGTGTGTAGTGTTTTTAGCCTTTTTGTGTTTTTTTTTCCTTGTTGTTTGGGGTAAAATATTTTTTGGTTCATAGGTCCTTACAAGGCTATTATTGACTTCTCCAAGATGCATCTTGACTCCATGCCCAATGGACTTTGAGGCTACCAGTCTTTGTTAGCATAACAAGCATGCTCCACCTGTGAGTCACCAAATGTGTTGACCAATTTTTGGTCTTCAAAGCTCAAATTGAGCACCCCCTCATTTTGTTTATAAAATTCATCCAATCCATGTTTTGGCTAGATCATCCCTCTGCTACCTTGTGCAAAATATTTTCTACCAGACATTTCCTGAGAAAAAGCCAAGTGTTTTCCTCATTTGCTTAGCCAAGTGCATTTCAGGTTTATCAAGAGCAGTTACTTCACCTACAACAAACCAAATCAGGTTTTCCAATTGACTTTACTTGTGAAATTTTCATAAGTCAAGTTACTTGATAAACTTGATTTGGTCCTTACGGTGTAATTTTGACTTTACAAACATCTTTATTTATAAAGGTTTATAAGTAATGACACTTGCAAAACCCAATTTGGTCTTGGTAGACCAAATTGGGTTTTCCAAGTGTCTTTACTTATTTTTTTTATGAGTTAAAGTTGACATAAAACCCAAAGTAAGAGCTCATGAAAAGTCTAAAATGGTCTATCTAGTGCAATTCGGGTTTGTGCAGGTGTATTACTTGTCTACTTTTATAAGTAGAAGCGATTGAAAAACCCAAAATAGTATAAAGCAGTTCACAAAAGGCAACAAATTTCCTTTGGAGGGAATTTTGATGGCTTGGAGGACATTTGCAAAAAGTTTGAAGGGTAAGTGCCCTTGCAGAGGGCACCTTGGTTGGTGGCAAGACTAAATCAAAATTTCTAAAGGGGAATTTCGAGGCACAAAGTGCCCTTGCAGAGGGCACCTTGACAAAGTGAAGAACAAATACAAAAGGCTCAAGGGGAATGTGCCCTTTAGGAAAAGAAGCAATCAAAAGGAAGAATTCCTTTGGACATTTTGTCCAAAGGAAAGTGTGGCAAAAATCCTGAGGCAAAGAAGGCTAGATAAGTCAAATATCAAACAAAAAAAAGGTGAAGGCAAAGGAGAAGTTGAAGGAAGGAGACAAAACATAGGCAAAGACAAAGTAGAAAAGATAAAACAAGGAATAATTCCCGCTGTTGACAAAGACAAAGGACAAATCAATGACCACTCAGACCAAGACAAGTGGCATAGATGAATCAACAAAGAGAATTAATACATTTGGTGAAATATATCTACCAAACCAATGAAATAGATTGGTTTTTGAACTATAGAGGATAACAACCCATGTTTTCATGCTTCACCATTAATTCAAAACCAATTACACCTAGCATTGAAGAAAGCATGGTCCAACCACAACAACTTGGGGATGGCTTTATTAGTTGCTAGAATGAGTATACCATGCTTTTGCAGGCCCAAGACAACAAGGGCAGTGACTTGAACATCTACATCATGGCTCTCCCATGGGTAGTTCAAAGAAAGTGATGGTAGCATGGTCTTTTGGGTCTCCACAGAAGCATTTAACTCATCATGGGTTTCCATTCCTTGATTTGTCATCTATCTTGTTTCCAGTTCTCTAAATATTTATAACTTCTCATTTGAGAACAAAGAGATCTCAGTTTGTATGGTGAAGCCCTAAAGGAATTTACCTTGAATTAAAAGAAGCATTTTTACCTTCATTTGAGCTTGCACTTTTGCATATGTCTATGGTTTTATCTTTTGTTAATTCATTTTCTTTTCATGCTTTCATAAGTTTACTCTAACATATCTAGTGTATTGTGAGTTCTCTTGCAGGTCAACAAGAAGTGTCTAGCTTAGAGCATAGATGCATGTGAATAGGTTGTCCATAGTGTGTCTTAGAACACCTCTGGTAGGTCTTCTTCCTTGTATCTCCATAGGATCCCCTGTTGAAACACTGATGCAAGAAAGGTTCTCATTTGAATGAAGTGTATGCTTGATTCTCTCTAGTGTAAAGTATATGTCAAAGCTGAGTGGAGCAACCATTTTGGTGCATCACTACTTTAGTTTAGGTTCTGATTTTAGTGTTTTTCTCCCTTTTCATCCCCCCCATTGTTAGCAATAGGAAATCTAGGGCCTCAAGGTGCATCAATGGGAGCTAGCCCCTTATCTAGAGATTCATACCTCATGTTTGCCATGCACAAGAAGAGGGATGTCTCCATTGTGTCACATGGATGAAAAGAGCTAAGCCTCCCTTCATAGGGTACAATCCACTACATCAACACAAACTTTTGAAATCATCTATGGTGCTTAATGATATTAACCTTGATTAGTTATAGAACCTAGTTGGACATTTGTCTTCATTTTGATAAATCATATTTGACCAAAAAGACATGTCCACTCTTGGCCTAAACCATAATAACCCACTATACATTTAGATAATCATTGTAGATCATAAGGTCAAGTAGGTTCTTATAAATAATGGTTCAGGGCTAAACATCATATCTCTCAAATTGGTACGATGATTGGGCTACATGGATAAATACATTCAACTAGAAACTATTATAATCAAGGCTTATGACTACATCAAGAGGGTATCTTCAGGTACAATTTGGTTGTCAGTCATGTTGGGTCTATTTATCATCACACATTATTCCATATTGTGGATATTAAACTTCCTTATAACATACTTCTTGGTCATCCCTAGATCCATAAAGTATAGGCAGTGCCATCCACTCTTCACTAGTGCCTTAAGTTTCCCCATGATGGGATTGAGGTTATTATTCCCACTAATCGGTAGCCATATCAATATTACAAACATATTAAAGCTGAGTTTCATAATTATAACTATTGCCTAGGTTATGAATTCATTGTGAAGAAGAACAAATCCATCATGTCCCATCCATATCCATCTAATTATATCAACCCTTGTGATCTAGCTTCCACTTCGGCTGATCCATTTCCCACAACTCTTGTGAAATAGGTTATTATTAAAGATGTGGGTATTTACACATACCATCTTGAGGATGTCATCCATACTAAAAAATTACTTAAATCTCGTAAATCATTTGGAAAGCCTAAACCATCCAAGAATCCTAATGGACCCAATCAGATTTGGCAACCAAAGGAGAAATAGTGAAAACCACATGTGGTTTTTGTACCTATAATCATGCTAAAGAAAGACTGAGAGGATTCTATCGAGGGATATTGGTTATTTTTTGAAGGCCTTACTGATTACTTTTAGAATCCAAAGTATCGAATCCCTAACTTGATAATGGATCATCTTGAATATATAAGGAAAGGCCTTGGCCCACAAGCACAAGGATCTTAGAACCCTTATCAATTAGAGTTGTCAATTGGAATCATGGTCTTAGATTTAAACCACCAGAGGGTGGCCTCATGACTTTCAATAGTGACTCTTTCAAAGTGACTAGTGATGAGACTCCTAGTAGTGACAGCATTCCATTATAGCCTTTTTGATGAGCTTGTTGACTCAAATTTATTTAATTCAAATGCCATATTAACCATAACACCTATTGGAGCTTTTGAACTTGAAGTAAGAACCCATCCTAGTGGTGCTTCCATTCCTGAAGTAGGACATTATAACTTTACCATTAGAGATTCCCATCCTGAAGCAAACCTTCATTGTTCCCTATGCCTTTACCATTTTGAACTCATAGATTGGGACCAAAAAAATTTGGTCATATGTCTTGATGAGTTTCAAAATGAAGAATCAATTGCATTATACATGGTCCTATGAGATGGACTACCTATTGACAATCACAAATAGGGCTTTGAGTTTTCATTGGATCTTTCTGCCCACTTTAGAGAGTAGGAAAACTTTCTTGGTCATAATAAAGTTAAAACATCAAGATCTTCAAGTGAAAAACTCTTTGAGGTGCTCGTCAATCAGGGAAAAATTAAAGAAAAAGATAAGCCTTCGAGTTAAAACCTATTTTAGATTCTCCTAGGTAGGAAAGTTTGCTCATCCTCTCAGGACACAAAAGGTCCATCTAGCCCAAGTTCTATATCTAATACAAGCATCTCTTCAGAACAACAATAAATGTTTGAGCATCTTGCTCTTGAGTTTCTAGAGGTTTTTGCTACTTGGCCTTTACCTAAGATGGTAGATTATGATTCTTCATACTCTATGGATCTTTGGGAGGAACAATAAGAAAAATTGGTAGAAGAAGATAATCGTGATCATACCTTACCTATAATTCTAGAAGATAGATCCACACTCCTTGTGGAAAACATAATAAAAGTGAACTTGGGAACCTTCAAGGATACCAAAATTGTTTATCTTGGAGCTTCCCTTACTGAAGTGAAACGTGAACAAATTATATCCATTATTAAGGATTATATAGACATATTTGCATGGGCATACTCTAACATGCTAGGCTTGGACCCTGATTTAGTTATGCATCACCTTATTATCCATCTTGATGCCAAACCAGTCAAGCAAAAACTAAGAAAGATGCATCCATGCATCACCCTACTAGTTAAGGCCAAACTAGAAAAGTTATTAGGAACCAATTTCAATAGACCACTGGATTACTCTGAATGGGTTTCCAAAAAAGTCCCAGTGAGTAAAAAGACCTTAGGTATATGTCTTTGTACTAATTTTTGAGATATCAAAAAATCATGCCAAAAAAATTATTTTCCTCTACCCAACATTGACATGATCATCAACTCAACTATTGGGTACAAGATGATATCCTTAGTGGATGAATTTTCTAGTTACAATCAAATCAAGATAGCTCGTAAAGACTAGCACAAGACTACGTTCACCACTCTGTGGGGGACATTCTGTTACCAAGTCATGTCATTTGGCTTGAAGAACATTAGAGAAACATATCATGTGCAATGACTATCATCTTTCATGACATGATGCACAACATTATAGAGGACTATGTTGATGATATACTAGTAAAATCACAAACAAGAGCTAGGCATCTTGATGTTCTAAGAAGAATCTTTGAGAGACTTCATGAATATAAAGTCCACTTAAATCCTAAGAAATGTGTCTTTGAATTCACATCAAGGAAATTTATAGGGTTCATTGTATTATAACGAGGGATCGAAGTCAACCCTAAAAAAGTCAACACTATTATAGAAATGCCTCTACCAAATAATCTTAAATAGCTGCAAAGTTTGCAAGGCAAGATCTAGTCTATACGTAGGTTCATTTCTCAATTGGTAGATAAGTGCCACCCATTTACTCATATTTTTAATAAAGGGGTAAATTTTCAATGGGATGAATATTGTTAGATATCATATGCAAAGCTTAAGACATACTTGGCCAATCCACCAATCTTAAGACTACCAACATCAAGAAAGCCACTGCTTCTTTATATATCAATCACATCACATGCACTGGGGGTAATTTTAGCCTAACATGATGATCATGGTAATAAACTCATTGTTTATTATTTAAGCCACACATTGGTGGCTTATAAACATAATTATATGCCTATTGAGAAGGCATATTTAACTATGGTGTTCACCACTCATAAATTATGACATTATATGCTAAATAACAAAACTATTGTCATCGCACAGGTGGACCCTCTCAAGTTCCTCTTGTCTAAAGTAGATCTTCAAGGATGCATGGATAAATGGGTTATACTCCTAAGTGAGTTTGATATTGAGTACCAGAATCAAAAGGAAATCAAAGGGCAAGTAATTGCTAACCAACTTGTAAAAGCTCCTATTGAGGATACTCAACCTCTCAATTTTGACTTTTCAGATGATTATATCATGATGATAGAACAAACACCATAGGAACTTGAATAATGGATTCTCTATTTTGATGGATCCTTCACATCTTATGGATCTGGAGTTGGCATATTATTGATCACACCATAGAGGGATTTGATTCCCAAAGTATTCCATATATAATTTCACTATACAAATAATATGGCCAAGTATGAGGCATTGATTATAGGGCTTTGCCTTGTTATATAGTGGGATATTCAAATCTTAAAGGTCTATAGAGATTCATAGTTAAGAATAAATCAGACCATTGATCAGTATCAAACAAGAGATGACAAGTTTGTTCCTTACAAGCAAATTGTCGATAACCTCAAAACATATTTTAAATCTCTATAGTTTGAATAAGTTTTGAGAGTAAACAACAGATCTAGTAATGCAATGGCAATGATTGGTTCCATGATTCAAAAGGATGGTAGTGCTAAAGAGTATTAGTTCCTAATTGAAAATCTTCTTTAGCATATGCATATTGTAATATAATTAGAGAGGGTATGTACCATTGTTGGTCTTAATCCCCCACCTGAGCTACCATTGTACCGAGATTTTTATAACTATTTTCAAAGTCATGTCTTCCCCACCAACCTTTCGAACAACCAACATAAACTATTCCTTCATCGCTTAACATATTATACTCTCCTTGGGAACACACTTTATTAGAAAGGCTATGATGGAATGCTTCTTCATTATTTATCTTTAGGAGAATCCAAGTTAGCACTAAAGGAGGTTCATGAAATAATATGTGGGGCCCACACCAATGGGGTAGTCCTAACAAAGAAGCTCCTCAAAATAGGTTATCATTGGCCTAAAATGGAGATCAATGCTTGTAATTATGTGAAGAAGTGTGTTTCTTGTTAGCATCATGGTAACTTGATACACACACCTTCTTTACCACTACAACCAACCACAACACCATGGCCATTCTCAATGTGGAGTCTCTATCTCATTGAGAAAATTAACCCAACATCTTGAGATGGCCATAAACACATTTTGACTGCAACTAAGTACTTTACCAATTGGATTGAGGCCATTCCTCTCATTTATGTTATCGAGAAGCAAATAACCAAATTCATTCATTACCATATCATTTGTCAATATGGAATCTTAGCCCGTATTATATCCGATAATGGTAGATCCTTTTGTGAACCAAGATGTGAAATCTCTTTGTGTAAAATTCAAAATCAAGCACAAGAAATCAACTCTATATAACCCGCCAGGCAATGGACAAGTTGAGGCATCGAACAAAACCATTGTATCCATCTTAAAGAAGTTTGTCAATGACACTGGCTATAATTGGCACTTATAACTCTTTCTTGCCCTTTGGGATTATAGAACCAATCATCAAACCCCAACTAGAGCCACTCCATACTTCCTTTTTTTTGGCACTAAAGTTATTATCCTGATCAAGATTGAGAAACCATCATTATGAATATCACTAGAGCACATCGAAGATGAAGAAGACTATAGAGCCTCACGACTGCAAGAACTAAAAATTCTTGATGGTAAGCATTTGGTTGCCCTATAAAAATTGTAGGTCTATCAGAATAGATTACAAAGAAGCTAAAACAAGCACATTCTTCCTCGAGATTTTGATATTGTTGATTTGGTTTTGAAAGAGAACCAAAAGAACATGAATGTTAAATGCAAAAAGAAAGGTAAGTTTCAACATAATTGGTTAGGACCATATATTATCATGGTGAACTATGGATAGGGCCATCTTGATCGACTAAACCTAATAGTGAAGAACTTCCAGAGCCCATAAACATCATACACCTTAAGAGGTTCTATGCATGAACAACTTTGAACCATTATCTACAAGACCACTGACTTGGGGGTAACTTGTGTTGAAGTAATTTTATCCCACCCTTTTATCCTACCTTAAACACATTTTATACTACCTTGGTCCACTCTTCATGACTCTAGATAGTGAAGGATTTGAAATCATTGGCAGTCTAAACACATTTCATCCTATCTTGGATTATTCTCCTTGAGAACCATATTCTTTGTGATGTCTTGGGCATGCTATAAATTTGAACACTTTTTATCCCTTGACCAATTATGATCCTGATTATGTCTCATGAACATTATGACCATCTTTAGCACTAGTTATACAAAGCAATTCAATTAGGACAACATTTTCTAGCTTTTTCTATAGACAAGTGAACAAGAACATCTTATCAGTTCAGGATCTTTGCCACGCTATCATAGATAAGTGAACATAGATAATTATTTGAAGCTACTTCATGTTTCACATTATTCTATATTACATTTTTTATTCTTTGTAGGCATTTGTTTTCTTATCAGGATCCTCACTCTCACCAATTTATGAGCATGGGCCATTACAATTAGCTTGGCTATTTTATTGGAACCTCTACTCTCAGATTTGCATCTCCTTGACTAGATGGTCCCACCTTGTGCATATTTTATCCCAAAAACATCAAAAACATTGGAAATGCTTTATAAATACCAAAAATATTAGAACATGATCCATAAAAGAATAAAAACATTATATTACGCTTCTATACATTTTAAAATTTTCATCCCACCATGCTACACTATTATCATTTTGTAATCAAAGAAACACCAGTTCATCTTATCCCACACACTTGCCATTTTGCAAGATCAATCTTTCTCATCCTATTAGATTTTTGTTTGCATACCATTCTCATTTGTTTGTCATATCTTCCATTTCTTCTATAACATCAATCATACTGGTCTAATCATCATTTTTCTTCTATCCCATTTCTTGGGAGAACTATATTTGCCCTCAAATTCATGTTGAAACATGTATCCATGGAACTATGTAGGCAGCATCCACTTGTCTTGTACATTTGGAGTCAGCTTGATCAGCCCCTTCTTTTTCTTCTCTTCTCCCATTTCTTATGTCATTATTCCTCTTTAATTAGGGAACAATTATTGTGTCATTGTTTTTTGTTATGTTGTGATGGAAAGTGATGCCTCTATCTCACGTGCATGAACATTTATCTTTAAATCACACTAACTTGGATTTTTGTTTGTGTGTGTGTGTTTGTGTTTTTTTGATGTTTTTTTGTGCTTTCACACCTCTCTTTTATTTATTCTCATTTTTTATTTTTCTTACTTCTTGTCTCATCTTAGTCTTTTATTTCTCTATATGTTTTTGTTTATCTCTTTTGTGTTTCAGAACATCTTGATGATTCGCATGGATCTTGATTATCTATATCTTGATCTTATGTTATTAAGTTGTTCTTGGATAATTTTTTTTATTTGATTTTTTTTTGTGTCTTATATTTTTTGTTTAATTTTGCTTTTTTATTTTGTGTTTCAGAATGTCTTGATGGTCCACATGGATCTTGATTATTTATATCTTGGTCTCATGTCATTAAGATGTTATTGATTTTTGTTTTTAAATATTTTTGTTCCTACTTAAGTCTTGATTGATCATATCTTGATTTCAATTTAGGTTCATTTATGTTTATCTTTTTTTTGTCTTTACTTTTTAGTTTAAATGTAAATAGTTGTAACTCTGGTTTTGGTCATTGCTTTACCATTATCCTTAGTTATAGGTATTCACATTTAAACTAGATCAGTGCAATTGGGATATTATGTCATTCTAAGTTATTCATACTTATGATGCTTAATTTATTTTGTTATATAAAGTACTTTTTGCTCAAGTTTCAAAGTCTTAATGTCAACATCACTTTGATGAACAGTTCTCAAGAACACTTTGAATAATCTAGGCTCCTAATATGAAAATAGGCATCTAGGTATCATGAATTTTAGCACTTGACTCTATGCTTAGACGTGCATCTCTTCACATACACTATGAGTCTAATCAATTATTGGTCAGTTTTCATCATTCCTCATTTCATTCTCTCCCAAACTTGGGTGAACTACATTGGCTTGAAGTTTAGGTTGGAACATGAGTCCACTGGACTATGTAAGTAGCGCTCAATTTCTATTGAGGTCAGCTCGACTATCTTTCATTCTTATTTTCATCTCTTTCATCACTTTGTGCATTCTCATATGTTGGGTTTTATATGGCTTTCTAAGCCATTACACCATCACATGTACATTTGCACCTACTTGCTTTAACCTCTCTTTTGGGTTATATTATTGAGTTATTCTTCTTACCAATTGTCCATGTTGGGGCACACCATTTGAACAATGTCAGAATCACATCAGCTCTATAGGGGCAAACCATTATTTATTCTTTATCAGTGATCATAATTCACCTTATTGGGGCAAAAATATTTTATCATGATCATATTTACACTACCAGAGTACTTCTTATTATCTTCTCTTTAGAGATCACATTCTCTTTCCCTCTAATTCTAAGTTCTCCACACTAATGCCCATGATGGAAATATTTTAGTGTGTAGCCTATCTCAAGACTGATTAATATCATAAGCGTGAAATTTGTACTCTCAAATTGGGTATGTTTAAAATGTGTCCCTTACATTTATGGATTGTATCTCTCCCATTCCCCCTGTCTACTAAGGCCTATTATAGATCTAATTATATTTTGATCATTGATGGTAATCACGTGTGCATGCATTAGCTCATTTGAATGTGATATACTCCATGAGTTAATCTCTCATTGTCCCTCTCTTTTCGAGAGTTCATCCTTCTCTTCCATCTTAGTATATCCTCTCGAGGGAGCGTCATAGGTCTGTTCCAATTTCTTCTTGACAACTCTTTTCTTTGTAAAGATGTTGCATCATCTGAATGTCTCTCTACACCTTTTCAAATAGGGGTAATATGTAGACATCCTATTCCTAAAACCATTTGTATTGAAAATATCAATCTTATTCGAATTTTACTTAAATGCATATTTTAGGTCAAAATCATTAAAACACCCTAAATAGTTCAAACTTGTCATTTATAAGTACCAATTTAGGTTAAAGTATCCCTAAATAGGGCAATGCATTTTATCTGGTATCTAACTTTGATCAATTTATTTCGAGTCAAAATGATGATTTCACTTTTTTATGCTTTAGATCACTCTTTTTTTGTAATTCATTAGTACACATCATGTACCTTTATTATTTTGTGTTGGCAGCATCCTAAATGGGAATACAGTTCCAATGCATCTAACATCACCTTCTAATTCTTTTTGAGTCAAATTACAACCCAATAATATGACTTTCTGACCATTTTGATTAATTGAGGGCTAATTTCCAAATAATTGCAAAAATATTGATTAACCATAGTTGAGGCTAATTGATCCAAATCAAGAGCTTAAATGGATTTTTTATAAGAGTTGTTGAATATTTTTTTTTTGGAAATTGATTTCTATTAACTACATCACCTAATGACATCATCATATGGGGTGGCATCCATAAGCCATAAATGCATAAAATATCAATATTATGGGTCTCCCATGCCTCATTAAGATCCTTGATGCCTCTTAAATGCCCCTCTATCTCAAATATTTATGAGAGATATTTATAGATTTAATTATATAATTAGATTAATTCATGACCACACATCTCAATCTTGAGATGGACAGTCATGGTTGATCCTAATCAATCTTGAAAATCTATAAATAGAAAGGCCATGAACATCATTTTTAAGATTGATTTGTGCAAAGTTATAATGCTAAATTGTCTTCACAATCTTTTGTGTTGATCATTTTTTTCATTAATAAGCTTCATTTAATAGGTTAGAGTAGAGATTTCATCTACTTTGAGGCTAGGTTATGCAAAGAATTCTTGAGGCATTGGAGGAGTTACCACCATTGTTGATGAAGACAAGAACTATTGATCAAGGGAGAACATGCTTTTGCGCTGCACTTGTATGGTGAATCCACTTAGAAAGGTAATCTGTGTTGCTTTTTTCAATTATTTCTTGTTATATTTTGTAATTCCTGCATGAATATTTAGGCTAAGTTTTGTTATGTCTTTAATGCATTTTTCATAATTTCTTGACTAATGCTTGACTAACTCTCTTTATAATCCTCTCTACACTATGTACTTGGGTATCTCATCAGGATTTCAATACCAAGACCTAATTCTCATCTCACCTAAGCTACACTTAAGGGGGGTGTTAGTGTAGTGCTTTTTTCCATGGGTTTTGCCTACACGACCTTATGGCCATTCTATATCAATTAAGCTTCCTTAGGTTAGTTGTATAAGGGTCACATAAGGTAATTTCATTTTAATATAATTATCTAACTAATAAAATTATAGGCTTCCTCATGTTTCCCTAATTTTTCCTATATGTAACCCACTTTTCCATTTTAGAAGGTTAGACAGGTTAATGTGATTTTATGCAAGCAGGCCATAGTTTGCAATATTGTTGTGTGAAGACTAGTTTCTTCTTCCTTTGTAATTTATCTGTGATTTCATTGCTCCATACATAGATTTTCTCAATCTTCTGTGCAAGGATCCAAGATCATGGCCAATCTAACATTTTATAAAAGAAGAAACTACTCTAATATATAAATAATGTTATAAAAAATATTGTCTTTAAGGATATTAGCTCAAAATTGATAAATTCTACTTTGAAGATAACCATTAAAGATATTACTATTCATAAGTGACTTATAAATACTTGAATATAAATAAATTGTGAATAATAATGTGCACACAGGGTGTGCATTATCAATAAAGAATATAAATACTACAAATGTCTTAAATATATATATATATTTGAAAAATATTAAGAGATATATACATAATTATTAATAACTTCATTTTATTCTTCACAAAATTTTCACTAATTAGTGATAAATTATATCAATTTAACTACACCAATATATCAAGATTAAAAAAATCCAAAAAATGGGTCTCCAAACTCTACCGTATGACCAAGAGATTACAAAATTTCAACAGAATTCTCAAATAAAATTTAAAAAAAAAAAACTTTTAAGTAATAAATAAATAAATATCAAATGTAAAGGTCAAATTAAATTATAGATACTCAATGATATTACAACTGACCACCACTTCAAATTTTATTTTAAATTTTCATTTGGTATAATTATAAGTACATCTTATAAAATACAAAAAACCATATCTTAATATATACTAACATCCTCCCTTAATATATACTTTATAAAAAGAGAAACTACACTAATATATAAGTAATCTTAGAGAAAAATATTATGCACAAAATGATGTGTATATCAACACCCACATTCCCCCTTAAGATAAACTTTTAAAAATTGAGCAACTAAGGAAAATATTTAGTACGAGTTTTGACAACTAGGCCATGCACGATAAGTATAAAAAAATAAAAATAATCAGTATAACTTGGGTTTGGAGATGATTCTTTATAAAATATTTAATCATTCAGTGTATCAAAAAGAGCATGACAAACTAACATGCCATAGAATCCATTAATTATATGTCATTTAATAAAAATAATATGGCCCTTTTGTATACTATTTTAACTTGTTAAAATACATAAGTGTTGAGCTACTGTAACTGTCAAATCAAAAAATAAATAGTGTTAAATATGAAGATATCTCTGAAAGTATTCTAGGATGTCAAACATAAAATGACACAAACATATAAAAAATACATCTTAGATGATCAAGGTACGAGAATAATGAATCCCTTTTCTAAGAAACTACACAAGTACTCTCTAAGTTGTCAAGAACCATGAGCCAAAGAATAACCATCCTCAATATGGATGCCAAAAAATTAACATGCAAATGTGTATCACATATGTGTATAATTATTAAATAATGATTGAAAAATCTTTATAAAAAATAAAATTAAAAATATAGTGAAAATATTTTATTTAACATAAATAAATAAAAATTTGACTTCACCACGACACTCCTTTCAATAAAAATATAATAAAAAAATCATGATAATATTCATAGATATTTTAAATATATCACAAATTGAAACATAAACAATCTATAAAATATTTAAGAAAAATATAAATAATAAAAATATCAAACCAAATATCCAAAAATCATATGTGTCATTGTAAAGCTCTTGAAAAAACAAACACAATGGAAACTAATTCACTCAAAAAAGAAAGACCATTATATAAAGAAGATATACCGTGTCAAAGTTAGGGTACCAAAAATGGAGTAAATCCACGAGGGTTGGTTCACTTGGAAGATTTATTTTATAAAAACTTCTCTTCGCTTTAAAAATATCTATTCCGCAACTCTAAAATTAAAAAAATGACTTTTTTCACTCTGAAGTTAAAAAGTATTTTATAGTTTGCATACGTTTATTTTTTGTTTTATAATTTCAAAAAAGTGATACAAATTATTTAAAAAATAAATGAAAGTGCAAAATAAATAAATAGGAAACATATAGAAAAAGTCCGGTTAGTTTATTTTCAAACTTCTGTTAATTAAACATTGTAACTCTTTTTTCAATGAAATGAAGTAAAAAATGACTTTCTTAGACATTTTACATGATGTGTTGGAATAGTTAAAATATCTTTAAAAAACTTTAAAATTATAGAAACTAACAATATTTTTTGGATTTAGTTTTGATAGAAACTTATAAAAATTGAAGATAAAAATGATTTTCAAAGAAAAAAATTATACTTGCAATCAAATAAAGTTTAGGAAAGATTTTATTCTATGTTGTATTTGTGGAAAAGTTTTTGGTGAATATATTTTGTATAAATCCCAATATTTGTGAATGAGTAATTTGAAGACACTCACTCACAATTATATATATATGAAAAATTTAAATCAAATATACATAAAAATGTCAAAAGGTCGAATGACTATTAATTTATTAATTTATAAATATTAGATGTGAAAGAGAGCCAAAAATAAAAAATATCTCACTAAAATAAATATCTTCACCTTTTCTTTTTATCTACTTAACCAAATAAATAGTTTTAAAATAAGAAGGAATCTTATTTTTAAGAATATTAGCACTTTCTATCTATCTGAATAATCTATAAATCTATTATTATTTATAAGTGACTTATAAATAAGTTATGAAATAATTATGTTTTTCAAAGACATATTACAGTGTTTTTTAAAGACATTTGTAGTAAAGTGGGGTGGGTCATAACAAATGTCTATTGTCCTAACTCCGGGAATGACTTGAAAAAGATCTGGGCAAATTTAATTGAGATTAGGAAATGTTTCAAAGACAAGAACTGGATGGTGGCAGGCGACTTTGATTCTCCTTTATCCTTAGGGGGAAAAAGTGGGGGAACCTACTCTCTCAATGACAATATGATGGATTTTAGTGACTTTATTATTGAGGCGGAGCTCACTAACGTTAATTTGAAAGGAAACCCTTTCACTTGGTCTAATAGGAGATTGGGCAAAAAGCTCATTCAAGTTAGGCTTGATAAGTTTTTAGTCTCAATGTTGTGGCATTTACATTTTAGCAGCGCCTTATCTTCTCTTCCCAAGATTGGATCCGATCATAATCCCTTATTTTTCACCAGTGAAAATATGTTTAAACTAAAAAGTACCCCTTTCTAATTTGAGAAATGTGGCTATCCAATTTGACTCTGTCTGATTCACTGAAGGAATGGTGGAAGTTCCCTGTGCAAGGCTCATCCATGTATATCCTAGCTATGAAACTCAAACACATCAAGCATAAACTTAAGATCTGGAACAAGGAGGTTTTTGAGAATATTTTTACCCAAAAGTGCAAAATAGAGGAATTATGCAGAATCGAGGAGGAAATTAATGCTTTTGGTTCCACTCCTCATGGTAAAGAAAATGAACTCTTAAGTTTATTTCACAATCTAGAAGCTAAGGAAGAAATCTTCTGACATCAAAAATCAAAGAAAACCTGGCTCAAAGAAGGTGATAGGAATACAAAGTATTTTCATCTTTCAGCCTTTAGAAATCGTTAGCATAAATTAATTTTATAAATTGAGGGGGAAGATGGAACTGCAAGTAGTTAACTTCTATAAAATTCTTTTAGCTCATGTTCCCTCTCAAGATGTCTAGCTAGAAGAACAGGTGGTTAATCTCATCCAGGAAGTTATAACCCAAGAAGACAATGCTTCCATATTTTATCCACCTTCTAATGAAGACATCAGATCTATAGTCTTCTCTTTGCAAAGTGATAAGGTCCCTGGTCTGGATGACTTCCCCCCTTTTTTATTCTAGGTCTTTTGAGACATTATTCAGAATGAAGTCTGCTTGGCTATCTCTGAACTCTTTGAAGCTGGAACTATGCTTCAAGAATTCAATAATATTTTTTGGTTCTAATCCCTAAAAAGCACGTGGCAAACCAGTTGAAGGATTTTAGACCCATCAGGGTATGTTCTAATTTCTACAAGATCTACACTAAAGGTTTAGCTTTAAGAATTCAAATGCACCTTGACAAGTTGATTATGAAATAACAAAGGGATTTTGTTTTTGGTAGATATATGTCAGATGGCATTATTATTGCCTATGAAACTATACATTCAATTGCTAATTCCTCCCAATAGGGTATGTTCCTCAAACTGGATATGAATAAATCTTATGACAAAGTTTCATGGCACTTCCTGGATAAAGGTCTTCAAAAATTAGGGTTTAATCAGATTGTTACAAATGTAATCACTTCCTGCATATCCACCCCCATGTTTTCATTCATTATCAATGGGTTTCCCAAAGGTTTTCTTCCAGTGGGTAGAGGTATCAGACAAGGTGGTCCTCTTTCACCTTATTTGTTTCTCTTAATGGCATAAACTTTAAGCATAATAATTGATACTGCTAGTTCTTCTGGGGTCATCAAGGGAATTAAAGTGGTGCCTAACACCAGATTTGTCACCCACCAATAATTTATGGATGACACTCTGATGATGGGAGAAGCCTCAATTTTTTAAGCTAAATGTTTCAAGATTTTTTTTGAAATTTATAAGGTAGTGTCGAGTCAAAGAGTTAATTTCCTTAAAATCTCCTTTTTCTTTATCAATACTCCACATTCACTGCAAGGGAAGATTTCTAGGATCATTAGCTACGTAATAAAAAATCTTCCTTCCTCTTACATGGGCATTCTTCTTTTTGATGGTAAAATGAAATTGGATTTCTAAAATCCTCTCATTGACAGGATTCAGAAGAAACTGTCTAGATGGAAAGGAAACTTGTTATCCCAAGATGAAGAATTAAAATTACTCAAGAGTTCATTGCAATGCATCGTAGTTTACTTCATGTCCTTATTTTTTATCAGGAGATAAGTGGTAGAACAAATTGAGCAACTGTAGAAGAAATTTCTCTGGAGGGGAGCAAAAGATAGACTCAGATTTCCACTTTTATCCTAAAATAAAGCTTGCTTACCTTTAGATAAAGGAGGACTGGGTCTCAAGAGGGTGAGGTCTATGAATCAAGTTATGTTAGTTAAGCAAAGATGGAGGGTGATTAAGGAAGGTAATCAATGAACAAGGATTATCAAAGCCAAATATTTGAATTATAGGGAGGGTTCTCATTTTCTTGTGGAAGAAGGTCCTATTAATGGTTTTACTTTTTGGAAATCTTTGAGAGTTGAAAAAGGATATTATTTTGAGAGGATTAAAATGGAAATCAGGTAGAAGAAATAGAGTCAAATTCTGGGGTGATCTTTGACTTAATCAAACCCTTCTAGGATCGTTGCCTCCTACAGAGGGGTTGAGCGTGTATTTTAAAGAGGTTATAGGTCATAAAGTGTGATTATTGGCAAGAGATTGAAGGTAGAAAAAGGTGGAAGTTACTTCACAAAGAATATTTGAATCATCAACAAAATCTTTTCTAACAAGAGTTAAATACTATGCTTCAAAACACTCATACCAATAGATTTTCAAAAGATGATGACCTAATATGGATGGCTAATCTTAGCGGTTTATTTTCTGTCAAATTCGATTATCTTTCTTTATAAGACCAAGAAGATTTAGAGAAAAATTGTAATTGTTTGTGCATTAAATTTTTTATCCCCATGATTAATGTTTTCTTCTAGCTGGTAGCCCAAAACAAAATCTTAACGATGGGAAATTTGATGAAAAGGAGAATTCCAATTCCTAAAAGATGTGCTCTATGAAAAAAGGAGGTTAAATCTATAAACCATATTTTCCTTTCCTATCCTTTTCCTAGCTCCATCTTTCAGTGCTTCTTTAATTTGTCCAATTATTTGTGGGTCTCTCCAAGGTCCATAAGGGATTTGATCTACCAATGGGAGGCACCTTGGGTTTATCCTCCTTTAAAATTTTGGTGGAATCTTGCCCTTTCCCATATTTTTTTGGGAATTTGGGTTACTAAGAATTTGATCATTTTTGATAATTTGAACCCTAGTCACTCCTCAAATTTCAAGAAAATAATGGATTTTATCAAAGAGAATTAGTTAACTTACTCCTCCTCCTTTGATGATCCTCCTTCCCCTCAATTCTCTCAAATCCTTCACATGTTGAATCTTGAAATCCCTACCCAATCTCACAAGCTAAGTGTAGATAGAACGAAGATTAAGTGGATCTTCCCTCCAGCTCAATGGTACAAATTAATTTTTTATGGAGTGGCTAAAGGCAACCTTTGCCCTACGGGAAGTGAAGGAGTCATCTGAGATTCTAATGGAATACTTATGGTAGCTTACGCTAAACCTTTGGGGATCCAAACTAATAAAATGGTGGAAGCCATGACTGCTTGGTGGGGCATAGAATTTGCAGTCAATATGGGTTTGGATAACTTAAAAGTGGATGGAGATTCGATGAACATCATTGAATGTCTGAAAGGTTCCTCCTAATCTTCTTGGAATATTACCATTATAATAGAGGATGCTAAAACTTTGCTAACTTCTTTCAAGGGAGCATCTATAAATCATGTCTATAGAGAAGGTAATAAAATCACAAACAAAATGATAAATATAAGGGTCATTAGTGGATCCTTCACCTACTGGCAAGGTGACATAGAATTTCTTATTGACATCATGCACATCTTTCAACTTGATAAAGGACAATCTAATGTGTGACCTTATGTGCTTCATTATTGATAAATATAATTAGCAAGGGTTGAGGAGATTTTGTACATGTAAGGATATCATGTCTCATCCATACCTCAAGGTTTTGTATGAGTGGACATACTTAATATTAATTTCTAATAAGTTTAAAGAAAAACAAATCAATATTGTTTTAGATTTAACAACAAGTAGCCTCGCTCGTGAAAAGTGCAGAGCAAGCAATAAGTTCAAAATGGGAGGTGAATGTGATAGAGTTGAGCCCATATCCTGCACTGAGGTGAAAGAAGACACTTATGTATGAAAAAAGATGGTAAAGGGTGGGATCACAAGTTTCATGGAGAGACTAGTCAGCCACGATGCGATGATTTCTATATATTTTGTAAGAGGCTAGAATGAAAGGGAGGTTTGTATACATGACTTGAAACTCACAATCACTGAAGAAATCATTGATGATATTACAGGTATGGATTGCAATGGCGTAAAGGATTTCAAAGATAAAAAGAGAAAAGATGAATTGTTTAGTATTTTTTACAGCACATAGAAGAAAAAACCCAAGTCATCGAACCACATAGGGTTTCTTAGTGTTGATCTTCCTAGGAAGTGGCCCGATGTTTGTCTTCAAATAATAAAATATGTCACTCTTGAGGGAAAGCATACAATGATATTTTCTCACCATTTCCTACTCCTCAATCACTTTAGAGATCAGCCAATCAATATCCCTTTCTTTTTACTGAAATCTCTAGAAGTTTATGTCCCTAACTTTAAAAGCAACCCCTCAACTGACATAATTCATCAGGGGCTTATCCTCCTCTTGGTCAAAAGTGGGGAACCCCTTTCGATCAAGTCAGTTGCTAAGGTTATACATATAACAAGTGAGTAGGAGGAATCAAACAGGGAGGATGATTTTTTTTAGAATTAGAAATAGAACCCGTATGGGGACAAAATGAAGGATTCAAAGCATAAAACATCTAGGGGGATTTATAACCCAGAGGAAACCATAAAGGAGTCCTAGTTTATGTTAAACTCATCACCATTATGGACTATTTTTACTTCAATTTTAATATGAAAGAAGAAATCAAATAGTTTGTGGAAAAATTACAAACTAAGCAGCCATTTAGAAGTTACTGAACATGGAAATCTCAGATGAGTTCGAGAAGTTAAAAGCTTTGTTGTCCCCATGTGATTTCTCTTCAGGTAAGGTTGGCATTCAATAAGAGGAGGAAGAAGTGAATGTCAGGCAAACTCCACAGGGAGCAAGGAATACTCACAGTGGAAGTGGAGAAGATGACAGGATGGATTCTGAATAGGGGAAGGAGGAAATCAAATATATAGGGCTAAAGAGGAAGAGGCCTATCATTGAAACTATGTAGGGAATTGGCAATCAAACCAGAGGTAGGAAAAAGAAAATTGAGAACATGGAGACCAACAAATTGGTTATCTATTCGGAGTCTGA
Source organism: Torreya grandis (assembly GCA_037957365.1). Classification (NCBI taxonomy): domain Eukaryota; kingdom Viridiplantae; phylum Streptophyta; class Pinopsida; order Cupressales; family Taxaceae; genus Torreya; species Torreya grandis. The sequence continues at coordinate 969,453 of JARHVA010001854.1, read as the reverse complement.
AGGTTCAGACTAGCTATCTCCTAGTGTCTAGGTTTTTTTTAATATTTTTGTTGGTTTTTTGGCATCCATTTGGCTGAAGGCAGTGATTTTAGCTAGTTTTTTAGTTTGATATGTTTTGGTACTGTTTCTTTATCCTATTTATCTTTCAGACTTTTATGTAACAGGCACGAGACCCTCAACCCATCTTTTAACCTTATCTAATTAAAAATGGAATAATTATGTGCACATAAAGTGTACAATATCTATACAAAATATAATTATAAGTTCGGCTTAGATAATATACTAGTGTACATGTCTTAATATACACTAACAAGATATGGCTTAGTACTATTTCAGTTTATATATATAATTTTATATGGTTTTTTTTTTTACTTTTTATTTACACATGAATAAAAAAAATTAGTATTTTATTTTGGATACGTTATGGTGATTTTACATTCATCACGCTATTGCTTATATGGTGAACACCTTTTATTTTTTATCATAGATATATTATTGCTATTAAATAAATGTTGTTTATAGTGACATTATTATTGTTGTTGTTGTTGTTGATAAAGGTCAGGGTTTTGAAAGGGGCCCACCCTTTTACAATCGAAATAAAGATAAATAATAAAATCTCAACGAGACAACTCTTCTAGTGAAAAATGAAACTTGTTACAAAAACATTGTAAAAATATTTTAATCTTATTGCAAAACAACCATGAAACTAAAACCAACTATGACCCTGCAAACTGATTTTTATTATGAGATATGAGGATCATATTCAAAGGTTCCTATCCTTCCTAGCCCTTATCTTTCTTCTTATTACTAACAACCATCCAATCACCACCTCCCCCTACTTTAGGAAAGATAGGAATGGAAACTTCAAAACCATTAGTTGATTAAATATTCTTTAATGGAACATGAATGATCCTTCCTCTAGTCTTTGATGTAGCACTATTTTTTTCTAAAACAAATTCAACGTTCAATAAGGCTTTAAGTAAATCAAATTCATTCTCTTTAGATGGAGACTCCACACACGTATCAATATAATCATAATATTATTGATCATACTTACATTAATTGGTATTTTATGTACATTTATTTGAAGTAATTGGTAATGTATATACATTAATTTGATTTTCTGTTTTTTTTAATTGAAACCTTGTTTTTATATGGATTAGGTGTACAAAAAGCTTCTTAAACTTAATGCCAAGGATCGAGAGGTATCAATTCCATCAAATTCGTTCAAGGCACGATCCCAGTGTCATCTATTTATGATATCTTTTGAGATTTATACCTTTATAAATAATTAGACAATATCTTTTATACCATCATCTTTATTGTTAAAATACAATCCACTTAATAATTTGATTTTCTTTTTAAACATTAAAAATAATAAATTAAATACATTTAAATATTATAATGTATATTATTATATATGATAATTATATTAAATATGCATGTAATTTTTTTAAAACCTATTAATACATATATCTCAATGAATTTAGGAATCACACACAATTAAAAATTCAAAGGAAAGTGAGAGGCACCAATAAACCATCAAATCTACCCCGTATTTGTTGCCATCAACAAACTCAATTTCTAATAAATTTCTAACTAATGTTTAGAAAGTCAAAAAAAAATCCCACCGAGTGACAAGTGTTTGAAGTATGTATGGTCTCCTTCGTGTAATTTTAGATTTAAAAATTAGGCTTATCTAGCCCACAAGAGAGTGAGATTTCTTTTAATATCACACCTTGTTTGCTTGAATATTTTTTTGTTTTTAGGTCAATAACGCCATTGATTCCACTCTTTACTTTGGATAATGATAATTTGTCATCAATTTTAATCTTATTGTTGTCTTAAATCAAGTTTCGAATTTATAGTTAATGAAAAAGTGACACTTTTATATTAATTTTTGTTTTTACGTTTTATTTTTAAATTTTATTTTTTTATTTTATCTTAATGGATGGTTAAGTAGTGCCTTTTACACCATCATCTTCAGCATTAGACTTGAACTCACTAGATGCCCACTCATTTTTAAATTTAATATTAATTTATTAAACTTTATTTTTATATTTTAAATATTATTTAACATAGTTAAAATTAATTGAATGTTTATATCTTAATTTAGTGTAAATCCACCTATTCATATTATAATCTTATAGAATTTTTAATGTTTAATATATTTCATAATACATGGAAATTTAGATAACGAATTGAGTCAATACACAAAAATCTATAATACCTTAAATTTAATATAATATTTATTTATAAAAATTATATATATTATTAAAATAAAATTATTGTAAAAAATATTTTATATATATATATAAACAAAATAAAAATAAATATATATACATAAACAAAATAAATAAAACATAATTAATTTATTGAAACTTACATCAAATTGAAACAACACGTTAGCGGACCACATATTAAGGTAATATTGTTTCTCCCATTGAAAATCCTAAGAGATATGGGGTGAAATGTGCGCTGCAATGAAATGGTTAATATATAATTTTGTCGAAATCTTTGAGAGTTGGAAAGGATATTATTTTGAGAAGATTAAAATGAAAATCAGGTAGAGGAAATAGATTCGACTTCTGGGGTGATCTTTGGCTCAATCAAACCCTATTAGGATCCTTGCCTCCTGCAGAGGGGTTGAGCGAGTATTTCAAAGAGGTTATAGGTCATAAAGGGTGTGATTATTGGCAGGAGATTGAAGGTAGAAAAAGATGGAAGCTACTTCACAAAGAATATTTGAATCATCAATAAAAAAATTTCTTACAAGAGTTAAATACTATGTTTCAAAACACTCATATCAACAGATTTTCAAAATATGATGACCTAATATGGATGGCTAATCTTGGCAGTTTGTTTTCTATCAAATTCAATTATCTTTTTCTATAAGACCAACAAGATTTAGAGGAAAATTATAATTACTTGTGGATTAAAAATCTTATCCCCAAGATCAATGTTTTCTTCTAGCTGGTAGCCCAAAACAAAATCTTAACGATGGACAATTTGATGAAAATGAGAATTCTAATTCCTAACAGATGTGCTCTATGCAAAAAGGAGGTTAAATCTACAAAACATATTTTCCTTTCCTATCCTTTTCCTAGCTCCATCTTCCAGTGCTTCTTTAATCTGTCCAATTACTCTTAGGTTTCTCCAGGGTCCATAAGGGATTTGATCTACCAATGGGAGGCACCTTGGGTTTATCCTCCCTTAAAATTTTGGTGGAATTTTGCCCTTTCCCATATTTTTTGGGGAATTTAGATTACTAAGAATTTGATCATTTTTGATAATTTGAACCTAGTCACTCCTAAACTTTCAAGAAAATAATGGATTTTATCAAAAAGAATTGATTAACTTACTCCTCCTCCTTCGATGATCCTCCTTCCCCTCAATTATCTCAAATCCTTTGCATGTTGAATCTTGAAATCCCTGCCCAATCTCACAAGCTAAGTGTAGATAGAACAAAGATTAAGTGGATATTCCCTCCAGCTCAATGGTACAAACTAAATTTTTATGGAACGACTAAAGGGAACCTTGGCCCTACAGGAAGTGGAGGAGTCATCTGAGATTCTAATGGAAATCTTATGGTAGCTTACACTGAACCTTTGGGGATCCAAACCAATAAAATGGTGGAAGCCATGGCTGCTTGATGGGGCATAGAATTTGGAGTCAATATGGGTTTGGATAACTTACATGTGGAGGGAGATTCAATGAACATCATTGAATGTCTGAAAGGTTCCTCCCAATCTTCCTAGAATATTACCATTATATAAGAGGATGCTAAAACTTTGCTAACTTCTTTCAAGGGAATGTCTATAGATCATGTCTATAGAGAAGGTAATAAAAACACAAACAAAATGACAAATTTAGGGGTCATTAATGGATCCCTCACCTACTGGCAAAGTGACATGGAATTTCATATTGACGTCATGCCCATCATTAAACTTGATAATGGACAATCTAATGTGTGACCTTATGTGCTTCATTATTAATAAATATAATTAGTAAGGGTGGAGGAGATTTTGTACATGTAAGGATATCATGTCTTGTCCATACCTCAAGGTTTCGTATGATTGGACATACTTAATATTAATTTCTAATAAGTTTGAATAAAAATCAATCAATATTATTTTAGATTTAACAACAAGTAGCCTCGCTCATGAAAAGTGCAGAGCAAGCAAACAGTTCAAAATGGGAGGTAATTGCGATAGAGTTGAGCCCATATCTTGCATTGAGGTGAAAGAAGAGGCTTATGTGTGGATAAATATGGTAAAGGGTGGGATCACAAGTTTCATGGAGAGACTGGTTAGCTATGATGCAACAATTTCTATAGATTTTGCAAGAGGCTAGAACGAAAGGGAGGTTTGTATTCATGACTTAAAACTCACGGTCATTGAAGAAATCATCGATGATATTACAAGTATGGATTACAATGGCATAAGGATTTCAAAGATAAAAAGAGAAAAGATGAATTATTTCATATTTTTTACAGCATAGAGAAGAAAAAACCCAAGTCATCGAACCACAAAGGGTTTCTTAGTGTTGATCTTCCTAGGAAGTGGCCAAATGTTTGTCTTCAAATAATGAAATATATCACTCTTGAGGGAAATCATATAATGATATTTTATCACTATATCTTGCTCCTCAATCACTTTAGAGATCACCTAATCAATATCCCCTTCTTTTTACTAAAATCTCTGGAAGTTTCTATCCCTAACTTTAAAAGTAACCCCTTAGGTGACATAATTCATTAGGGGCTTATCCTGCTCTTGGTCAAAATTGGGGAACCCCTTTCGATCAAGTCAGTTGCTAAGGCTATACATATAAGAAGTGAGTAGGAGGAATCAGATAGGGAGGATGATTTTTTTTGGAACTAGAAATAGAACCTATATGGGGATAGAATGAGGGATTCAAAGAATAAAACATCCAAGGGGATTTCTAGCCCAGAGGCAACCATAAATGAGTCCTAGTTTATGTTAAACCCATCACCATCATGGGCCGTTTTTCCTTCAATTTTAATTTGAAAAAATAAATTGAATAGTTTGTGGAAAAATTACAGACTAAGGTGGCCATTTAGAAGTTAATAAACATGGAAATAACTCAATAGCATAGAAATAACATAGTAACAATGAATTCTTTGAGAAGAGATGTAGTAGTACTCAAGATCGCAATACAAATATATGCTTATCTCTGGGAAGAGATGTCTGTCTTCACATTTCGGGTTACTTCTTCATTTATACACATTTTGAAAGCATGGGGAGGATATGGAAGGTCACCAATCTCGAGGGAGATTAAGTGGTTCGGCTTCCAAGATTTAAAACAATATAGAATTTGAGGAATTACTATTTTTAGAAACTTACTATTTTTAGACTGCACTACTAAAATTAAAATTTGGGGAACTTCCATTGGGTTTTCGGGGGTCAAACTTCATTGAGCAAAGCTCCATGCCATTTCACGATGTTCTCATTCTTAGCTTTCCAACGGTTCAAACAATGAGTCAATTGGAGCTACGGTGCAAAAGTTATGGCTCCCAAAAGTTCCATCATCAATTGGGGTGGAACTGTCACCCGAATTGTCGCCTAAATTGTTGCCCGGATAATTCCTCCCTCCTTGAAAAGCAATGGTCCCCATAATGTCAATGTTCCCCACCAGGTGTGGTAGTTGTTTCTTGATTTGATTCTCTGTGAGCCACTCACCTTGATGGCTAAGTTGGCCCCTTTTGACCACTCGATAAAGTGGAATAAAGCATCCTCTTGTTGTCTTCATCCAGGTATCCACAATCTGATCCTCTTCCATTGGAGAAAAACTCTGTGGATCAAGCTCATCAATGTCTAGTTGTTCTTCGGATCAAACCTATATGGGGATAGAATGAAGGATTCAGAGAATATAACATCTAGGGGGATTTCTAGCCCAGAGGCAACCATAAAGGAGTCCTAGTATATGTTAAACCCATCGCCATCATGGGCCGTTTTTCCTTCAATTTTAATTTGAAAAAATAAATTGAATAGTTTGTGGAAAAATTACAGATTAAGGTGGCCATTTAGAAGTTACTGAACATGGAAATCTTAGATGAGTTTGAGAAGTTAAAATATTTGTTTTTCCCATGTGATTTCTCTTCAGGTAAGGGTGACATTCAACAAGAGGAGGAAGAAGTGAACGTCGAGCAAACTCCACAGGGAGCAAGGAATAATCACAGTGGAAGTGGAGAAGATGATAGGATGGATTCTGAATAGAAGAAGGAGGAAATCTAATCTATAGGGCTGAAGAGGAAGAGGCCTATCATTGAAACTATGCATGGAATTGGCAATCGAACCATAGGTAGGGAAAAGAAAACTGAGAACATGGGGACCAACAAATTGGTTCTCTATTTGGAGTCTGAAGGTTCAAACTAGTTATCTCCTGGTGTCTAGGTTTTGTTTTTATCTTTTTGTTATTTTTTGGCATCCATTTCGCTGAAGGTAGTGGTTTTAGCTAGTTTTTGAGTTCAATATGATTTGGTACTGTTGATTTATCCTATTTATATTTTAGACTTTTATGTAACAAGCACGAGACCCTCAACCCATATTTTAACCTTATCTAATAAAAAATGGAATAATTATGTGCACATAAAGTGTAAAATATCTATAAAAAAATATAATTATAAGTTTGGCTTAGATAATATACTAGTGTACATGTCCTAATATACACTAACAAGATATGGCTCGGTACTATTTCAGTTTATATATATCATTTTATATGGTTTTTTATTTACTTTTTATTTACACATGAATACAAAAATTAAGTATTTTATTTTGGATACGTTATGGTGATTTTATATTCATCGTGTTATTGATTATATGGTGAACACCTTTTATTTTTGATCGTTGATATATTATTGCTATTAAATATATGTTGTTTATAATCACATTATTATTATTATTATTGTTGATAAAGGTCAGGGTTTTGAAAGGGGCCCACCCTTTTACAATGGAAATAAAGATAAATAATAACATCTCAACGAGATTGCTCTTCTAGCCAAAAATGAAACCTGTTACAAAAACATTGTAAAATTTTACAATCTTGTTGCAAAACAACCATGAAACTAAAACCAACTATGACCCTCCAAACTGATTTTTATTATGAGATATGAGGATCATATTCAAAGGCTCCTATCCTTTCTGGCCCTTATCTTTCTTCTTATTACTAACAATCGTCCAATCACCACCTCCCCCTACTTTAGGAAAGATAGGAATGGAAACTTCAAAACCATTAGTTGATTAAATATTCTTTAATGGAGCATGAACGATCCCTCCTTCTCTAGTCTTTGATGTAGCACTATTTTTTTTCTAAGACAAATTCAGCCTTCAATAAGGCTTTAAGTAAATCAAATTCATTCTCTTTAGATGGAGACTCCACACACGTATCAATATAATCATAATATTATTGATCATACTTACATTAATTGGTATTTTATGTACATTTATTTGAAGTAATTTGCAATGTATATAAATTAATTTGATGTTTTGTTTTTTTGATTGAAACCTTGTTTTTATATGGATTAGGTGTAGAAAATGCTTCTTATGCTTAATGTCAAAGATTAAGAGGTATCAATTTTGTCAAATTCGTTCAAGGCACAATCACAATCTCATCTATTTATGATATCTTTTGAGATTTATACCTTTATAAATAATTAAACAATAGTTTTTACACCATCATTTTTATTGTTAAAACACAATCCACTTAATAATTTGATTTTTTTTTAAAATTAAAAATAATAAATTAAATACATTTAAATATTATAATATATATTATATGTGATAGTTATATTAAAAATGCATATATTTTTTTAAAACCTATTAATACATATATCTCAATGAATTTAGGAATCACACACAATTAAAAATTCAAAGGAAAGTGAGAGGCACCAATAAACCATCAAATCTACCCCGTATTTGTTGCCATCAACAAACTCAATTTCTAATAAATTTCTAACTAATGTTTAGAAAGTCAAAAAAAAATCCCACCGAGTGAAAAGTGTTTGAAGTATGTATGGTCTCCTTCGTGTAATTTTAGATTTAAAAATTAGGCTTATCTAGCCCACAAGAGAGTGAGATTTCTTTTAATATCACACCTTGTTTGCTTGAATATTTTTTTGTTTTTAGGTCAATAACGCCATTGATTCCACTCTTTACTTTGGATAATGATAATTTGTCATCAATTTTAATCTTATTGTTGTCTTAAATCAAGTTTCGAATTTATAGTTAATGAAAAAGTGACACTTTCATATTAATTTTTCTTTTTACGTTTTATTTTTAAATTTTGTTTTTTTATTTTATTTTCGTTTTATTCTTTTAAAAATTATTTATCATTTTTATTTAAAATTTATGTTAATATATTTTAAAAGTGCTTTTGGAGATCATGATACTTATTATAATTTTGTTTTACATAGTTTTTTGAATTTGATTTTGCTTCATGTAGTGATGTAATGTTATGTGTCTAAATTTTATTTATGTTTGCATTACTTTAATTTATATTTGTGTTCTTGATTTTTTTTGGTATTATTAAAATAAGAGAGGATGCTCATAAGAAACTTTAATATTTGTTATTAATTTTATAGTTTATGTTCTTATCATTTTTAGGTGTATATTTTTATTTTCATATATATTAATGGCAATCATTATATTATAATGAATTAAAAAACAATGACTTTTATTTATACATTCATTTTTTTGTTTTGATTGAAACTTTGAATAATTATATGGATTAGGTGTACAAAATGCTTCTCTCAGGGCACGATCCCAGCGTCATTCCTTTTTTATATTTCCTGGGATTTGTATTTTGGTGGATGGCTAAGTAGTGACTTTTACACCATCATCCTCAGCGTTAGACTTCAACTCACTAGATGCCCACCCATTTTTAAATTTAATATTAATTTATTAGACTTTATTTTTATATTTTAAATATTATTTAACATAGTTAAAACTAATTGAATGTTTATATCTTAATTTAATGTAAATCTACCTATTCATATTATAATCTTATATAATTTTTAATGTATTTCATAATATATGGAAATTGAGATAACGAAATGAATCAATACACAAAAATCTACAATACATTAAATTTAATATAATGTTTATTTATACAAATTATATATATTATTAAAATAAAATTATTGTAATTAATATATGTATAAAATAAAAATAAATATAAATATATATACATAAACAAAATAACAAAATAAATAAAACATAATTAATTTATTGAAACTTACATCAAATTGAAACAACACGCTAGAGGAGAGGACTACATATTAAGGTAATATTGTTTCTCCCATTGAAAATCGTAAGAGATATGGGGTGAAATGTGCGCTGCATTGCAATGGTTAATATATAATTTTGTCATAAAAAAAAAGGGGAAGTATTTGACGGTTGGAGGGGCCCTCAAAAATTTTGAGCACTATCCTAAGCAAATTGGTAAAGAATGGAATTGAGTGTTTCCGTAAATTCAACATGTGAATGTGAATGTGAATGTTGAATTGCTGCACAATTTCATCAGCCGACTTTTAGACTTGACTTGTTCTTCAAGACTACAGCTGTGAATGAATGTTTATATTCCAATATCAAAATTTACGTGTTAAAAAACGTTATTGACAAACCCGGTCCGAGACCGAGTCCGGGTCCCGGGTTCCGGGTGCGGACAGGACTGGTTGTTCCTTGGCAATTATAAAATTAATTGCAGCCCTCAACTTCTGCGTCATCGATGGAGAAGACCCATGCCTCAAGAAAGACGACCTCACTTGGATTAGAAAATATATATAACTAATTGAGATGGGATTAAATTATAGGTAATACAGATGGGCAGTGTCTCAGCCACACAAACTTCAATGGACGCACGCGCACGAAAGAATTCCGCTCCAAAATCAGCAAATATGCTTTTGCTGCTCAACCTTCCGACAGCAAATATGCACGTGACCAAATACTTTGAACAACACAGAAAAAGTCTGTAACGAAATCAAAAGGAATGGCTACAAATAAGATACCTACCTCTATGCATTGCCTATTATCTCATAATCGGTTAACCGGTTTGCCTGCACATAAGTTTTCTTTCCCGCAAAATGGGCCTCACAGTTGTTGTTGTGGTGGTGGTAATATGTCTTTGGTTCTCGAAGCTGTATAGGAGAGGGGGTAAATCTTATGGACCCAAATCATATCCTTTGTTTGGCTGCATGATTTCTTTCTCTAAAAATCGAAGCAGGCTGAGTGAGTGGTACACAGAGCTGCTAACAGATTCCCCCACGCATACCATCACTGTTCAACGCCTGGGAGCCATTACAACCGTCGTTACAGCAAATCCACAGAACGTGGAGCACATTCTAAAAACTCGATTTGAGAATTATCCCAAGGGCGAGATTTTCAAGGAGATTCTTAATGACTTGTTGGGCAATGGCATTTTCAACGCAGACGGAGAGGTGTGGAGAAAACAGAGAAAGATTGCAAGCCACGAATTCAATACAAAGTCGCTGCGGAATTTCATAGTTGATTGTGTGGAGGCCGAAACCACAGAGCGCCTGCTGCCTCTTCTTCAGCAGGCGAGTCAAAGAGGGGGCTTTCTAGATTTACAAGACGTTTTGCGTCGATTTTCGTTCGACAACATCTGCAAAGTGGCGTTCGGAATGGATCCAAATTGCTTGGACCTCTCTCTTCCGCATTCCGAATTTGCAGACGCCTTCGACGTCGCATCTCATCTGAGCTCCACAAGAGCGCGGTCTGTCATAAGCTTGGAATGGAAAATCAAGCGGGCCTTCAAACTGGGCTCGGAAAAATTCCTGGCTGAAGCCATCCGTGTAGTTCACGACTTCGCCGACGACATTATTCGACGGCGAACTGCAGAACTGTATCTGTTACCACAACACAGGCCAGATTTGCTGTCCAGATTCCTGGCGCCCATTAAAGACGACTTTGACGAAGAATCTTTACGAGATATCATAGTGAGTTTTGTATTGGCAGGCAGAGATACGACGGCTTCTGCGTTGACGTGGTTCTTTTGGCTCCTTTCGTCACATCCGCAGGTGGAGGAAGCCATTTTGAAGGAAATCAATAAACACGATGAGAGAGCGTTGGCATACGATTACGAGGATGTGAAAGAGATGGAATACCTGCATGCGGCACTATGCGAGTCGATGAGGCTATATCCTCCCGTTCGGTATGACTCCAAATATGCACTGCAAGATGACACTTTGCCAGATGGTACATTTGTGAGGAAAGGCAGCTGGGTGACGTATCATCCCTACGCAATGGGGAGGATGGAGAGTATTTGGGGCGCAGACTGTATGGAGTTTAAGCCGGAGAGGTGGATGAAAGATGGTCTATTTGTCCCGCAGAGTCCATTCAAATACGCAGTCTTTCAGGCGGGAGTGCGCATCTGTCTGGGGAAAGAAATGGCGTTTATACAGATGAAATATGTTGCTGCTTCTGTTATTCGTGGATTTCGGTTAAGAGTGGATCCCCAGCACAAGGCCGACTCCATTCCAAGTTTAACTGCAACTATGAAGAATGGGCTGCCGGTTCTCGTGGAGAGACGAGCTTCATTATAGCCCGCTTTGTGATATAATTGTCTGCAATCAATCTCAGTACCGAGTGTGACGTAGCATTTGCAATGTGTATATGTAATCTTATCGTATTTTTATAAAATCATAATTCATTGTGTAATGAGGGTTTTTTTTTTGGATCAATGTTTGAGTTTACACTTTACGAATTATCAGAGAATGAATCGAAAAATCAATCTAAAAACTTTCATACACTAATATCTAGAAACATTGACAATACATAATGTCATTGACTGTTAGAAACACTCAATACTTTTATCATAATTTTCATCTATACTGAATCCATTATTAAATCTACACTAATTTAGATTTGTCGGTCAAGCACGTGGTGAGGATTTAGGCGTAATACATGCTTTCCCCAAGTCAAAGCAGTGGGAATTAATTGGAGCTTCCACGGTGGGTGGTTCCTTCCTAATTGCAGGATTTTCAATCTTCTACGTGATTTCCTCCATCACAAAAGTCTTTATAACCGCCCACCCTTTCTTTTCATTTGATGAATTAGTCGTTTAATTAAAAAATAGTTATCATATGTAAAAGATTGGTAATTTACAAGTCATTTCTGGGATGACAAACTTTTTATAACCGCCCTTTACATTTTATAAATTGGTCGTTTAATTAAAAATAATTATTGACGAAACTGTTTGCCATTGAGGATCAAATAAATAATTAGACTTGCAATTTGATGCACATGTTTTTTTTAAAGTATTAAAATGGAAGCAACTTAAAACCAACATTTGCACCGCTTAAAGGGTTGCTTTTAAGGCTTGCAACCACCCTCTAATCTTAATTGTATTTAAAACATGTGGAGTGAGTTTTTATTTTCTTTTGTTCAACTTATTTTTTAATATTTAATGCTTGCACCGAAAAAAAGGATTGTTTTTAAGATTTGTGAAGAGCCCCATGCTAAAATATATGGAATAAGTATTTCTCTTTTTTCATTTTATCGAGTTTTTTTTAAAACATAAATTAAAATATGATGAGATCATATTTTAAACTCATATCTTTCGTTAAAATTTAAAAATAATTAAATTATTACAAATATCTTAAAATATATTTATTTAAAAAATATTAAGAGATGTATATTTTTGAGTATTTATTTTGAATTTGTTACATATCACATTCATAAATGATTTCATTATTTTTTTTTAAATTTTCTTATTCGATGAAAATGGATGGCTTCAATCTAAATTCATTGCTATGTCAAGGTTGAAAACAAATTCTTAAAAAATAAAATGAGAGACTTAATTTTGATAGCACTTTCCTTTAAATTTTTATACGGCTTTATTATACTCGTCAAACCTATATTTAATTATATGAGAGACACACAGTGCCATCATCGTATATTTTGATTAATGTTTAAGGCATTGATTAATTATTTTAGTAGCCCTTTATATATATGATGTGTGTGGTTAGTTAGCATAGTTATATTATGATTACTTATTCATTGATGTTGGAGAGTATGATTATATTATTTGTTGAAACTTTGATATATATTGACATTTAGACTAATATATAACACATGTAAATTGATCTTGTGATGATATTTTAGATATCATTATTATAAACTTGAGTAAATTATTATGTTAGTTATATGACACAGAGATATTTAATGTTTGCATTGAGTATGCATGATACAAGTAACTAAAAGTGATTATATGAAGGACTCAGACATGTATTTATTACTCATATGCATACTCAAACATTTTCCAAATTTTATCTTTAATTTTTAATTCTTAATTCTTAATTTTTAATTTTACAATTAACTAGTTTTATAAAAAAAATTCCCCCTAAAATTTTACATTTTAAAGAATTTGTTGTCTTTCACATTCAATCCACTTTCAAAATAATCACCTCGAATCTATCCTAACCCATTGTGAAGTTAAATAATCCATGGGTGAGTTTAGGTTGAGCTATGAACCTATTATAGAAGTAAAAATATTGAAATTACACATTCACCCACTTTTTATTTAGATTATTGAATAAGTAAACTTTGTCCTGCAAGCTTTTTTGTAGCCCATACCTATATCCATTAGGTAGATAGGTTTTTTAAATATTTTTGATCAATTTTTAGACATGTAAGATCTTCATTTATAACCTATAAAATCATGTTACAATTAAACCCATATTTTGTATAAAAATGATGTAAGATGTTTGCTTGTGTAAGTAAAGACTTGATGTTAGCACTTGGATGTGAGTGTGCAAGATAAATTGACAAGTGTTGTAAGAGGGTGGATAAAATTTAAAAATAGTAGTTGCACCCTTATGATGATGATGGCCACATGTCACTCGCCCATTAATAATTAAATTTTGTTATCTTCTTTTTTATAGATTTTTCTTATAGGGATTTAAAGAGAGTTGTTAATTTTGAGTTTTTAGAGTGCTTGCTTAAAGCTTGTTGGAGCACTACGTGAATACTTATTTAAAGGAGTCTTGGAGCATTTGGAAGTAGGATTTAAAACTCCATATTTTCTAATTTGGTAAAATGAATGTTATGATTTTTATGCTTATAAGAATTATCTCCTCTCATACCTAATTTTTATTATAAATTATTTGTTTGAATGGTAGTTTTAGTGTGTGTAAATTATATGAATAATTGAGGTATTTGTATATTTTGGGGTGTTATTGGGTCTTGTTTCACTCAGTTTCCTTAAGCTTTCTTGTATCCCTTTGATTATTAATTTTCTTGGGAATGTTTGAGAATCCCCCCACTATTTTTTGAAGTTGGCATATGCATTTGTAATTTGAAGAGTGAGGAAAATGTTGAACACTTGTCCTTGGTTTGTGAAACAAGATCTTTTTGTATTATGCTCTTAACACAAGAGATTTTCTCATGAGTAGTGAAATTGAACAAAAAATTGAAAACCTTTTTTTTTTTTACTTTGAATAATGCAAGGTCTAAGTGGGAATTATGCTTGGGTCTAATGAGGAGTTATTCTTGAAAGGTACGAGGATATCATACTAAACATTATTTTAATTGTAGTATTGTTTGAAAATCTATCTTGTCTTTTGAAAATCATTTTTTATAAAAGAGCAAAGTGCCCCTCCTAACCTCCCCTCTTGGATTTTCTTGTTGGGATTCCTTGTGCCTTTTTGTGTGTTTTAATGTTTTTGTGTTGTGGAGAGTTGCAATAACTTGGAATCCTCTTCTAGATATATCTTGACATATCCTTATTTATCATGTAAAACCAAACTTAAAACTAGTATAAATGTGTATTGGCATGTATACTTCCCTTGTGCTTGGAAGAGGCTATGCATGGGCCTTATTAGGTGAGGTCTTATGTGATGATTCCATTTGGATGAGAGGTGAAGCACCCTTTCTTTGGCTGAACTTAGAATATTCTTAGAACTATATGGATCTTTGTTTTATTTTTTGATGTATGTCATCACGGCTAACTCTTTTTAGAATAAACTTATTTAAAAATATTTACTTGTTAAGCCTCTTATTATCTCTTGTAACTCAAATTTTTAGACAAATGTGCGATTGTAAATTAGTATTTGAATCTTTTTTCTTCTCTCCCTTTGTATTATTCTTCACTCAATGTGAGCTATTATTTTGAAGGCTTGTGGATTATAAGGAAGGATCTTGAAAAGTTTTTGGAAATTTCCCTTCTTAAAAGTGAAGATTTGTAGTTACTTATATTTCCTTGTAATAATCTAAAGTTATTCTAAGATTGTTGTGATTCCTAAAAGATAAGATTGTAATTGAATATGATATGCATTTTTGAAATTAAGAAACATGCTTGATATCATATTGGTTGGTGCTCTTGAGACCATGCATTTTATGTGTTTGGAAAATTATTATAGTTATGATTTTGACTTGTTTTAGTATTTAAGGTGAAAAGAATAAAAAATAAATGTATGAATTAAAAAGAGTTCAAAATTTTAGTATGTTTATATAAGTTCTCATAACCTCTTAAATGAAATTGTAGATGCTAAATCTAGGGTTTACATGATAAAGTAGTCTTGTACACTTAGAAAATATCACTCATGGCTCAAACCTTTAGTTTAAGACTTTTTATCTACCACAAGGATCATGCTTACCATCTGACTATGCCTAAATATTAATTTTATAGTCTGACCTTGATATTTTTATTACTCAAATTACCTGTATCCCAAAATATGCTTAAAATATGATTATATTTTACACTATTAGTTAAATATCTTTAGTAATTATCTATCCTTGAGGACACTACCATCAAAACTATGACACTCGCATCAATACTAGTGTTTATACCCTACAGACATCCATATTTTTAAATATTTTGATATGTATGGCTCAACCTATTTATCTTAATTAACCCTCATGATATAATTTCAAATAAAGTGGTATAAATACCAAAAAAATCCCACTCAATTTAACCATCTATAAATTAATAAGTAATCACCTATCAAGCTCACTAAATCATCTACAAAATTGCATTCTATTATTGGAGAATTGTCAATGATGTCTCCAAGGTGGCCAAAGATATTGATGAGGTGTCATGTGTGTTAGAATGATAATGACAAAGTGTGCTTCAGTTTTCTTGCATAGTTCTTTAGTGTTTGACTTGGTGAAGAAGTTGATGGATGTTATTGATGGTGTAGTCATGTTGCAGAGACCTTATGGGGTATTATGAGTGATTGTGAAAGTGAAAAGAATTCATCAAATTAGTTATATGAATGTCTAGGTTCTCTTTGTCATCTTGGTAAATAAGGTTGAGTAAGCATATTGATGACATTAACATTTGTACATGTGTTAGTGTTAGAAGGAAATGGTCATATGGTGTTGTTCATGTTTGAGCCTAGTTTTTATGGTCTAAGGTTTAGGTTATGAGGTTATTTATAGCAAAAGATATCGAGGTGCAAAGTTGGCCTTTTAGGTAGATTGCAGAGTTTCCATAATTAGCCAAATTTGCAATATCATATGACCATTATACAGGGCTATAAAGTCAAAACCTCACGTGATTGTATCAAGGATCTAATGGTGAGTGTTTAATCATTTAGATGAATATCTAATGATGAGCACAAGGTCAATAAGTTAAAGGATCCTAAGATTAAATGCATTGGTGACATGTGTCATAATCACAGAGAATTAGCAGTAGATCAATGACACGTAGGTGATTGTGTAGATGAAGATCAATGGTGTGTATTTGATCATGTAGATCAAAGATCAATTATACACATTCAAGTATGCAAATGGAGATCAATGACGTGAATCAAATCAACAAGTCAATAGGCCTAGATTATAGGTGGGGATGCCAAGTGGCATAAGAGTGCTAATTGGATAAAGACTGATAGCAGAGTACATGGATTGCACATGGGGCTGCCAAGTGGCATAAGTGCATTAATAAAATGGAAACTAACGGTAGGGTACATAGAAAGTATGTGGGGCTACCAAGTGGTACAATCTCAGAAGCGCAGATCAAAGATCAATGACCAACATTGAAAATTAAAGTTAAAAGATTCTTGAGAAGATCGATGGAGTGTATTTGATAAAATTTATCGAGGGCATAAGATGAAGACACATTTTTGAAGCTTTTACATTAAATACTGACTATTGGAATTTGAAAATTTAAATTAATAAAGGAAAACTAGTTTGTATTATTTGAGTTATAACTTTTAATGTATGATGAATTTAATGGTCATATAAAAATAAACGTTGTAAAGGATGCCAAGGGATATATATGAAAATTGGTTAGAAGGTTTGAATATCTATACATATGCATTTATTGAACTCCAAATTTGACTATGTGTTTGACCATCTTCTACAAGTGACCCGAGAAGGATGATTGAGTTTGTTTTGATGGTGTTTGGATGTTTCATGACGAATTAATAATTGGAGAGTGTTGTATACTTCATGAGGACTATCTATGTGGATTTTTTAGGTTTGATCAATCCATCTTTAGTATGAAAAAAATGCTTGTAAGTTGACTATTTATTCATTCATGGTGTTTTTCTATACAAGACTAATGTTTGAATAGATTGTGCATATGCAGAGGAGTGTAGTACTAGGTGTAATCATTTAAAGGTGTCTTATGGGTCATGTGGAGTGGAACCATACATTTAGAAGTGGTATTTTATACTTAATTTTCTTGATGAAGTGATAAAGGGGTAAATGGGTCTCCATGAGACCTATAAGGGCTACTAAGGCCTAATTGAAAGGTGTAGCTTCTTAAGAGTGACCCATGGATGCTATGAATGACCTATGTGGGTGGTATTGAGCTATGTCTAAGTGTGATAGAAGACTTAAGGGTTAAGGTAAGTCTTATGGATGACCATGAAGATGATATTCATGAAGGATCTATAAAGAGTGAAATCAAAAGTGATGGTTGTTGAGAGGCGAAGAGTTGAGCAAGTGTGGAGCCAAGAGAAGGAGTAAACCTTTGAAGGAGTAGGTAAAGGTAATTGAGGACCATCATAGAGTGAAGATGATCAATCATGCTTGTCTGATCAATTTGATATAGGTGGACACACAGTTCATTGGACCTAATGAGCCTAGAAGAGGCAAATTGAGTGAGTAAGCCCTAGACGTAGATTGAGTAATTGTACCTAGTAGATGGATTGAAGATTAGAGTAGGTTGAGGATTGTGTGCATGACCTACAAGTCATATTATTGTTGTTTTGATAGATTTGTTACAATTTTTCTTATTGTGTATGTATCAAGCTTGTGTTTTGGCTCATTGTTTGTATGTGCAAGCTTGTGAGAGTGTAAAGGGGAAAGAGTGAAAATAAAAGAGGTCATCATTAGTTAAATAGTATAAATAGGTGTTCAAGATAATTTGAGTTTCAAGGTAGATAAGTTGGTACTTGTCTGCCTAGGGGGTTGTAGCCTCCTTGCTGGTTGGAGCTAGCTAAAGGTCAAGTGGGTGGTTGACTAATTTAAGGGGTAGGTGTTCCCTAATCAGTTGGTGCTCATCTAAATGTTGAATCTTGTCATTATAGGACTATAGTCCATATTTCAAGGTTTAGTAGGTTTTATCCCCCAAGAGGGTTTCCCACATATGTCATGTGTTATGTACTTGATCTTGCTTTATCTTTCATATTCATTGTTATGAAAGATGTATATGCTTCATGATTATATATGTTGAATGATTAGGGGTTTGTAATTGGAATTGGATTATATAGCATCATTGATTCACCCCCCAATGATTATACCTCTAACAATTGGTATCAGATTAAGACCTTCTTTGCAAATTTAACCACTTGAAGGTGATCCAAGGTACAATATGGATATTTGTGAAGTTCAAAGAGAATTGTCTATTTGTGATAATGAAAGTGATGATCATGAAGTTTTCATAAAATAAGTGAAGTATGCAAGATCATTGAGATTGAATCTTGGAGGTCAGTTGTAGTCAACTAAATTTTTCATTAATAATGTTTCAAAGGATTATGACCGTAATCAAGTTGAAAATGTTGTTTTAATCTTGGATAGAAAGTAAAGATGTTGAAAGGAAGAAGACATCATGTGTGATGAAGAAGTTTGCCATGATAGTGAGGAAGAAGTTGATGTGGATCTAGAAGCTCAGCTCATGAGTGCCCTTGGTGATCTGAAAGATCAAAAAAAGAATCACAAGATGAGGTATGTGATCAAAGGTCTTGAAGCACAAGTTAGGGCTCTTAAGGAGTGTTTGTGTGGCTAGTCCAAGAAAGATGAGAAGATGAATCAAGAGATAATCAAGACTCTTGAAGAGAAAGCATGTAGATTGAAGGATGACATGGCTAAAAGAGCTAAAGAGGATAAGGAGACCATCAAAGATCTACGAATTCAGCCTAGAGGCTACAAGTTCAAGCATGAGAGATAAATAATATGAATGTGTTCAATTGAAGACTAATCTTGTTTCCCTAAATTATGGGCATGAAAAGGTCATAGTCAAGATAGGCAAGCTTGAAGAAGAATAAAAAAATTAGAACAAGACAAAGAGGATAGTAGCATGAAAGTCAATAAGTCAGATCAAGTCAAGAGAAAAATGAAGAAACTAATCAAATAGAAAAATGCTTCAAGATATGACAAATATTTTATAGGCCATTTTTTTTTGTCATCTTATTGGTCACAAGGTAAAGGACTATGTCATAAGAAGAAATCAGTCAAGGAATGAAGATACTGATAGGATGAAGAAAAATTAGATCAAACAACTATACAATGAGGTATGCCAATTTCAATTATTACTTATATACTTGTAATCAATTTGGTCATAGGGCAAATGACTGTGTAAGAAGAAGCAATCAGTCAAAGGGAGATCACAACAATATTCAAGTAAAAGGTATGAAAGACATTATTTGTTTCCATTGTCATCATGTTGGTCACATTACAAAATTATGCTCAAGTAAGGTTGATAGGTTTTCCAGTCACAAGAAAGTGTATTGAGCTCCTATAATGCAAGGAAGAGGCCAGGCATGGATTTAGAGACTTAAGTTTGTTATGAGAGATTAGTTTGAGACCAAAGATGGTTTGTTTTCTGAGATAGACATGAAGGAAAGTCGAGAGTTTCTATTGTCTACATTTGTTGACAAGTATGAAGCAAAGAATGAAGTCAAGGATCCATTCAAATTTTAATTTGAGGATGAGGCATGCCTATAATTAAAATGAGAGTATGGAGATATGGGAGTCTCCTAAGTTTTGGGACTTTTAGTCTCTCTATGTCAAAGGGGTGTCTCTCTCTATGTTTCAAGGAGACACTTGTCAATAAGATCAAGCATGATGGATGTTAGTTGGGTTTTGGTTGATGTTGCAGGACAAGAAAGGTATGTAATCTAGTTGTGGTTGTGCATTCCTATTTGTTTTATCTCTATTTGTTGAATAATGAAATCTTGTAAATATTTTCAATGTTTCTATCTTGAGAGAGAGTCAGCTTGTTGGTCATGATCATGTTTTAGAATGATCATTCTTTAAAGAGAGTTGTAAGTTTTAGAGGTTCAAAGATTTGAAGATGCTGTAGTTTTGAGTTTTCATATCAGAGTTCTGAGTGTATATTTGAGAAGGTAGAAGAATGATGTTCTATAAGGTGTTTCTTTGTGTTGATAGCTTCATTGATTTTTTGGTGACCTCATAAGGTCATGAGAGGATGTGTTGGCTTATTGTGGAAGGACATGAAGAAATTCAATGATTTGAAGGTGATTACTTTCTAAGTTATTCATTTCAAGATCTTGTTTGTATGTATGTAGAGTTGTTATTTGAATATTTTTGAAGAATATCAATTAAAATTGTGCTTGGTTAAGGGGGAGCAATGAGTTTTATGAATTTGATAAAAAGTGTTGTGATAAAATGCTTCAGAAGGTGTGTTCAAGGATTTTGGTGTTAAAGATTTGTAGGTAGAGTATGGATGTTTTCAGGTGTCAAAATAAAATTGGTTAAGAAGACCTATTGAAATGTCATGATCCAAGTGGAGCATAGAGTTTGGGAGATCTAACTTAGATAGTTTGAAAGGCTTGAAGAGCCATGAATGATGTGAGGGGGAGCATATGTGAGATGTTCTATTCATGGTGGAGATATGAAGAAGTCTGATATAGATGTGAACTCATGCATGTTTATATGATGACTTGATCAAACCAAGTCAGGTTCTTTGACAATGTATTGAATCCTCATGCATAAACAAAAGAGGAGATTTGTAAATGGTTAGGTCTTAGGATCAAAGGACTGTGTAGTTGAATATGAGAGAGAAGGGTTGACGGCTAATATGAAGGTTCATCATGGTTTGTGTTGGTCTAAAGGTGATCAAAGTGTTCCTAAGATTAGGTGACTTAGGGGGATTCCTTCTTAATGTATTCAAGGTAAGTTCAAGTAGTTTTTGGTGTTCATGTGTGTTTTATCTTCATAGAGTTGTGTGTGGTCAAGAAGAGTGTTGTGTTTGGAGCATGTTTGAGAAGCTCAAGGTAAGAAGTGACATGCATAATGTTAGGGGGAGTTTGTATCATATCTTAGAGGTGGTCCTTCCCTATTCTTGGTCCTTGAAGTCTTTTTAGGTCCTTAGGATCAGAAGAAGAGCCCACTTTGTCATTTTGTTAAAGGGGGAGAAAGTACTTGAAGAGAGAGAAAGAGTGTGAGCATAAGCTTTGTGTTTGGTGTTAACATCAATGAAAAAGGGGAATATTTTTGTAGAATCATCAATTATGTCTCCAAGTTGTCCGAGGATGTTGATGAGGTGTCATGGGTGTTAGAATGATAATGACAAAGTGTGCTTTAGTGTTCTTGCATAGTTATTCAGTGTTTGACTTGGTGAGGTAGTTGATGGATGTTATTGATGGTGTATTCATGTTTTATAGACCCTATGGGGTGTTATGAGTGTTTAGAGTTCTTATAGAAGTGAAAGTAATTCATCAGAGTAGTTATATCTAGGTTATCCTAGTCATCTTAGTAGATAAGGATGAGTAATCAGATTGATGATGTTAGAATTTGCACGTGTAATAGTTTCGGAAGGAAATGGTCACATGGTGGTGTTTAGGTTTGAGCCTAATTTCTATGGTCCAAGTTTTAGGTCATGAGGTTGTGTGTAGCAAAAGATATTGAGGTGCAAAGTTGGCCTTCTAGGAAGATTGTAGAGTTTTCATACTTAACCAAATTTACAATATCAAGTGACCATTATACAAGGATGCCAAGTGTCAAAACCTCACTTGATCAGATCAAATATCTAATGATGAGTGTTTAATTGTTTAGATAAAGATATAATGATGAGCACAAAGTTAATAAGTCAACGAATCTTAAGATTGAATGCATTGGTGATATGTGTCAAAATCATGAAGAATTTGTAGTAGATCAATGAAATGTAGGTGATCATGCAAATGAAGATCAATGTCATGAATTTGATCATGTAGATCAAAGATTGATTACACACGTTCAATTGTGCAGAAGAAGATCGATGGTACAAGTCGAGTCAACAAGTTAATATGCCCATATTATATGTAGGGCTGCCAAGTGGTGTAAGAGAAATAACTATATCAAAATTGATAGTAGGGTACATATATTTCACATGTGGCTACCAAGTGGTGTAATAATTTTAATCAAATGGAGACTGATGGGAGGGTACATAGAAGGCATGTAGGGCTGCCAAGTGGCACAATCTTGAAAGCACAGATCAAAGATCAATGACCAATATTGAAAATTAAATTAAATAGACTCCTAAGGAAATAAATGAAGTGTATTTGATCAAATTTCCATGGGGAATGATATGAAGACACATGTCTTAAGCTTTTACATTAAACAAAAACTATTGGAATTTGAAAATTTAAATTAACAAAGAAAAACCAGTCTATATTGTTGGAGCTATAACTTTTAATGTATGATGAATTTAATGGTCATATAAAAATAAAAGTTGTAAAGGATGCCAAGGGATATATATAAAAATTGGTTAGAAAATTTGAATATCTATACATCTAAATTTATTGAACTCCAAATTTGACTGTGTGTTTGACCATCTTTTACAAGTGACCCGAGAAGGATGATTGAGTTTGTTTTGATGATGTTTGGATATTTCATGATGAATTAAATATTGAATAATGTTATATACTTAATGAAGACCATATATGTGTATTTTTGAGGTTTGAAAAATCCATCTTTAGTATGAAAAAATGCCTATAAGTTGACTATTTGTTCATTCACTATGTTCTATTTTACAAGATTAATGTTTGAGTAGATTGTGCATATGCATAGGAGTGTAGTATTGGATGTAATAACATGATGGTGTCTTAGGGGTCATGTGAAGTGTACCTATGCATTTATAAGTGTTATTATTTTCCTAATTTTCTTGATAAAGTGCTAAAGGGGTGAATAGGTCTCTATGAGACCTATAAGGGCTAATAAGCCCTAATTGAAAGGTATAGCTAATTAAGAGTGATCCATGGATGTTATGGCCAACCTATGTGGGTGATATTGAGATATGTATTAGTGTGATATAATCCTTAAGGGTTAATTCAAGTCTTATGTTTGACCATGAATGATATTCATGAAGGCTCTATAAAGAGTGAAATCAAAGGTGATGGTTTCTAGTGCTGAGAGGCAAAGAGTTAAGCAAGTGCAGAGCCAAGCGAAGGAGTCAACCTAGGAAAAGGTATATGTAATAGGGGACCATTAGAGAGTGAAGATGATTAGTCATTCTTGTCTGATCAAGTTGATATAGATGGACACACAGGTCATTGGACCTAATGAGCCTAGAAGAGGTAGATTGAGCGAGTAAGCCCTAGAGGCTGATTGAGTAAGTGTTCTTAGTGGATCAATTGAAGAGAAGAGTAGTTTGAGGATTGTGTGTATGACATAAAATTAATATTTATGATGTTTTGATAGATTTTTTTTAGGTTTTTTAATTGTATATGTGTAAAGAAGTGTAAATTAATCCAAAAGGATGTTTTGGATGCATTTCTTGTATGTGTAAGCTTGTGAGAGTGTAAAGGGAAATAATGAAAACAAAGGAGGTTATCATCAGTTGAAGAGTAGAAATAGGTGTTAAATATGATCGAAGTTTCAAGGTAGCTGAGTTGGTGCTTGTCTGCCTAAGAGGTTTTAGCCTCCTTGCTTGTTGGAGCTAACTAAAGGTCAATTAGGTGCTCCTTGATTAGTTGGTGTTGGTATAAATGTCGAATCTTATCATTATAGGATTGTAGTCCATATTAAAGAGTTTAGTGGGTTTTATCTCTTAATAGGGTTTCTCACATATGTCATGTGTTATGTGTTTGATCTTACTTTATCTTCTATGTTCATTTTTATGAATGATGTGTATGATTCATGATTGTGTGTGTTGAATTATTAAGGGTTTAGGATTGTAATTGGATTATATGGCATCATTTGTTCACCCCCCTCTCATTGATTATACCTCTAACATATATTTCCCTCTTCTTTCTAACTCAATTATAGGAACAATCTTCTTATAGAAATGAATCATTCAAAGAGGATCTCATGATCAATATTTGTCAAGTTACAAGCTAGATCAATACATGCACGCACATATAACATATTGCACATTTGTTCACATATAATCCCCATGATTTAATCTTTAGGGTTTAACTATGTAAATCCTATGTTTAGATTAAAGGGATGAGATGTCTAAATTAAATAAATAATATGCAAAAATTAAGCACTGTTATGTTGTGGAGCTAAAAGCTTCACCAGGATGCAAACAGGAGAAGTTAAGAAGGATCCAGAGTTGTGGGGTGTTGCTGATTCAATTGCAGGAAAAATCGGTCTGGTCAACCGACGTCGGTCAAATAGCAAGAGGAAGCAACCGACGTCGGTTACCAGTCGGCTGACATCGGTCATGGAGGAGCCGATGTCGAGCAGCCTGTGTGAGAACAGGCAGTTCGCATGACGAATCTGGGGGAGTCTATTTTTGGACTACTAGTTTGCATGTTGAAGACTAGTTATAGTCTTGAGTTGCGAGTCTAATTATTGTAATTAGGTTAGTCTAATTATTGTAAGCATGAGATCTATATATGGACTCATGGCCTGTATTGTTAAGCGTGTGCTAGAAAGCCATAGAGCTTTTAGAGAGAGCTAGTGTAGCTCCTCCTAGTTCCAAAGGGGTGCTGAGAGTGTTTGATCAGGGAGAGTTGCAAGGTCTGCAAGGTCAAGGAGCTGATCCACCGGGGTACTGGTTGAAGAAGGGTTCTTCAGGGGTGTAGAGAGATCTACAATTGTGAGTATGGTCTATTAAATTGCAGGTTGAAGGTTCATGGGAGATCTACTTGGAGTACGGTTGTGTACTTGGTGAACTGGCAGCGTGTTACTGACTGGTTGGTGAGGTGAACATCAATTCTATACTAGAGTTGATTGTTGGGACCAAGAGAGAGAGGGAAGAAGGTCTTGAGGAGTGGCGAACCTTTGAGGTGGAGGAAGAAGTGGCATCTTCCTTATTGTATATTCTTCTCAGTGATTATTAATACAATTGTGTATTGTCTCTCAATTCCTGTGTTGTTTCATATTTCTAGTTACTTTATATTTCTGGTTAAATTCCGTGTTTAGTTGCTAATACAAGTAGTAATCATATGTGCTCTTATTGTGGTGGAGCAAAGATCCTGACAAGTGGTATCAGAGCCTTGGTTGTAGGTTCTTGAGCTTGATACCAACAAGTGGTATCAGAGCTTTTGGTTGGGTTGACTAACAGGTGGTTTTAGATCTGGTAGTGTTTGTTGATTACAGGTCACTCACAGGGGTTTCAGATTGAGTGGGAGTATAGCAATGGCAGAAGAAAGTAAGCTACGAATGGAGAAATTGAATAGCACGAATGGTCTGATTGATGGAAAGAAAGAGCAGGGTAAAAGAGATCATTGGTCGGTAGAAGATCAGCTGGTGGAAGCACATGTTGCAGGTAATATTGTACAGGGTGTTCTGGATAAAGTGGAATCGTTGTTTACAGATTCTTTTGCCTCTTTCCATGCAGCCCGAAATAGAGCATCTTTTCATGGGTATGTCTTTGGAGACTTTGGAGAGATTTATTTAGGGGTTGGAGAGCCTTGTTAGATTATAGACGAAGGGGAAGTGAAGCTGAAATTGCAGGCGGATGACTCACAGTGGTTGGAAGAAGTCATGCAGGTACTAGTCTTGGAGATTAGTCTAATTTCTTCAAGAAATTTGGGTGATGAGAGATGCACTGTAACTCTCACAACGGATACACTTGAATTAGATGGTGGTAAGAAAGTAGGTATCCTTTATCTATCTACTTATATTACTGATTCACCTTCTGTTGTAGAGATGTGGCTTCATGGACTTGGTCACATATGTAGGAGGAGAATGCAGGTTTTGAAGTGGAAGTCAGATGTCTTTGACAAGCTAAAGAACTGGAAAGCCTTGGTGTTCATGGAGGAGATGACGGATAGAGATCAAGTGAGGAGACTGAATTATTCTGAGCAGAGCAGGGTTGATTTGATTAGGATTTTGATCCATGGAGAGCTCGCGGGTAAAAAGTTATCACTCACAGATGAACACAGGTACCAGCGTCAGCTATACAGTAACCGACGTCGGCAACATGAAGACTGACGTCGGCCATGAAAGAACCAACGTCAGCAGAAGTGACGCCGACGTCGGCCAGGGAAATGACGTCGGTAGTCAGGCTCAGTACAGGGAGCTGACATCGGTCGAAAACAGACTGGGAGATGGCCGAGATCGATCACTGGTACAGATAGTGGGCAGACAGCAAGTCTCAAACGCTCATGTTGAGGTCAGAAATGGTAAGTGAACCTCATATTCGTTGTTCACCTTCTTTATATTGCTTTTTTGATAGTCAAGAACCAGGAAGATGGAAGAAGCAATGCAGGTAGAGTCCAGTTACAGTGGGAGCTTGGCATGGATAAGGAGTGTGAGTCCTTGGAGAAGAACCAAACAGGTATCTGTTGGTAGAGTTGTCAGCTAGAAGTAAGCACTGAGAGATGAAATGGATTCCCATTCTAAAGAAGAGAGTGGACAAATACATGAGATAGAAGGCCAAGGCATATGGTCTTGAAGAAGCTGCAGGATAGTGGTACAGGTTTTGACAGGGGGATGACTAAGCATGGCTTCAGTCAATGTCAGTGTAACTATTGTGATTTTATCTTACCAGGTAGATGATGATTGCAACATTATCTAGTTACTATATGTGGGTTATTTGCTAGCAGGTTTTGTACATACAGGGATTTGCTGAGCTAAAGGTAAAGTTAGTTCAGAGGCATGTCAGGAAGAATTTGGAGTAGCAAAATTCTTTGGCATATGAGACATGGAGATCTGATCTCCAGTGGGAGCTGATGTGAAGACGGTGTTGGCAGGGTTCATGATGCAGGATGTAGAATCGAAAAGCACACCAAGGGCTAGACAGTTCAAGCTTAGCTTGAAATAAGATTCGAAATCACATGAGGTCTTGTGTAGACCTAAGTTGTTTTCCCAAGCGGTGGGGGTTGTTAGAAAGTATGGAGCCAATTCGGGGAAGGAGTACTGGAGGGCAGTTCAGTGGGACTAGCAGCAGGGTTTCTTGTTATGTAGGGTCAAGTTCTTCACTACATGGATATGTAGGTTCGGATGTGGCAGGTTACTTGAATGATAGGTATAGCATCACAGGTTGCGTGGTGGTTGGTCTTCAGGATTGATCTTGAAGAGGAATACAAGCCAAGGAATAATTTAGATGGTGTACAGGTACAGGTACAGGTGCAGCTATTTATCTCCAAGTGGGAGATTGTTATGTTGTGGAGATAAAAGCTTCACCAGGATGCAAACAGGAGAAGTTAAGAAGGATCCAGAGTTGCGGGGTGTTGCTGATTTAGTTGCAGGAAAAATAGTGTCAGTCTGATCAACCGACATCGGTCAGATAGCAAGAGGAAGCAATCGACGTCGGTTACCAGTCGGCCGACATCGGTCATGGAGGAGCTGACGTCGGTAGCCTGTGTGAGAATAGGCAGTTCGCATGACGAATCTGGGGGAGTCTATTTTTGGACTGCTAGTTTGCATGTTGAAGACTAGTTGTAGTCTTGAGTTGCGAGTCTAATTATTGTAATTAGGTTAGTCTAATTATTGTAAGCATGAGATCTATATATGGACTCATGGGCTATATTGTTAAGCGTGTGCTAGAAAGCCATAGAGCTTTTAGAGAGAGCTAGTGTAGCTCCTCCTAGTTCCAAAGGGGTGCTGAGAATGTTTGATCAGGGAGAGTTGCAAGGTCTGCAAGGTCAAGGAGCTGATCCACCGGGGTATTGGTTGAAGAAGGGTTCTTCAGGGGTGTAGAGAGATCTACAATTGTGAGTATGGTCTATTGAATTGCAGGTTGAAGGTTCATGGGAGATCTACTTGGAGTACGGTTGTGTACTTGGTGAACTGGCAGCGTGTTACTGACTGGTTGGTGAGGTGAACATCAATTCTATACTGGAGTTGATTGTTGGGACCAAGAGAGAGAGGGAAGAAGGTCTTGAGGAGTGGCGAACCTTTGAGGTGGAGGAAGAAGTGGCATCTTTCTTATTGTATATTCTTCTGAGTGATTATTAATACAATTGTGTATTGTCTCTCAATTCCTGTGTTGTTTCATATTTCTAGTTACTTTATATTTCTAGTTAAATTTCGTGTTTAGTTGCTAATACAAGTAGTAATCATATGTGCTCTTATTGTGGTGGAGCAAAGATCCTGACAAGCACTAATTTGTTATGTATTTTGACCTTATTTGAATTTCTAAAAATAGTAATAAATATGCATAAATATATACTTATCTATAAAGTGACTATCGTAGATGATATGGGTTATGAAAACTAGGTTCTAGATAGTTTTAAGTGTCATCAACATGTGTGTGGGACCTGTTTGCTCACTGGACAATAGCACCCCACCTAGTCAATAGAGCCACACTATTATAGTATCCTCAAAATAGTGTTAGTGTCCTCTTTGCAGGAATGTTCCTATTTTCTATAAGTACTTTCACTTGAGTTTTTAGGTCCTATTCTTGCACGCTCATAATTCCTATTCTTGCACACACAAAATATGAAACTCTATATTGTGTCTAGAAAACCTAATTTACTGTGCAAACCCTAATCCTCATTATAAGTGTGGAATGAGCAATAAATGTGTGTTCATTAGTAGGATAGGCTTGACATCATCAACACTCCACTGTGAAGAGAGTTTCCTACATACCATTACTCTAAGGAGGGATCAAGCCCAATGTAGTTCTCCCACCTAATGTTTGGTTCAAGTACAAGTGAATGCTAGAATGAGAGTGGTTTTAAATGTCTTGAGTGTGTTTGAGCTTTGAAATATTTGAAATCTGGTCTTAGGGTTGTTTTAGATGGTAGTATGTAGAATTAGGGTAGGAAAGGGATCAAATACCTTCATTTTGCTCAACATGTCTTTTTTTAATAGGCTTTTGCATCTAATTTCCATCTAGTAAATAAAGGTCAAATAAACTTATATTTATAAAGATATGTAGCTTGTGTGGATAAGAAAATGTACTTAGGATGATATTAGGAGGGGCACATATTTAGAAAATTATTCATTTAAGAGAGTTATGGTAAAATACAATATCACCCAGTTGGAGACACCAACACTATGTGGTTGTAGTGTCTTAAATGTGGCACTAATGTCCACTTGGTAGACTATTAGGAAAACTTGGTTGGGATCTAGGAGAGCTATCCTGGGACTATGTTTGAACTAATTATAGTTGTTTGTGGTTTGCACAATGGTTAGAAGAGTGTGGCAAAGGCTCTAGTATAGGTCTATGGCTAAACCAGGAAGAGGCTAACTCAAACAACACTCTTATCATCCAAATACCTCTTTTAGGTGATTACATTTTGCCTCTTTTATGATAGAAATACAAAAAAGCAAAATGACTAGTATAAATGAAAAATAAGCATACCTAGACGTACCTTAGAAGTGAAGCTTATGTAGCTAAGTATGAGTATGGGAATCTGGGTCTGTGTATTTGGAATATGATCTAAAGAAATGACATGAAATGAAACATGAAAAAATAGTCCTTACTTAAGAGATGATCAAAAATAAAATACTATGGTAATAAAGTAACCAATTAAAGATGAGTAAAGAGAGAGGAAAAGAATACATACGCCTCATTGGGTATGCGAACTAATGGATGAACATGATGACAACCTATGTATGTGAGTGTACATAGTGATCATATCATTGAATATCTTAGACTAAGATGATAGCTTGATCAATACTCATATGGGTGCCTCAAAAACTCAATCTAGCTTTGATTCCATCATTACCCACCCATGCTCGATGGATCCTAATCTATGAATAGCTTGGATAAGACTATAAGTGTGTATAACCCATTCATGTGGGTGGTTAAAGAACTCAAGTAGGTTATAACTTCATCATTACCCACCCATGTGAAGTAGATGCATCTATAATTGAATTGTGTAAAGTGTTTAAAGTATTTAAATGGGTATTTATAGCTATGTATGTCAGCTCTACGACCACTCATGTGAATTAGGTAGCTCTGGTCCACTTGAGAATGCCAACCACTATAGATGGAGTAAGGAATGAATCTAGTGATAACATGAAATGTGATAGAAAGTGTATACAATAAAGATAATGACATGGAGTTTACTATTCCATCTGATCAACTTCTATTTAGTTGAGTATAGGGAAACTATGTGTTGTACACATGCCCCCAATCTGATATCTGAGTATACTGATTCTAAATTGATTATGTAATAACAAAATATATGTGACTATACTGAATGTGAGAGTGATCATGTCATGCATGATGCATAAAATTTTAGTAATCAGTATAAATCTAAGCTAAAATGAATGTATTTGATCAAAATCCAAACATAAATGTCAAACCAATGATTGTATCTACATAAATATTTACTATACATGGTACACTAGTTTGGTTAATCTAGACTATCTTGAAGTTGGGGATATTGGATAGTAATGCTCTATAGTAGATAGTAACACCATATAATGCTAGTGTCCCAATTTGGGTGCTAATGTCTATCTAGTTTAAAATTTGGGTGATCTAAATTGCTTTCTGAGTCTCTATTTTTTCTTGTGTTTAATTTATGAAATTGAGACTGTATGCTGAAATTTATCTATGAATAGAAAAGTAGGATCCTGATCTCTATGACAAACCCCTGTGAATGCCCCCTCTTTTAAGGGTAGTTGTGGAACCTATGTAATAACTATTCTCAAAATAAGTAGTTTGGAAAAATGTGTTAGCCAGAGCATAAATGTGATATTCTAATACAATATACAAACATAACATCAAAATGTAAATGAATTTGAACATAAGTAGGTAATGTAAGATGTATGTTGTAATAAAACATTGCACAAAGGTGTTAAGATAGATGTAATAAATATATAATAACAAATATGAGTAGATACCTAAGGGGATGGGGCATGATCTCCATCAAAACACCTAAATAGGAAGGGTAGATGCATGAGGTCCCTCATGGCATCAAAAACTAGTGTGTGTGTGTGTGTGTGTGTGTGTGTGTGTGTGTAATAAGTAAATATAAGTGTCATGGTGGAGAAGAGTACATACAAACACATGAGGCACACAAAATTTGGCCAAAGGGCCATAATATAAGGGACATGGGCACATGTCACTAAATATAATAATGAATACATACATGGACATGTTCAAATGTCCACATACATGAACAACAAACAATTAGGCTTAGAGCCACATAGAAGGACATGTTGAAATGTCTGCATATAAAATCAGGAAAGCACACATAAGGGACATGGTCACATGTCCAAGGCATAAAAATAAATAAGTGTCATATATCCAAAGAGCAAAGGTATATTCAAATTCCCTTGAAATAGAAGAAGCATAGGAAACACAATCAAGTATAATCTAAGAAAACTAGAAATGAAAGCATGCATAACTATGTAGTATAAATCTATGTAAATATAAAGATGTTCATATACTGAGTCTAATTAGTTATAGTCAACAAAAAATATAAGAAATGAGTAGAAATTATCAACATCAAGATATATCAATGAGTAAATTAGATGTAAGGATAGAACCTTGTAATAACAACTATGCATGAGATGCCCTTGAGTGGGTAGATGTATCAAATGTATAAACCTATATAAATGTATATACCCTAGTGGGTAGATGATAGAAAATATGGATCAATGTAGTGGATCAGAGTCATGTATGTAATTTGCAATCACTCGATAATAATGAGGCATATGCGTATAATAAAATTGAATTTATTAAGATAACTAATAATATGCAATATTTGGCAAGTAGTATAAATGTAAAAATAAGAATGCATATAATTTGTAAATTTTTTTATTTTTGAAATATTTGAATGTTTTTATTTTATTTTGACATGTTATATTATTTTTGTGTTGTCTAGATATAAGCTATGTATAAGAAAATGAAAATAAACTATGTACAAGGAGCGAGAGAGAGAAGGAAGTATATGCAAGGGTTAGAACCATACTAACCAATGAATATCATGGGAGACTCACTATCACTATGACCTATGTTGAATAGGGGAACTATGATCATTTTTGACATGTGAAAGGGAAACTATGATCCCATAATCTATTGTACTATATAATATTTATCTGTAGCTACCTGTGTAGTGATGTTATGAAGTTGTGGCACTGATTGTGATGCTTTGTGAACTATAGGGGTCTTAGGAACCCATTTGATAGAATAAGTTGTAGGTAATGTAGGTTCCCTATGTTGAGAACCCCTACAACACAATAAAATTAATCTTGGCATAAACTAAGTAGAGTAAGGTCTTATAGAATATGCAACATATCTCTAATGTAGGGGTCTCTCTAGTAACAACCTCCATAGGCGAATATGTGTATGTGTAGATATGATAGGATTAGACCTATCATGTACTAATTACTCTAATAAAAAATATGATGTATGCATATGAACTATACTCTCTACTATAACTGATAGCTATGCAATATTTGGTAATGGTGTTGGAACTGTAACTGGTGTCTATGTTGGAATTGTAGCTAGAAACTATGTTTAAATTACCTATGGGATGGGAAGAGGATACTCATATTAGACACTCTCAAATTTAACCACCTAATTAAAGTTTATAAACTTTAGGCATTAGTGTAACGTATATGGGATGGATCAAATTTTTTGTAACCCTAGTTTGCCCAATAATACATCAAATACACCTGCACTAAGTATTACTAGAAATAAAGTGGCTATGTGTTGGTCCAACATGTAATGGGAGCATAATATCTTTGATGGATCTTTGAATGTGGCCAATAGAACCACTAATGATTGTATCTTTTGGGAATATATCTCACTCTATGTAGCCCAAGTGCTATAAGAGTGTCATGGTGCACATGTTTATGCTTGACCCGTTATCAACCATAACATTGTGAATAGGATGGTGATCTATGTGTGCTCATATTAAAATCACATGTAAATCTGTGTCATCATCCAAAATATCTTAGTTTAAGAATGTGATGAGTGGTCGAGGTGGAACTGTAGTGTGATACATTCCAAGAATGTTATGCACTAGATATAATTATGTGCTAGGCATCTAGTGGTGGATATACTTGGTATGTATAGTAAACACCTGATGTTCCCTCTATCTCATTTTTTGTATGCATTGGGAAAGGATATAAAAATATATTTAGTGCCTTAATATTTGTTTGTTGTTGTTTTGGTGCCTCTATGGGTGTGCTAACATCAATAATATTATCCTTAATGAGATATTGTATCTTGTGCTTTAGGCTAATGCATATGTTTGTCATGTGGTCTAGTGCCCTATGATACTCATAGAATGCATTTGAGTCATAAATATTTGGAAGATACAATGTATTATATGTTAGGGATCAACCAACAAAGTTTATTACACTTATGAAAGCAATTAAACGTGGAATTAAATCAGAATGATAAGTAACTAGAATCAGAAATAGCAAAGAACAAGAGATATAAAAAACCACCCTGAAAACTTGTATTAAACTCTTTACAGAAGGAATACAATTGAAGAAACTTCTTTTCTTCCACACCTCTCTTAGATGTACAGATCTCTATCTAGATCTCTTTCCCTCAAGAGCTCTCTCTCTCAATTACAATCAACTCCAACAACCTAGAATGATTCACATATACAATACTGTACTGTACCTTACAACATTACAATAAGCTATGAAGATCTAATCCTATATATAATAATTAGGAAACATGAACATATAATTACAGCCATTAGATGCACCTCCTAATCAAGGGCTCTAAATAGTCTTACTAATAATAGAGATGCAGACTTAAGACTATCACTTAATCCTAACATGCAAACATTCTGTTCTATCCATGGAAATAGCTTTCTGGACGCACTGGTAATCGACATCGATTCCTACCTGTTTGCCTATGACCGACGTCGATCGATCCCTACCGATGTTGGCATCTCTTCGTCTACTCTTGATCGACATCGGTCACTCCTGACCAACACTGGTGACTGTGTAAACCTGTAACTTT
This sequence comes from Torreya grandis, assembly GCA_037957365.1. Classification (NCBI taxonomy): domain Eukaryota; kingdom Viridiplantae; phylum Streptophyta; class Pinopsida; order Cupressales; family Taxaceae; genus Torreya; species Torreya grandis. The sequence continues at coordinate 935,028 of JARHVA010001854.1, read as the reverse complement.
GCAATCTGCTCACTTGGTGAAGCTTTTAGCTCCACACCTTAAAAATCTCCCACTTGGAGATAAATAGCTACACCAGTACCTGTATAACAACATCTTCTAGCTCCTCCATCTTCAACTCAATCATGAAGACCAACAAAAGTTGAATGAAGATTCAACTTCTCTTTTGTAACTGGCTTAGTTAACATATCAGTAGGGTTCTTATCTGTATGAATCTTCTCTAGCTTCAACTCACCATCCTCCAATACCTGTCTTATGAAGTGGTACCTAAGCTGTATATGCTTTGTTCTTGAATGAAAGGCTGAATTCTTAGCCAAATGAATTGCACTCTGACTATAACTATATAATCTACAACTCTCTTGCTCCTTTCCTAGCTCTTCCATGAACCGTGTCATCCATATCATCTCTTTGCTAGCCTCTGTGACTATAATATATTCTGCTTCTGTAGTTGACAAGGCAACAACCTTTTACAACTTTGATATCCAGCTAACCGTCGTTCCACCAATAGTGAAAACATATCCTGTGGTGCTTCTCCTGCCATCCAAATCACGTACCATATCTGAATCTACATAACCATGTAGAGAAGTATCTGAACCTCCATAGCATAAATGCCTACTACTGGTTCCTCTAAGATATCTAAGGATCCACTGAACTGCTTTCCAGTGTTCCTTCCCTGGATTGGCCATATACTTACTTACAACTCCCATTGCTTGGGCAATATTTGGTCTAGTACAAACCATTGCATACATTAAACTCCCTACTGCAGAAGAATATAGAACTCTACTCATGTACTTTACCTCATCATGTGAATTAGGACATTATTCTTTACTCAACTTAAAATGTCCAGCCAAAGGTGTGCTTATTGATTTTGCATCCTGGATATTGAACCGTTTCAACACCTTGTTCACATAATCCTCTTGAGACAAAATCAACCTACGGTTTTTTTGTCTCTCCTAATGCTCATGCCAAGGATTTTCTTTACTACTCCCAAATCCTTCATGGCAAACGTGTGAGCTAATTTCACCTTAAGCTCAGAGATATCCTATATGTGCGATCCTGCAACCAGCATATCATCTACATACAACAACAAAATAATATATCTACCATTATTCAATCTCTTAAAATACACACAATGGTCAGATTGACACCTACTGTAGCCATGCTCAGTCATAAACCTGTCAAATCTCAAATACCATTGTCTAGGAGCTTTCTTGAGGCCATACAAGCTTTTCTTCAATCCGCACACTAACTTCTCCTTACCTTTAACCTCAAATCCTTTCAACTGATCCATATATATTTCTTCATCCAAATCTCCATGAAGAAACATTGTCTTAACATCAAGCTGCTCAAGATGCAAATCCTCAATAGCAACTAAAGACAATACAATCCATATAGAAGTCATTTTAACAACAAGAGAAAAATCTCACCAAAGTCAATACCTAGTTTCTGTGCAAATCCTTTCACTACCAACCTGGCCTTATATCTCATCTTTCCATTCTCACCTTCTTTCAATCTATAGGTCCATCTGTTCTTCAGTGTCTTCTTTCCTGCTGGCAACTCAACCAAATCCCATGTTTGGTTCTCTTTCAAGGACTCCATTTCCTCAACCATGCCACGCTCTCACTGATTCTTGGATTTTACCTGTATTGCTTCTTCAAAACTCTCTAATTCTTCACCATCAGTAAGCAATAAATAGAATAATGAAGGGGAATATCGAATTGGAGGTTTACTTACCCTTTTTGACCTCCTGATGGGCGTCTGAGACTCATTCATAACACGTTGTCTACCCAAATTCTCTGACAGTGACCGACCTCAGTCACTTCCAAGCCTATAATTGGTCAACGTCATTTCCTTCCTGGTCGACGTCGGTCACTGTATGATCGACATCAGTTTCTGTTTTGCCGACGTCAGTTCCTACCTGGCTGACGTCGGTCTCTATGTTTTCTTGTCTGTGATTATTTCTTCCTGCGAGCTCATTTTGGACCGTCACCTCATCCAATTCTCCATTGCTCTACCCAGATTGATTCAACTTCTTGAGCTGATCACTATACATCACCTTTTCATTAAAAACAACATCATGGCACCTAATTATATTGTTAGTTCCTAGATTCCAAAACTTGAAACCAGAATCTCCTAAGCCATAACCAATAAATGTGCACCTCATAGACTTAGCATCCAGCTTCTTTCTATTTTCCTTATCAGCATGCACAAAGGATTCACAACCAAAAACTTTGAGAAATGAGAGATCTACCTTTTTACCTGTCCATGCCTCTTCTGAAATTCCACCATCCAGAGCTGTAGAGGGTCCTTTATTAATCAGATACACTGCAGTATCAACAGCTTCTGCCCAAAACTCTAAGGGCAAACTAGCATGCAATATCATACATCTTGCATGCTCCATTATTTTTCTATTCATCCTTTTAGTAACTCCATTTTGTTGAGGTGTCCTTGGAACCATCCTTTTCCTATGGATTCCATGCATATAACAATACCAGTTGAACTTGTGACTGCAGAACTCACCACCATTGTCAGATCTCAGGCACTTCAATCTTCTGCCTGTTTCATTCTCAACCATAGCTTTCTAAATCTTAAAAGTCTCAAATACATCAGATTTCTTCTTAATACAATAGACCCATACCTTTCTTGTAGCATCATCTATGAACAAAACATAGTACTGTGATCCTCTAATAGAAGCAACCTGAGCCGGTCCCCACACATCTATGTGAACAAGCTGCAACTTATGCTTCTTCTTTGTTGAACCAATCTTGAGAAAACTTACTCTCTTCTGTTTCCCAAAAACATAGTGCTCACAAAAATCTAGATCTATGCTTTTCAAATTTGAAAGCTTACCTTTTGACTTAAGAACGGACATTCCCTTCTCACTCATGTGGCTGAGCCTAGACTGCCACAACTTTGCATCCACATCTGAAGTAGATAATACAAAAATAGAATTATTAGTAACACAATTACATAAATAGAGAGCACCTACTCTCTTACCTCTGGCCAATACAAGTGCACCCTTGGTCACCTTCTAAGATTCAGCTGTGAGAGTTACTGTACAACCCTCATCCCCTAACTTTCCTATAGAAATCAAATTCCTCTTCAAGCTGGGAACATGCATGACGTCTCTCAACACCCATGTGTTGCCATTCTACATTTTCAGCTACACTTTTCCTTTGCCAACAATTTTACAAGGCTCATCATCCCCTAAATACACTATTCCAAAATCTCCATGGACATAATCACTAAAATATTCTCTATTAGGGGTTGCATGGAAAGATGCACTAGAATCTAAAACCCAAGATTCTATATTATTATGCAAAGAGAATATAAGAGCATCTTGTGCAATACTTGCAACTTTTGCTTCTTCCTTTCCTTCGTGATGATTGTCCTCCTTATGCTTTGACCAGCAATCTTTGCTTATGTGCCCTATCTTTCCACAATTCCAGCATTATGGCTTTCTGCCATTTCTGGATTTGGATCTACCTCTCACCTTTGACTTAGACCTTGATCTCCCTTTCTTGCTTTTCTCTTTCTGCCTTACCCTGCTCTCAAAACTTAAAGTGTTTCCTGATGTTTCCTCTATGCTTTTCCTACGAATTTTTTCATTCAAGATCACACTATCAACATCCTCTACTTTTAAAATATTTGAAGGAGATGCAGTATTACTAATTGCCATTACCAAGCTATGCCATCTTTTAGGCAAAGAACATAATATTAAAAGAGCCTTAATTTCATCATCAAACACTATTTTGACTGAACTTAATTGATTTACAATTCCAAGGAAATCATTTAGATGATTAGATACAGATCCACCTTCCTGCATTCATAAATTAAATAACTGCTTCATAAGATATACCTTATTTGAAGCTGAGGGCTTTTCATATAAATTTGCTAAAGTAGTCATCAACTCTACCGTTGTCTTTGCTTGTGATAAATTAGATATCACAGTAGATGCCAGACTCAATCTTATAGATCCAAGAGCCTTTCTATCAAGAACTTCCCATTCTTCATCATCCATGTCTTTGGGCTTCTTTGAAACCCGTCCTAATGGTAAGTATACATATTTTTGATACAGATAATCCTCTATCTGCATTCTCTAATGTTGATAATTCTTGCCATTAAACTTCTCCATTCTCAGTTTACTTTCTTCTACCATTTCTTCTCCCACTCAAACAGAAATCCCTATAGAAACCCCTGTGAGTAACCTATAATCAATACACACTAACCAGATCTGAAACACCTGTTAGTCAACCTGAGCTTTGATACCACTTGTTGGGGATCAACCAACAAAGTTGATTACACTTATGAAAGCAATTAAATGAGGAATTAAATCAGAATGATAAGTAAATAGAATCAAAAATAGCAAAGAACAAGAGATACAAGAAACCACCCTGAAAACTTGTATTAAACTCTTTACAGAAGGAATACAATTGAAGAAACTTCTTTTCTTCCATACCTCTCTCAAATGTACAAATCTCTATCTAGATCTCTTTCCCTCAAGAGCTCTCTCTCTCAATTACAATCAACTCCAACAACCTAGAATGATTCACATATACAATATTGTACTGTACCTTACAACATTACAATAAGCTATGAAGATATAATCCTATATATAATAATTAGGAAACATGAGCATACAATTATAGCCATTAGATGCACCTCCTAATCAAGGGCTCTAAATAGTCTTACTAATAATAGAGATGCGGACTTAAGACTATCACTTAATCCTAACATGCAAACATTCTGTTCTGTCCACAGAAATAACTTTCTAGACACACAAGTAACCGATGTCAGTTCCTACCTGTTTTCTTATGACTGACGTCGGTCGATCCCTACCGACACCGGCATCTCCTGGTCTGCTCTTGATCAACGTCGGTCGCTCTTGACTGACGCCGGTGACTGTGTAAACCTGCAACTTTGCAATTTGCTCACTTGGTGAAGCTTTTAGCTCCACACCTTAACATTATAAACCTCTTTAATGTGAGGGAGAGATATGACATTGAATACTAATAGTTGTTGTTGAACCTATGTTGGTGAATATGTAAGATTAGTGAAGACTCTGCATTGAGGAGTGGATAAAACCAATTTAGGAGATGGCTTAGAAGCTATGTTAACTATGGAATTTTGATCATTTTGTTCTTTTTGTCCCTTACCTTATATAGATGTTTGTTTGAAATCTTAATAATTGATTTTGATCCATTTATGTACTTACATTTTCCCATTAAAAAAACTTAACCTCTCTTTTCTTCACTATGTGGCACAAATCAATAAATTTAGGAAACCTTTTGAACAAGATATCTTCATGTAATTTTGGTAAGAGAATTTTTCTAAATATATCCTAAAGCTCTTTGTCTATCATGGTGCTAGTCAATTTGGATAATATTCTCTTGTATTGTAAGACATAATTTGTGATAGGCTCATTTAAATTTTGCTTTAGCTGTGCCACTTGTGCAAATGAAATCTTATCACTAATGTTGATAGAGAAGTGTGCTAAGAACATGTTGGCTAAAGAATTGAATGCCATGATAGATTGATTTGGTAAATCATATAACCACTATAGGGCATACTCCTTGAGATTATGTGGTAATAACTTTGTAATAATCCAATCATTGGACACAAGTCTAAGCATATTGCATGAAAAGATCTAAGATAATGCTCTCAGTCACCCTTGCCATCATATAATGTGAACTTGGGTGCCACGAAACTAGATGGTAAAGGAGTTGTCATTATGTGATGTGTTAAAGGTGTATGTAAGAGAATGTTGGAATGCAAGGCATAAAAGGGCCTACTTTTTCCCTTATCAAGATGTAACACCTTAGACTGTAGAGTATTAATATCATGCATAAGGGATTGTACATCTAGAGTGGAAGAACTAGCCACAAGTGGTGTATCTATCATGATGGTTGAATAATAATCTTAGGTTGTGCCATCTACGTTGGTTGAGTTGGCCCCAAAGGAGGTATAACTACATTATTAACCAGGGGAGTTGAAGATTGACCATTGTTTGTCTTTTGGAGTTATTCTTTAAGAATGTTTATGAAATAATCTCGTATATTAGTGTGTTTGGACATAAAGTCTTGTAACTTGGGTGTATCGGTTTCATCAATTTTGTTGTTAAATTCTGCCATTGTAGGTTGGAAGGTAGGAAAACAAGTTGTATATTTTGAACATTTTAAGATTAGTAATCTATGGAAGATTGCAAAAATTAAATATTACACCAAATTTGATATTTTTAGAATTCAAAACTGATTATAGACATAAAAGGATACAAACCCTGAGTGTATCTAGGGTTAGGGTTTTTGAAACTATGGTTTCTTTGTAATAATTTAAATTATATGTAAAATAAATTGAAACCCTAAATAGAAAATTGATTTAATTTAGCTATGTTGTCTAAAAAATTAGAAAATAATAAGTATGATGCCCTAATTTATTGCACAAAAGTTGGAATTAATGTAATCTAGGGTTTGAAGCAATATTCAAAGTAAGATGGGTTTACCAAATGATTTAACCTTTTAGGGTTGAACTATGCAAATCCTATGTTTATATTAAAGGGATGAGATGCCTAAATTAGTTAAATAATATGCAATAATTAAGTAAAGCTTTGTTATGGATTTTAAACTTCTTTGAATTTCTAAAAATTGTAATAAATATGCATAAATATAGAATTATTTGAAAAGTTACTCTCATAGATGATATGGGTTCTATAAATAGGGTTTTGAATAGTTTTGAGTGTCATTAATAGGGTCTTGAGATTTGTTTGTTCACTGGATATTAGCAACCCACTTAGACAATAGTGCCATACTACTATAGTGTCCTCAAAATGATGCTAATGTCCTCTTTGTAGGATTATTTATATATTTTAGGAGCACTTACACTTGTGTTTTTAGGTCTTATTCCTACACACATGAAATTTAAAACTTTGTTTTATGCCTAGAAAAACTAGTTTAGTGTGTAAAACCTAATCCTCCTTGAAAGTGTCACATGAGAAATAAATGTGTGTTCATTAGCAAGATAGGATAGACATCCTCAGCACACCATTGTGAATAGATTTTCCTACATACCAATACTCTGTGGAGGGATCAATCCCAATGTAGTTCTCCCACCTAGTGTTTGGTGCAAGTACAAGTGAATGCTATAATGAGAGTAGTCTTGAATTCCTTGAATGTGTTTGAGATTTAAAATATAGGCTTAAGTCTATTTTAGATTTTAGTATGGGAAGAATATGGATCAAATACCTTAATCTTTCCCAACTTGTCTTTTGTTTGAATAGGCTTTTGCATCTATTTTCCATATAGTGAATAAAGATCAAATGAACTTGTATTTTTAGAGATATGTAGTTTATGCAGATAATAAAATGTACTTAGGCTACCCTAAGAGGGGCACACATTTGGAAAAGTATCCATTTAGGAGTGTTTTGGAAAATGACAATAACACCCATTCGGGGACACTAGCACCATATGGTTGTAGCGTCCCAAATATGGTGTTAATGTTTACTTGGAAGACTGTTGGGAGAAATGGGTTGGGATATGGGAGAGTTGCTCTAGAACTATGTTTGAATATAGTTATATATGATCTTCATAATGTTTTTAAAAGTGTGTCAAGGATAGGTCTAGGTCTAAGCTAGGAATAGGCTAACTCAAGCAACACTGTTAGCATCCAAATACCACTTTTAAGTGATTAAACCCCTATAAGGGGAAGAACTACATCAATTTGAGTCCCTGTTTAGAGTATTATATAAGTAAGAAAAAATCATTGATAGAGGGGTATTTGAGGCCAAATTTAATTCATTCGAGTCTACTAACCCTTGTCTTATAAGGTGGCATGCCCTAATTGGAGGACCTAGGTTTTGAGCTACACATTGATATCTAAACCCTGTGTGCATGATCTGAATAGAGAATATACAAGGCAAAAATGAATCTTAATAGGTACAAATGTAATTTATAAAAATTTACTTATATTTCATACATGATAAAAGCTTTGGTTTTTAGATAGAAACATTGATGCTAGTGTCTCTATTTTGATGGTAGTGTCTAGGCTAGCAAAGAGCTAATTTTTGAAATATGATGAATCATAGCTAAGCATCATCCTAATTTTTTATACCCTTTAGTTTTATAGATATTCATATGCATCATTAAATAATATAGGTATTATTCCTTATTCATGTTCAATTAATCAAATTACTTTTTGGCATTATAATTCTATATTTAACATATTTCTATAATTTAGCATTGTATTAGAATATATTGTGAATATGAATTATTTAATTGGATTTATTTTAAAATAGTTTATTCCTTATTTTCTCAAGTAATTATACTTACCCTTATTTCTAAAAAGGGTTAAACATTTAGTTAACCTTACCTCTAAGTCTTCTTATGCCAATCCTAGCTTGCCCTAGGCTTTTTAGCCTTTCAAAATTCTAGATTGTTATGATTACTTTTCAAATATGTATCTTTATATTATTACTAGCATATTTTTTTTCATTTATAAGAAATTTTAAATGTTAACAAAAAATATCATTTTGAAACTAAAGATAAAGAAACATTAATTCATCATCTAAATACCAATCAATAATTAATTGATTCATTTTTTTATGTCACGCGAGATGAAATCATTAAACATGCTAATGCTAATGCTTCCACATCTAGTCATGATGAATCTCTAAATGATAAGACTATTGAATGTTTACCATTATCTCTCCGTTTGAGCACATCATTGATCCCTACATCTAGTGGGGGTATGAGATATGTCTTAAATAATAAATAATGAAATATTACTACATCCTCTATGGTAATAAATAATGTTTCAACTTAATTATCGGTTTAAATGACTTTACCAACATAAGTAGTGTTTTCATCCCCTTTGGTGACTTCCCAAACATCAAATCTCAATCTCAATGTGTCTACTTTGCAAATCCTTCTACAAGTTATTTGAGATTTGGAAGCATGATATTTTGTGATTATGTAGCACCTTAGTCAAGTACACTTGGAAAACACAGACCTTGGATGTTCCTCTTAGTTATACACTCTCCTTGATTTTATAAGCCTCATATTTTCTCTATTTTTTCCCCTTGGCCTATCTCTTAGTCTGAACAATCTTATATTGATGATGCAGACATTCTATCTTGCCCAAAATATGTAAAATGTACTTTTATTTCACCTATGCAAGTTATGATCTTTTACATACTTTTCTACTCCTTGGACACTAAATTCTAGGACAAACAATAATGTCAATATTACTATCTTATCCCAATATAAGTGTCTAGTGCCCTAAAGTCATCCAATTTAGAAATGAAATGTATCATAATGGTTAGCCTAAGTGCTTGAATGCAAGCTATTAATCCAAAGGGATTGATATGAATACAATATCAACCCTCATTCATTTCTATCCTATGAATACCTAGTAAAAGACCAAAGAACATTCAATTAAATAAAACTTCCCTATTTATTCATATTTCTAAAGCAGTCATAGGGACTACACATCTATAGGTATGAGGTACTAAAGGATCAGTCCAAGAGCTAGATTTTCCAAGTTACAATCAAATTCATTGAAGTACTTGCTTTACACACATTACATGATTCACATGCAAACCACTAACACATTTTCTTAAGGTTGCATTGAAGATGGAAATCTATGTTTTTTTCCATTTCAAAATGAGTGACAATCCATGACCCATATGTTATTACACCAGAGCCAAGGTGAATCAAAACCCAAAAATATTCTAATGGTCTCATCTTGTTTCAATAGATATTTCATATAAAACACTATCATTAGATTCATATAGTAGCATTGACACAATGATCCAAAGTGACGTAACTGTCTATATAGCCAAAGATAATAGATATAGAATTTAAAAAATGTTTCAAAACCATGTTCCTACCTACTTTTAGCCTATTCTATATCAAAAATTTCATTAGCATTAGAAAAAGCTAATTACTTCTCTTCTTTGTCATTTCTATATCTAGCTTAGTTTCACTTTCCATATTTAGACTATATGAGCATAATAAATTTATTTTATGCTTATATATGAGTTTAGTATTTAATTTGCATACTATATATCTGATTATCATCTTTGTGTCATTTCATTTCTATATTCTTAACCCTAAGCTTAAAGTGAAATACATACCCACACCATTTCATTTTTGGGGTTAAACATTTGGTGAACCTGATCTTTGAACTTCAAGCCCTAGGTTATCTAGGATTTTCTAATTTCTTCTTATGTTTTCTTATTGCTTGGTTGTAATAATTTTGTTTTATAACTCCCTTATCATGGACTATATTGATTGCTTTGATGACTATGATTATGAAACACTTCAAATCTCCCTAAAGAAAGGAATCAAAATTGACTACTCTTGCCTTCTTCCAAGTGCTAAATCATGTAATATAAAATAATTAAATGGTGGTAGTTGTTATCCCTTTATCAGGTCCACACTCCCACCATTCCAAGAGATCCCTCAACATTATATAAGTTTGGCACTCAATACTTGTAAAAGTATGGATATCAAGGCCAAGAATTGGGAAAATAGGAGCAAGGTATTACCCACCCTATATCTCTCAAAAATAATAATACAAATAGACAAGGGTTGTGGGTTTCAAACAAATCCATGACTCACCACCAAATCAAGTATATAAATTTTACCAAATAAGTGGGTACATATGACCAAGAGGATCCTTCATTTGATAGACAAAATTTTAGACAACTACATAAATAAAATATGGTTGATATACAAATAAATAACAAGGGGACATGCCTTCAAGAAAATTCTTTAAACCCTCCAACATTCCTAAATTTCCAAACAATATCTCTTCATTCAAGATTGATGGTTTTTTCCTACCTTCATTTAAAACAAGTTCCATACCCAAAAAGGCATCCTTACCAAACTTTTCCAAAGCTAAAATTATTATACCCTTAAAAAAGGAAAATAAAACAAATTACTTAAAGGGTACAAGCTATTCAAATTATATACCAAATGTACCAAAGTTCAAATATCCCATACCATTACCAAAATATCCTAAGTTTAGTGATAATGAACTTGCACTTGTTATACATAAGGATGATGATACTCATATGCTTAGACTTAAAATAGGTTGTAGGTTGAAACCAATGATAACACCTATGACAAACACCTCTATTTCCATAGAATATATAATGTCTATGATGACCACTATTGGGAACCTTCAAAAGCAAGTCTCTCTATTCCAAATGTAAATGGCTTTTCATAATGATCATACACATGTTACCCCATTCATTACAGAATATATACTTGATTATCTTCACCCACAAGACTTTTAATTTCCAAATTTACCTCTCCTTTTGACAAATAATGACTCATTTCACCACATGATTATCTATGTATATTATTTTGGTTAATGGGCACAAGATGAAAAATTATTACTAAATGTTTTCCATATGAATATTTTTGATGAGGCTCAACATTAGTTCTATAGTCTACCAAAGGGTTCCTTAAGAATTTTATTACAATTTAAAGATGAATTTTTCATGGATTTCAATATCTATAAGGTGACAAAAATAACATTAGAACATTTTCATAATTTTAAACAATTTGATTATGAGTCCCTTCAAGATTATACTATTCACTTAAAAAGTACATCAAATGAGCTAGTATTTAGACCCTTAGATTTGAACTTGTAGTTTATCTTTAGTAGAGGCCTTATTTTCCCCATTAAAGGAAAATACATTGCATAAAAAATATTAATCCTTTACCCATTTACATAATGTTGTAACTAGAAATGCTTTATTCATAATTACTAATTCAAAAAAACTTAACATATCTCCTTCCAAATATAAAAGCTTTATCCCTCATATAAAGGATGGAGATCACTTACCTAAGATACATTATGAGAAAAAATGTGGTATTCATAATCTATATATGACAAATTTTTAATTGTTACTCAACATGGGGCTAATCTAAGGTCCACATCTTATGCAAGAATATCAAAGTAAACAAGACAAAAAGCATCCATGCTAGCAAGATTTAACAATTACCTTATACATGGGTAGTTCTTAGTTTTGGCATAACCATATTGATCCTAAACAAGAAAAATCTATTTATAATATAAGATGCTTAAAAAAATAAGAATTAATATAACAAACTTGAAAAATAAAGGAGGTTGGAAAGACTCCTTAGGTAACATAACACTACCAATTACTTGTGGTCCTAAAGTAATTCAAAGATGGGTTTGGGTTAGGCCTACCACATCTCCATATGAACTCACACTTGGAAATATTTGGCTATACTGAATGGAAGCAAAAATTTACCAAAATCAACAAGGTGTCTCATTTTATCATGAAGGAAAATTAATCCATTTTCCATATGATAACACTAGCTCTTCCACTACACATGCAAAATGTGAGGACAAAAATGTTATGTACCTTTTAAACCTATCCAATCATGATGAAAATAATTTAAAATATCCAACTTAAGGTTGTAAGGTACTAAATGGGGGAGATACCTATGATCATCCATTGGATAGGATAATAGTTTAGTCTCTCCAAAAAAACTCCAAAAATACCCAAATAATAAAAACATTTAAAAAAGCTAAGAACACTATCTACACTTACATGTTCTATTGGATCCTTGGCATCCATATATTAATTCCATATTGATTTAACACATACTTAGCTACTCATACATACACATATATGTCATACTTTTACATTGGGTGTGAGGCAAGCATACACAGATACATGATACACTCCTATTATGGATATTGGGCTTTCCCTCTACTCATGTCATATGGACATTAGGGGAATCCACTTCTTTGATCCTTATACACACAAGTTATATGATTCTTTGATCACTCTACTCTATCATGTTTGAGATTACATATGTACTTACATATGCCTATTATCCATGATTATATCTTACACATGGTACTTCATATGCTATATAGTTGACATACGTTTTTAACACATTGAAATCATGGGCCACTATGACATGTTTATACTAGTTGCTTATGCTTTACTTTATGCAGTTCCTTGAGTGTCTTGTCTAGCTTGTTTAAGAATTTGAATATGCTCATTTATATGTGGCCCTAGTTCATATGTAAGATTTCATTGTTAGTTATATATGTCATTATTTATTGTATGGACATTTGAATATGTCATCATTGCTTTCATGGACATTCAACTAAGGCATGCCACTTCAATTATGTGACATTTGAACATGCCCCTTATTTATAGTTTATAGAAATGATTTTGAGTGCTCTTGTGTGTGTGATTACTTGTTTAGATTGTACTATTACTATCTAGACATTTCCATGATCTTTATCATTCATATTAGGCCTACATGTGATCACATTGGTTCTATGCACTTCAATGATACATTTACCAAGACATGTTCATTCTATATGCTACATGGTTACATTTACATATTTTACAATTGTCTTACCTTTTTTAGGTTAGGTAATTTATAGTTCCTATATTTACCTCACTTCAAATGGGGGGATATTAATGGCAGAATTATTTGGAAGCATGTTATCCACACTTGGCATAATTCTCATATTCAATGGGGGCATGATTTAGAAGCATGTTATCCATACTCATTCAATATTTGGTACTTATATAAGTTTGTGGATTTAGTGGGAGCATGTCATATGGGCATGGCTTCCACACATTCATAGTTTTCATATTTTGGTGGGGGCATGTCATATGGGCATGAATTCCACATATTCACAGTTATAAGATTCAGTGGGGGCATGCTTTGAAGGCATGTTCTTCACACCTATTCAGTATTCAACAACTCCAATTTATAGTAGGGGCATGCTTTGGAAACATGCCCTCCACATTGGTACTTATATCAATTTTTATATTTTTCTATATAAGAGGCATGTTTTGAAATCATGTCTTCCACACTTACACAGTTATCTGAATTGGCCAAAGCACACAATTATAAAATTCATATTCACACTTGTAGAAGAATTCTACACATTGTTACCATTATTATACATAATTTCAACATGAGACATATTTAAGATACATATGTTATGTAACATGTGCCTAACATTTTAAAATCTAAATCAATTTTATATTCCAAAACCATTGCACGTACTGATACCTTGCAAAATTTTATGGACCATATTGATTGAATCTATTGTAGTAGTTAGTTCACCTTTTGGTATGGTTTAGGTGATCAAATATCTCAATCTTGAAAAATTTTTATGTTGGACTTGATCATCAGTCCTTACTAGGTTATAAGTATCATTGCATTACACGTTTGAGCTAATCTCAATTGTCACATGGCAACTCATTTTTACTCTAAATTTGGGGGCATGTGCCTTTCAATATCTCTCTCCCTCTCCCTCTCTCTATCTCCTTGATATATGCACCTGAAATATTTATCTATATTTATCTTAATCTCAGTTTTATAGCCTTATAATGATACATCTTTTACAAAATAACTTTTCAATAGGAAATGTGGTTACATTTACACACAGGTCTACTCTTAAACCTTGCTCTATGAAATTTCAATTTATTTCAAGTACTTTTAACCTAGATTATATGCATTGATTTTACACTATAACATGCTCTTGGTTGTAGGATTGTCACCAACAAAACACTAAAATTCAACTCAAGCAAATACAAGGTGCTCACACACACCCAAATACTTATTCCTTTCCTTTAAACTAATAATTTCTTTACTAGATTAAAGGGGAAAATCTACATGATATTTTATGATTATGTATAAGCTTAGTCTTGTACACTTGGTAAACTTAGACCTTGGTTGTTACTCTTATTTGTACACTCTCCTTACTTATTCAAGCCTCACATCTGCTCTATCTTGTGCCCCTTCACCAATCTCTTAGTTTGACTAGTCTTATATTGATGACATAGACATTATATCTTGTCTAGATTGTTTAAAATGTACTTATCTTACACCTTTGCAAGTTTTGATCATGTACCTATTTTTCTAATCCGTAGACACTAACATCTAAGATAGATAATAGTGTCAACATCACTATCATATATTGACGTAAGTTTTAAATTCCCTAAAGTCATCCAATTTACAAATGAGGGTTTGACCTTGGTTGGTTTTTTAATCTAACTTCATAATTTGAATTTGGAATAAGATAAAATGGTTTCATATTTTTAGAATTATATTTAACATAAGAACATCTAAGTTTGAATCCAAAATGGAATGGACAACATAATAGTACCAAATGCGATAAAAGTTTGTTCTAATTAGAAGGCATAACACCATAAAATGTAAGAAGGATGGCTTCAAAAAGTGGGAAATGTAACACCTTAGTGGGTGAATACGTGATTTTAGACCTTTGTTTTTAGAACTTGATGTAATTGTTGTATGTGGTTTTGAAAAAAAATAGGTTTTGAAAAAATCACAAACATACCTTAGAAACTGACACATGATTATATGGCATAATCACTGATCCTTTTGATATACTCATCTTTGAGAGGTTTAAAAAGTTTAATGGTTCATTAAGTAATTAAAAGCAATTATGGTGGCATTTTAATTCCATGCCTCTCAAAGGTCTATATGAAAATATAATCTTTAGGGGTCGATACCTTTACACCCCTAGATCAATGAGAATTCTATGACAAAAGTGGTTTCTATTCTAAAGTTTTCATTTGGATTTATATATGGTCCCTAAAGGTCAAAAATCCATCAATTGGATGTTGAGACTTAATAGGCCATTCACCGAAGGGTTTAGTCCTTTTATGAAAACTTCATCTGTAAGGTTTTAATTAAATTCTACCAGTTGAGTCAAGCTCGGAGAGACATTCCAACTAAGATATTGTTAGTGTAGCCTCAATTTATATACCCCATTTAATGATGGGGTTGGTATGAATTATGGGTAATGACACCCCAGACACCACATCTTAACAACTCATAAGAAGGTGATGAATTTCACACCATGTAGTAAGAAAAATGAAAAGACATGATTGTTTCTTATTCTTAGGACCCCATGAATGGGAAAGAGAAGAGCATACTCTAAGCAATAGTTTAGATAAACAAGAAGCAAGCAAACTATGTGTTTTTGGTCACCTAGGCTCCCTAAAGGGGAAAGGAGAGATCATAGACATGATAGTTTATGTAAACAAACAAGAAACCAAAATTAATATAAGTAAATGATGAAATTCAAGTGATTTTAGAAACATGAAATGAAAGTGTATTTTCTTTGTTAAGCATCGAATATAAAGATGAATGAAATTTGCCTTGTTAATTATGTAAAATAAACTTTTAAAACATGAAAACCTGAAAGAAAATAGATTAAACATTTAAATAATGATTATAATTATAAAAACAAGTCAGATTTCTTTATTTTTAAGCCTCAATAAAATTCACACATGGTGATCTCATTGTTCTGCAGGAGAATCTCACTGATTAACATGTCAATATCATTATTTTATAGTAAATCAAAGATATAATTTTGGTGACCCCACTAATTAGAAGGATGACCTCACCATGTTACATGTTTGAATAATTTTTAAAAAAAAAACATGATTACCTTTTGAGTAATTTAGCTAATTAGTAGGTCAATCTCACTGATTGTAAGAAAATATAGTGAAGCCAGTAACGTAAAGTTATCATTCAACATGACTATATCACCTATTCTCATGTCAAGTTCTCCAATGCATAGGTCAATATTTTTTATTACAATAAAATATATTGAATCCAATAATGAAAATCCATTTAATGAAAAGTCATTGTTCAAAAGGATAATCTCACCGATTCGTAGGTCAAGTTCACTAATGTGTAGGTCAATCCTGCTGACTTATTTAAACACATAAAGAGCACAAAGAGTAATAAAAGGTAATCCCATTGATTCTTTGGTCAATCTCCCCATTCATGGGAGTGATATCTTTGATTATCATGGAAATCTTGATTATAAGTAAAAGACAAAAAATGGTAATATTAGAGGAAAAAAAGAAAAAACAGAGTTAAATAATAGTCTGATTATCTAATTAGAAGACTTAAAGGGCCTGAAAAGAGATTTATGGGGTGTATAGTCCCACTAAGCATGCCAATGTAAACATGGAAATTTATAAGAGGTTAATTCTCATTAGTATGCAAAATAAGCATACAAAAATAGTAAATTTAACTTCTTAAGCATGGTTCTTGGATTGGGTAAGGTTTATGAAACAAATAACAAATGGAAAGCATAACCAAAAGACTTATACCTTCCTCATGGATTCTCCTTCAAAGATGGCTCACATACATGATTGGGCATGGAAGTAGAGTTCAAAGTATTTAGCAATGTCATAGTGTAAGTGCCATTAACATATCCCCAAACACTATCTAATATGGTTTTTGAATCAATTGGGAGAGAAAAGTTGAAGATTTTAAAGGATTTTTTGCATAGTTTATTTGCAAAATAAAGATTAATTTTGGTCTATGGTGGCCTTCATATTTATAGGCTTAGTAAAATTATGAGGAACATCCATCTCAAAATGAGGATCAAGGTCCCAAGATCAATCAAATTTTGTGGACCAAATGAATTCAGTTTTGGATTTAATATTGTAATTAATAGGCATAAATCAACATTCTTGATATTTTTTATATTTATGTTGATATTTTGGATTCTTGACTTTTGTGACTAATGATGTCATGATGATCTCATTTTTAGATATTTATTAAAATTATGAAATTAAACATTCATCCAATTACCATGGATTTTTCATTTAATCATTTAATTAGATCTAGTAATAATGGTCAACCTAGGTGCTTTAATGCAAGTTATTAATCCAAAGAGATTGAAATAAATACAAAATCAACCCTCATTCATTCCTAACCTATGAATACCTATAAAAGACAAAATAAAATTAAAAGAGAATTTTGTATGCAATCAGAATTGCATGATGTACATGAATGAATTCTGAATTGGATAAGATAGAGCATACCTACACTTACGATTGGGTAAACACTTGTCAAGTAGGAGCATGACCAATATAAGGATCCATTTGACCTGATTAGGGGATCACTTGTATCACTTGTCACAACATATCATGCTAGGAATGGTTTGAAAGCCTACAATCTAACACAATAACACAAAAACACTAAAAGAGTCATATGATTTGATATTTCAATTATGCTAACAAATAAGAGAGTAAACTATTCTAATAACAAGAAAAGTAAACTAATCTAGTGCACACCAAAGCTTGTGGCACAAGGTGGGCGTTAGAATAAAACAAACAAACAACAATTAAACTAAGAATGCATAAGAGACATATACTCATGTCAATGTATATGGAATCCGAATACATGGAAAATAAGAATACATACTGCATTCTCTATCTAATTTTACAAAGGAGAAATAAAGTTAGGAATACTTACCTTTGAAGATGAACCTTTCAAGCCTTAATCTCTCCCTTGGCCATAGTGATTCACAAGAGATTATTGTGGTTTGTAATAATAACTAAGTTAAATCAGCTCTAGGCTACACAACTTACCTAAGCATCTAAAAAACTTCTCCACAAGATAAGATCAGAGCTCCAAAGAAAGTATCAAACCCTATAACTTTATTTCTCAAATAGAATGGTCAATAAGCAGATGCTAATTCAAACTTATTTGATTAATTCTTCCTCTCTTTTGAAATGGTGGTAAATGACCTTCTATATATACTAGTAACATGCCTAAAAATTTCAAACATGTCGGCCATACTAGGTCAACTAGGTCAACGTAGCACATTTTTGGGATAGGTCATTAGGTCTGTGTTAGGTTAGTCAGGAGGCTAATGAATCAAAAGAGCTAAAGTGTCTCCAAAACACACTAGATCAACCAAGTTGACCTAGTTTGTTTAATAGGTCAACATGTTAACAAGGAAAAAAATTAAGGAAGAAAACATGACAAGATCGCAAGTGGCAAAAGGAACAACAATCTTACGAAGAATCGATGGTCTACCCACCCCTTTCCCAATGTACCCCTTAAGTCATGCACTTAGAAATATTGAGACTTGAAAATTTATTACAAGATATGAAATGTTAGTAATCAATAAAATTTTGAAAATATTATGTGTATACATATGCCCTAGCTGAAGCTCATCACATGTCACATAAGTGTAACATGGGATGGTGATTCAAAAATAGAACATGATAACACACAATGTTGATACTAAGTATGGTGTAGTAATAAAAAATTAAAAAAAATGAAAGGACAAAATTGAAAAACACTTGCCTTTAACTTACCTTAATGCTATAGATAAAGAAGATGACTAAAATAAAAGTGAAGGCATCTAATGTAAAGCACACCACGCAAACCTATAGAAGTTAGTGCAAAAAATAGCCAATTTTTTTAATTTGGAAGATCAAAATATATTAGTGGAAAATAATTTCTATGTCATCATGAATCCATTGCATTTTATGGTTTGAAAAATGGATGAGCAGAAATAAAGATATGAGCAAAATAAAGAATCTAAAGGAAAATAATTAAAGAATTTGAATTTGTTGAAAAGTGGTTTTAAATAGGAAAAAGAGAAGTCATTTTGTTATTTTGAATTGTGAAAGGAAAGAGAGCTTTGAGACAAAATAATTCTAGGATGGTGAGAGGATGACATGTTAGATGAGGAGGACAGCCAAAGGTGGTAGCAAGTGCATCATAGGTATGCAAGTATAGATATCAAACCAATTTTTGAAATGTATATTGAATTAAGTGAATTTTTGATAGATTTTTTTAAATCATTTATGTATGTCAAAAATGAACAAAATTAGATTCTAAGGGCAACAAATAGGAAGATGGGAAATGGGTTGGAAGGAAGTAGGGAAAAAACAAGAAAAATGCACATTTTTAGCAAAGTATACTAGGTCAACACCATGAACCTAATAGGTCGACTAGGTCGACCTGGTAGGTTAAATCAAGGTAAAGATCTATATGGTTGACCTAGTAGCTATAGGTTGACCTAGTATAATCTGCAAGCTAAGACCTAGTGGAAAAGTGACTAGTTGGTTTGTAAGGGCCATAATAGAAACTTAAAACCAAGGAGAAGAAGATAAGAGGAAAAATAAGAAATTTAGGATTATATAAGACAAAAATAGGAAAATTTTGGTCAAACTAGGTTGGCCAAGGAACCATAATAAACACAAAAAGCATTTTGAAAGTTGAAAGAGGGTTAGAATGGCTTGAAATGATCAAAGAAGGGCAAGAGGGACCAATATAGGAGAAAATGGATAAATTATGCTTTTTTTAATTTAAAAATAGAATGTATAAATAATGTATTATGATAATACATGACATGGATGAACTAATACATCCTTTGTTATTTCTTGGTTATAGAGATGAGCATGGTTCTAGAGGTTATTGGATGTGTCTTGGTTGCCATATTTATTAGATAGGTTAATAGATGGAGATAGAGCTAGACTAGTAGCCATGGGTTTGGGAGGTATACTGGATATGTGTAGGATCCCCCTTAGTGCACATGTGTTGGTCATGTTATTGGGATGCTAGGAATGATTGACTAACACATTTAGATGGGAGGTGGATGGGAATCTGATAGACATGGTTATCACACTATAAAATGTCTATTCCATCCTCAGATTGCCCATAATAGGAGAACTAATGACCATAGGGATACCAAACAACATAGAGGAGAGGAAAACCTTATCCAAGTGGGCTATAAGATCATAAATGATATTTTTGGGGTGGAGAGTGAGTATGGACTACGTGTATACATCATAGATTCTAGATCTATAGAAGGTAGTGATAGGCCTTGTGACATAGAGAGTGATCTATCATAAGTCAGATGGTAAGGTACCACTATACATGGTAGCATTGAGTAAGATGATGCTGGAGGGAGTGCTATATGATCTGGGCTTTGTCATCTAGGTCTAACTTGTTCATGATTTGTTCAAGATGTAGGTTAGAGGATTTAAGACCATAGGATTGATCATACTATTGACAACATGGATATATGAGAGATTTCATATATATTGGCCAATTGGGTTACCCCATGTAGTTAATGATAGGTCACCTTGGGTGAGGAGATGGAGGGAGGACTAGGTAACATAGGGCATGCCCCACATGCCAATGCTACAGATGGTGAGATGCACTAACATAATATGGTGACCATATGAGTAGATAGTGACTACTTAGGAGAGATGGCACATAGTTGGACCAATGCTAGAGAGGAGAGAGGTGATAGGACACTATACATGCTAGAGAGAGCCACATCTAATGGCATATGTTTTAGGATAGATAATTTTACCTCATCTAATGACATTAATACTCATGCTTGAGTAGTGGACTTGGCATGTGAGAGATCCATGAGGGAAGAGGGGACTCAGACCATTGATAGTGTGATCGACATTGAGGCCACACTGAGAGTGACCATGGATTGGTCAAGCATGATGAGGGGTAGAGTAGGAGGAGGTAGAGGTAGAGGTGGAGATATCAGATGTACTACCACCAGATCCATAGAGAGATGAGATATGTCTACTAAAGACACAACACTGACAGAGGTAGGAGAAGAGAGTGGAGACCATTGTCATCTTTGATGAATCAACAAAGGACCTAGAGGAGAGACAAATGAGAGAGAGACCGCTTAGGCATAGGTTGAGATGGATGTGAGCCATGATATCCAAGTTTTAGCTAAGGAGGTGATCTATAGAGGAGGTATTAGGAGGCTACATAAATGGGGAAACTATGCTAGATAGTCACATGGATGGTGAGACTATAGGAATTGAGACATAGTTAGGTAAGAGAAATATGATTGATTTATTGCCTACATTTGGAAATAGATAAAAATATAGATATTGTGAAATATGACAGTGATATAATATCTATTTTGTGTGATTTTTTAAGTGTACCTAAGGATGATGAAAAGAGATGTGGTCCCTAGTTAGGGGAGCACTCCATGACATCCTAGATGAGACTCTATAGTCATATGACCCCATGACACTAGATGATCTGAGTGTACCATCTACTTTAACTCAAGCGAGTTAGTTTAGACTAGTGAGAGAGGTTGCAAGGTAGATACAAATGCAAAGAGAGGGTGAAACTACCAGCAAAGATGCATATAGGGGAGAGTCAAGCCTAGTAGGCCCTAGATGATGAGAGAGTTGTGTATTTAAAGATAGTGACACATATGATACAGGCATATATGATGATGCAGACCTAGCTAATGTAGGCACATGTAGTGACCCAAACCAAGTTGGTACAGGCACAGGTGCAAATAGAACATCTACAAGGATAGGTAAATGGATTGAGATCTTAGACTACCTCATTATAACATACCATTCAGAGGAGTTAGACCAAGACCTCAGCAAGCAGCATGGCTAGGCTATAAGATAGACATGATGGATCCCATCCCTAATGCTGAGGCATTGTTTATGATGTATCGTTTTGTCTTATTCGTGTTGGTTGTGTATGTTGTATTTATGATGGTTGTGTTTATTCATTATGGTTGAGGTTGTCTATGCTTTTGATATATTTCTTACTAGCACATGTATTTAGCTTTGTTGTATATGCTATAGGAAATATATGTGGTGTGATTTCTTTTCTGGCATTATGGATTATGAATGCATGGTTAAAAAGAAACTGGCAAAAAAGGACTTGGAAAAATATAATCAATCAAAGAAATTCACTACACACTAATTCAAGTTGGAAAATGTGTAATAACATGAAAAATAATTAAGTATAAAAAACCAAGAAAATGGCAAATAAGATGGTAAAAGGGGATTTGTTTTTAAACCAAGGTAAAAGATTTTTTCACCAAATTAAAAAAAACAAAATCATACTAAATATCATGTTGGGAAGTATGACAAACAATGTAATAAAATGGAAGGTATGTAAAAGGGCACAAGTCGTAATTAAAAAAAATCAAAATTAAGTCAATCAATTATACTATTTCATGATGGAAAGTACAAAAGAAAAACAAAATTTGTAAAAACTTGGTCTTAAATTCATCATAGTAATTCAATCTGGGAAGTATGAGAAATTCCAAAAATGGTTGTAATCTTACATACGCTCACAAAATAAGAAAATAAAAGGTGAAAGAAAATGAAGTAAGCATAAAACATATTAATTCAATCTGGGAAGCATGTCAATGACGTGTAACCTCATAATCAGTCAAATCTTATCTCTTATTTGACACATGTAATTTGGATGATGACTTATTTATTGGAAAATTTTGTTAGGAGGGTAAGGTCCTATCCACAGTCTTACACTATAACTCATAAAATAAAAACCCAAGGGGTACCAAATCAAGATTAGTAATTAAAATGACAAGGAATGGTAAATCAAGGTATGGGTGATAGGATGGAAAAGGTGGTAATTTTTGAGGGATGTCGGGTCCTATCCATGGTCTTACAAAGTAACTCACAAACGAAATCCCATGGGGATTAATTAGAAATAAAATTAATATTTCCCAAGAGGAAATATGAAGAAAGGGAATGAAAAAGGGAGTGTAAAAATCAAAGACTTAGGCATATTATGAGAAGACCTTAGGAGGCAAGAGGCATACTAAAGACATGAGAAGACACTAAGTGACTAGTGGTCATCTATGTACAAAAGAGACCTATTCCCTATAGACACAAAGCTTTGTAGGTAGATAAGTGTGCTACTAAGATCAACTCATGAAGGTATATTGGTACAAGGAAAATTAAAATGGACCTACCTCCCTATGACATGTTTCTTACTCTTTACGACCCCTTATAGAGTCAGTAGTCTACTACGAAGATTGGGTACTTGCATGAGAAAGTAAGTACCACTAGAATTTTTTTCTTTTTAATCCTCCTCTTCTAATCTACTAGCCTACCACACCCCAAAGGACCTTGGCTCTATCATGAGGTTAACTGTAGAGTTTGAGCTTCAACTAAAAGAAGGAGATGTGCTTTGAATCACATCTTTTAGTGTGATTAAACTTTTAAGATATTACATATTTTTGCCTTTTGATATCATTTCCTTTTTTTTAAATGATTTGGATTTTAACTTTATTTTGAAGGGTTTTTTAATATTCCTCTATATGAATTTAGAATGACCAATCATGAGAGAGATAATGATACACATGAATGAGCTATAGGCTTAGGCTAAAGGAAGTTAAGTAACCCAAGACAAAAGACTAACTAGAACACTTAGGCTTGACAATGAACTAAGCATGTGATCTCAAGTCTCAATTGTGTATATGCTTAGTTTGTGAAAAAGGAAGAAGGAAAAAGGAGATCCAAAGGTGGACTGGTAAAAGGAAATAGTAATGAGAAAGATTGTTTGCTAACTAATCACATGGTAAAAGGAGATATAGTAATCAAAGGGAAGAGGGTAGATATGACCAAGTCATCATGAAAACTATCTATGAAAAATAAAGATAAGAAAGCAAACAATCATGAAGATAAAAGGGAAGAGTTTTGAGAAAAACTCTAAAGAAAAATAAAGCAATGATAAGGGAAAAATAGCAATGATAAGGAGAAGATAAGTATATGTTAATTGTAAAACAAAAACATAAGCTAACTATAGTACAAAAAAAAGGAGAAACATGATATAAGATAGGAAATAATTTAACACAGTGTCAAATGATATAATCAAAAATATAAATAAGATTGGAGCACACATCCATCCAAATGGAAAAAGAGGAAGTACCATGCATGTGCTCATAAATACTGGTAAATATATCCACACACATTATCTAAGATATCAAATAAATCTCTATGAAGATGAATACGAACTGTTGCTAATGTCTCATCAATCTTTGTTGAATAATAGGCAAATACTTCTTTTATAAACTACTCAAATAAAAAAGTAGAAATACTCATTAGATCGTGTTGAGGAGGGAAATTAGGCAAAAGATGGTCAGGATAATGCATGGGAATGGGATCTATGGGAGATTAAAGAATCATCGATGGAGAAGGATCCATGGGTGAAGGAGGGTCCACAAGTGGAGAAGGAACCATAGGTGGAGGTATAAAAGGTGGTGAAGGAACCACAAGAGTTATAGCTATGGAATAATAAGGGGGAGCCTTCTTATGAGAATGACATATGGGAGGAATGGTAGAAGGTCTAGGAATAGATATAATATGGTCCTTAAGATGCTTTTGAAGGATATGATAATGATCAGTGTGATGTGTGCCATATTGGTGCCATAGACAATACCTCTCACCATACTTAGGTATATATTCAAGAAGGATTTTTTTAGGAGGTATGATAGTGTCTATTGATGAGGAAGAAGGATGCAAGGTATTAATATATTATCATAAATTATGATAATGGGTAGAAGAATGATTATCTATCCCATAGAAGCAACATATACACTTGTGAGTATTTTTAGGATAAACACTCATAGAAGAAGGTGTAACATGCATGGAAGAAGAAAGAGATGAATCATTAGCCCATTTGGTGGGCAGAGGATCCATCTTAGGTAAAGAAATAAAACCATCACCAAGAGAAGGTGGTGATGGAAAAGGGATGGAATTAGACGTAATAGGAGTACTAGTGGAAGAAGCAAGAGTAAGCTCATCAATAGTGGAAGTAGCAATAATAACTAGTTATAACACAGGTTCCATTGTGGGAGGGTCAAGATCAATAGAAGGTCTAAGGAGGGTTGCACTAACCTCAGGGGTGAACTAATGATGGGAGTCAAGGAACTTTAGAAAAATAGTAATGTTTAATCATAACACGATCCATGAGCATAGTCTTACAAGGTTCCTTAGAAATTAGAGGTGTCAGCACCATCTCTACTCTACAATAAAGAGGAAAAATGCAAGAATCAAGAACTATAAATGCTAGAACATGAGAATATGCATGAAAATACTTAAGTAAATAAGAATGATAATGCATGATATTGGCATTACGGGCTTGGACAAGACCACCTAATAAAGGATCATCTAAATAATAGCCATCATCATAATTTGGCATATGAAGATCAATGACACAAGTTGGAATAACTTTGTCATTGGAAGTAGCATGGTGAATAGAAAGCTTAGTCTTAGATAAGACTATGGGAATGTCATTGCAAGGAGGTTGTAAGGAAGTAGGAAGTTATGAGATGAGATGAGATGTAAGATCAAAAGTTTTAATCTTTAAGTTAATCTCATTAGGCTCATCATCATTAGAGTCTAAAAGGTTGGGAGGAATGTTATCAATAATCTCAGGATGCCCATTGTAACCTCTAGTTGAGTTGATAGGAAAATTTAAACATTGTGACTCATAGAATGGAATGCTAGGCCAAGGCTCAAGAGTAGGAATGTTGAAAACACCATGATTTTTAGAATTTTTCAAAATTTGAAGGGTTAGTATCTCCTTGAATCCTGGAAATGGATCCATTATGAGGGAATTTTATGCATTGGCATGAAGAAGAATAAATAACTCACATATGATGAGTCCATGGCCTACCAAGAAAGATATTATAAGAAAGGGGAAAGTTAAAGTTCATCACCTTTACATGAATGGTGATAGGTGGGATAGTATTGGGAAGCCACACACACCCAATAGGAGGCATTTGCCTTCTATCATATCATTAGTAGGTGATACATGTAGACTTAAGATTACATTCTGAATATCCAAAGGTCATAATGAAATCAAGAAAAGAAACACAATTTCCAGAACCCTAATTAATCAATGCTCATTTAACTTGGATATCACCTATTTGGATGCTAATAAATAAGGGAGGATCATCAGCATGAAGTAGAATCTTATCGATAATCATAGATGCAATGGGAAATTTCAAAGAAAGAGAAGTGTCAATAGTTTCATCAACATTGATGGACATCTCTTCACATTGTTGTAAATAATATCCTTAGAACTAGATAAGGCTACCTCCTATCCTACTAAGGGAGGATGAGGGACATTCATCTCAAATAATAGTTGCATAATATGGTTTTGATGACAAGGAGAGGTCCTTATAAGCTCAATAAATGGAATTTGAGATGGGAGATTAGTGAGCTTCTCAATGGGATCCCACTCATCATAACTCATGAGGAGATTGTTAGATATAGGTGCATGATGGTTAAGGAGGTCTTTAGAAGGAGGAATCAAAGAGCATTAAAATTTGTGTTGATAAAAATGAAAAGGTTTAGAAGAAGGTTGTAAATCATATTAACATGATGAAGTATTTAGTTTAGATTGATCTTGAGAAGTAGAAGTGTTAATAGAAGATTGATTATCATTAGAAGATTGATTATCATTGGTATTAGAAGATGATGGAAGAATGGTAGAAATAGAATGGGATGTGTTATCCAAGGGAGAATCATAAATTTAACCATCATCAAGGTTATAATATATTCTTTCCCCAACTCATTTAAATGAGTTGGATAAGAATTTTATATAACATGGTATGTCTTAGAAGGAGGTGGAGTGTAGATATGTTGAGAATCAATGAAATTCACCACCCTTCACAGATTATTCATGCTAAACTTATTCTCTTTAAAAGTTGGTTCAACAAGACTTTCTACATTATTGGTGGAAGGAGTGGGCTTGTCTTGGTTTTCTTGAATAGGTTGATGATTAGGTAAAGGACCCTTATAGATAGCTAAATGTATGTTTTCTTGATTCAAAGATTGAGCTTTATCATGAGTTTGGTAGTCTGTGAGAGCATTTTCATAAGGTTGTTGATGTTTGCGAATGATAGAATCATGACCAACATTATGTCCAAAAAGAAATTCCATAGATAAATTATGAATTTATCTATAGGTCTCATGAGAGTGACCCCAACTAGCATGAAACCAACAAAACTTGCTAGGATCATACTAGGTTTTCATACGATGAGTAGGGTCAATCTCTCAAGGAAGAGGCCTAAGTAGATGTTTAAGTAATTAAGTTAAGGAAAGAGGTTTATGAACATTAATTTTATTTAGTGAAGATAAATGAGGATTAATATATTATTGAGGAGCTGGTTCCAAAGAAGGGGTAGGAACAACAACTTAAACATTGTGAATGGTATCATATGAATTGATAACACCATCATTGGTAATATTGTAGTTTTTCTTTTTTAAGTAATAGATAAAGACTCATGAAAGGTTGGGGTGGCTCAAATTGATGCATAATGAAATATTATCTCTTGGCTTGGTCAATGGCCTCCTCCAAGGTACATGGAGAGAGGGTACAGACTCAATATTGTAATTTAGGATAAATAGAATTGGTAAAGAGATGAAAGAGATTATCATTAGCCATGTTATGTTCATACTTATTTGACAAAGTTTTCCATCATTTAATAAATGCTTGGGTAGTTTCATTCTTGTTTTATTTGTAATCAATGAAATGGGTCAAAGTGTTTTCAGAAGATCTCTAGTTTAGAATTCTTGTACTAAAGCATGTACTAAATCCTCAAAACTAGTAATGGAATGAGGTCTAAGTTGATTATACCAATCCAAGGCATCACCTGTGAGGGTTTTGGAAAGGATTTTAGTAGTAGAAAAGGTGTGTAATTTGACGTAATCCTTATAAATATTTCAAAATGTCTTAAGATGAAGGGTAGGATTGGTTGATCCATTATAAGAAATTGTAGGTGTTATACCTCCAATGTCAATGTTAGCAATCTGGGTAGTAAGAGGTTCATTTTTTAAATGCTTGATGACTTTGTTGACTAAAGGAGGTTGAATAATGAGATTGCCTTGAGAATATCTACGAGGGAAAAGAGGAACACTTTGGTTATGTGTGCCCCCAGTCATTGGTTGAGGATTGGAATGAAGATGAAGAAGGTGGTTTTGCATTCTTATCATTTGATTTGTATTATGATCTTGGAACATGTTCATTTGATTGAGAGTTTGAAATAATAGTTGATGAGTTTGATTAGTGTTATTAGAAGAAGTGGTATTGGTGTTTGTGTTGGTATTAGTGGCTTGGGTACCACTATTAATGTTGATATGAGCTTGAGAAGAGCTATGAGAATTTAAGGCACTAGTGGAAAAAAAAAAATTGTGAAGAAAAATATGGACTAGTAAATGGTTGAGAGGAAGAAACACTAGAAGCATGAGTGCATTGGGTATTAAACAATGAACTAGTGGAAGAATTAAGGATAGTGGTTCTTATCAGAGGCCCACTAAATGTAAAACCAACCATGTTTGTTGAGATACTAGGCATATAGGTAGAAGAAGTTAAAGAAGAAGATGTCAGGGCACAAGAAGGAGTTAGGGTTGAAGGAAGAGGTTTAGAAGCAAAGAAATCAGCACCCCCAAATCTAGTTGAGAAAGTGAGAGTAGGGGAATGAGGTTCTTCAACTTGATGGCTAATCATGAGGTTATAAATGGTGGAAGGATCCTTCCCTCTATGTCGAGGGAATTTTTTGATAAAGAAAAAGAATTTTAGGAGTATACTCTAACTCAAGATGATCCCCTAAGAGAAGAGGAGGGTTTTTTGTAAAGAGGTATGAGGATTCCAATAGTTCATTGTATAGGTTGCAATATAAACATTACTAGCATTCTCGAAAGGAACCCTACTTTGTCTATGAGAGACCCTATTAGTATTGGTAAATTCCATCATATTAGTTGACTAAACTTTAGTATTATCACCAAACAGATAATCCATGATGAAAGGAGAAGAATCAAGATGAGAAAGCAAAGAATCAGAAAATGACTAAAATAGAACTAGGTCGATCTAGTGTAAAAACACGGACTATGAAAATGTATAGGGTCCATAGGATCAACCTAGTATGGAGAAAAAAGATAAACAAAAATGGGGGAAAATCTTGTAAATAGTGCTAGGTCGACTAGGTGGACCTAGTGCAGTGTATAGGGGATAAAAAAGATGCTAGGTTGACATGGTCAACCTAGTGTAGTGAACAGGAAGTAAAAGAAAGAGTTGATAACAAGTTTGTGAAATGAAACAAGATAGTTTCTAGTTGATCTAAGAAAGTAAATTATAAAATTAAATAGACAGTCAATTGAATTGATGTTGGCCAATCCAATTAATGCACATAAATCAAAACCTTTCACCAATGCTGGCTAATGCCTTTTTTTGCACACACAATTGAGTAAAGAACAAGCAGACAACTTGGAAAGTAAAGATAGCTAATTAGTCAACCTAGAACATTAATTAGATTATTAATAATAATTTTAAATGATAGGGACTTGGCTAAAGCAAGGTACTAGATAGCAATCTATGGATGGTTTTAGGTGAGTTTAGGATGAAAGGGACTATAGTGGTAATGATACAGGCTTGGTATTGGGACTTACCCCCTCACTTCACACACCATAGCAATAAGGGTGTTAGGTGCTTAGCTAGAATATACCATTAACCATGTTTTATGTGATTTAGGAATTTGACTCAAGAGAGGATGCTCAGTATGGTGTTAGTTCTAAAATGAAAACAAAATGAAATAAACACACTAATAGCATAACATTTCTAGGCCTAAACACTAGGGAGAGCTTAGTTAACAATCATGAATGAAAAATAAAACTAAAATGCAAAATAAAACTCTTTTACCTTCCTTGGATGCTCCAAAATGATTTTTGGGGTGGCTTGCTTCATTGTGCTCATGAAGTCCTTAGAAATGGAATCTTGACAACCTCCATCTCTCCTTGGCACCTTTGGGTTGTGGCTTGGCTTGGCTTGGAATCAATTTGGCATTATAACACTAGTTACTTGAAGCTTTTTGGAACCAATCCTACATTATAAATTTACACTAATTAAGCTTAGAAATGTTTTTGTGAGGCATCCTATTTATATATTTTTGGATTTGATCAGAATCAACCTCAACCATCCATCTCAAGATTGAGATGTGTGGTTGAGGATTAATTCAATTTTTGGAATTAAATTTTTAATTATCGTCATCATGGAATTGAGATGTGTGGTTAAGGATTAATCCAATTATGCAATTAAAATTGATAAATAGGCTCATCAATATTTGGGATAGAGGATCAATTAAGAGGAATGGAGGGTATTGATGAGGTATGGGAGGCATGAATCTAGATATTTGTGGCATTTATGGCATAGGGATGTCTTCCCAAGAAATGAGGTCACTTGATGATGTAGATATTCAATATTCATTTCCAAAAATAAGTATTCAACAAGTTTCCATGCAATTTTTGATTAGGCTTTGATTTGGGTTAATTAGCTCTTAGGCATGATTAAGCACATTGTGCACAAATTACCCAAATTGATCATAATGCCTTTTTATTAATCTTAAATTTGAATAGATTAGAATTAGAAGGCACTATCAGATGAGTTAGAACCATATTCCTATTTAGGATGTTACCAACAACAAATAACAAAGGCATGAGTCTTGTGCAAAATATTTGATAGGAAAGAGCAGTTCAGAGCATGTGGGTGTAAAATTAGAATTTTGAATTGAAATGAATTGATCAAAGTTAGATAGCCAATAAATTTCATTACCCCATTTAGGGATACCATGGCCAAAATCAGATCTTGAATATGTCAGTTTCACATCATTTTGCATGTTTTAGTGTTTTTAGGCCAAATTGTGCATTTTAGATGGAAAGTAGTCAAAAGCTTGGTTGGAGGTTATTAGCAGCCAATTTTAGGTGTCTACAATTTGCCCCTATTTGGGAAGATGTTGCAAACCATAGGTAAAGCAATGTATTCTCAAATAATGAGAGATAGCCTGTATGCTAAAAATAAGATGATGGTTAAAGAACAAAGCTCTAAATGGTTTTTGGGAAGCCTATGATGATTCCCACTCAAGGGAGTGGCCATCACATTTTTTTGATGGATGGTCCCTCTAAAAGAAATAAGAAGAAAGGTGGAATTAACCCATGGTTGAGATTAATCCAAATGAGAAAATACTTGCATGAAATTATGTAAAAAGGATGTTGATTTGCCCAAAGGTGATTATAATCAGGAATAAAAGTCAAAATAATGATTTGCCCATAGGTGGTTATAATCATTAAGAGGACCTAGATTGTCTAAAGATGATTATGCCCCAGTTAGAGTTTATTAGCAAGCATAACTCAAGGATATAACCTAGAATATAGATTAAAGATGAGTGGGCACAAAATGATGAAAGAGATGGATAGAAAAATAATATTGATCATTAGAAATGATTCATTTGTACCTACTAATGAGGAGATGCTCGTCCTAATTAACAATGATACAACAAGAATGGTCACTGGGTTGATTTGATCAAGGGTGGGATGGAAGGATTTACCAAGGTACCATGGAGAAACTTTTATAGCTCCATTGATTGTAGACCTTCATGAAGATAATTTTTGTTGTAGCATGTGATGGTAGGCTTAATGATAGAATATCATGAATATTTAGCCAAAAATATGCGTAAAGGCTAACTCTTGATATCCAATAAACAGTTAAAAATAATGTACCAATGATAAAAACCATGATGGTAATGTTGATATATGAATATGGATAGACTCAAGAATAATGTATGCAAGGAATCACCCAATGCATACATACAGACTGAGTCGAGGCAATAGTGTTGAAAGCAAACAAACAAGCAAGTGAAAAACAAATAAACAAACAAATAACTTGAAATAAATAAATAAATAGAAAGCTTGAAAGCAAAAGCAAAAGAAAGCATCTTAACAATGATAATGCCCTAGTAAGGTGGATTGAGGATAACTAACTAATCTTAGACAGAACAAATATTTTTGGATTTTTGAAATATTTGAATGTTTTTAGAATTTTGAGGTACCTTAACTCATTAGAGAATGACAAGATACCTACTCATAAAATGGTGAGAGTGTTTGGCTTAGGTTTCTCACAAAATGGAAAGAGAATATGGAAAGGGGGACTGAGGTGACCTCAACATGAATTGATCATTACCTATATAGTCCTAGAATGAAGTCAAGTTATAGTAATTCCATCCATACAAAAGGTGGGGAAAAACCAACTAGGTCTCAACAAGTTCTTAAATTTGGCAAATGGCTAGTCAAAATGAAAATAATGAAGGTAAGGTGATGCAACAATACATGGTAAATAAGTGTTTCCCCTAGTTTTCCCATAGGTAGTTATAACTAGGATACAATAGCGAGGTTAATGATACTAATTTTTCCATAAGCAGTTATAATTAGTAGTAAGACTAGTGAGACACTGATTTGCCCATAGGTGGTTATAATCAAGTTCACACAAACAAACATGGATATAGTATGCAAGATATATTTCTAGATCAACTGACACACTACTTTCATAGACTGTCATTGAAACACAAATTGGATTGATTATTGAAACTTGATCAAAACAATCTCTCACAAAAAGTTTAGGAAGAACCAAAGGAACCAAGATCAAAATAGGATTGGGTAGGATGCTAAAAATAATATTTGGCCTAGATAGAAATGGAATGATAGGTTGGAATGGAATTGCTAAGGATAATGATGGTTTTTGATAGATTAGATAAAATGGTAGGAGGGTTTCCCCCAAGTGATGGGGTAAGTGGTAGGATCTATTATAATGGCAAATAGGCATATGTAACAATGGCAATAGTAGTGGTATATGTTTTTAGCCTGGGTGTGGTTTTTGATTTTATTATTCTTGCTGATGGGGAGATGCACATCCTGATCAATAAATGATACAAATAAAATACTCAATCATGTAAATTTATATCCTACACCTCATCTGAATAGCTACTCTTTCAAGAACTTGATGCAGATCTGGATGTCGAGAATATTGTTGTGTTCTTCTTTGGTTATTGACTCTGATTCCTTCAAGCGCCGAGACAAGGTATCATTGTAGCCTCTATAAAGGAAAGTGTGACCATGGATGGAAATAAGTATAAATATTAGATGGTAGGTTTTATTGTGAAATGGAATGGCAAATGATAATGTAATGTGGAATGGTGGGGAAATAAATGAAGATCAGGTCTTTCAGTCACATGTAATGTTGATACTAGATTTAACATAACTTTGGTTGTGGTGGGACTAAAGACTTGTTCTCTCGATAAGATCACCAAATTTTTATATTGTTTGATCTTGAGAGTAGCTACCATTTGATTAGTTTTTAGATAGGAAGATATTTTGATTTGATTTTTGATTTTGTCTTCATCATCATAGGCTTCCCAAAAACCATTTGGAGCTTTGTTCTTCAACCATCATCTTCTTTTTGGTTAATAGGCCATCTCTCATTATTTGAGAAGACATTGCTTTGCTTACGGTTTGCAACATCTTACCAAATAGGGGCATGCCATTATGTGATCTAGTAATTTGACTCAAGAAAGGATGGTTAGTATGGTGTTAATTCTAAAATTAAAACAAAATGAAATAAACACACTGATAGCATAACATATCTAGGTATAGACACTAGGGAGAGCTTAGTTAACAATCATGAATGAAACACACAACTAAAATGCAGAAGAAAACTCTTTTACCTTCCTTGGATGCTTCAAAATTCTTGTTGTGGTGGCTTGCTTGAATTGTGCTCATGAAGTCCTTGGCAATAGAAGCTTGACAACCTCCATCACTCCTTGGCACCTTTGACTTATGGCTTGGCTTGGAATCAATTTGGCATTATAACACTAGTTGCTTGAAGCTTATTGGAACCAATCTTGAATTATAAATTTTCACTAATTAAGCTTAGAAATGATGTTGTGAGGCCTCTTATTTATAGATTTTTGGATTTGATCAAAATCAACCTAAACCATCCATCTCAAGATTGAGATGTCTGGTTGAGGATTAATTCAATTTTTGGAATTAAGTTTGTAATTATCCTCATCATGGCATTGGAAGAAGGGGAAATAAAGAGGCATGGAGGGCATCATGGAAGGCATTGATGAGGCATGGGAGGCATGAATCTAGATATTTATGGCATTTATGGCCTAGGGATGTCTTCCCAAGAAATGAGGTCACTTGATGATGCAGATATTCAATATTCATTTTTAAAAATAAGTATTCAACAAGTTTCCATAAAATTTTTGATTAGGCCTTGATTTGGGTTAATTATCTCTTAAGCATGATTAAGCACATTGTGCACAAATTACCCAAATTAATCAGAATGCCTTGTTATTGGTCCTAAGTTTGACTAGATTGGAAATTGGAAGGTGTTGTCGGATGCATTAGAACCATATTCTCATTTAGGATGTTGCCAACAAAAAATAACAAAGGCACAAGTATTGTGCAAAATATTTGATAGGAAAGAGTAGTTCAGAGCATGTGGGTGCAAAATTGGCATTTTGAATCGAAATGAACTGATCAAAGTTAGCTAGCTCATAAATTACATTGCCTCATTTAGGGATACCCTAGCCAAAATTGGCACTTGAATATGTCAGTTTCACATTATTTTGTGTGTTTTAGTGTTTTTAGGCCAAATTGGGCATTTTAGAGGGAAAATGGTCAAAGGCCTGGTTGGAGGCTATCGACAGCCAGTTTTAAGCATCTACACTTTATACTTAACTAGAACATCAAATTGGCTTCCCCCTTAGTGATAAAATCCAAGTAGGTTGGCTTGGGTAGTCAAATGTTAAAATGTTTGTTGATGTTATGTGATTTGGTAGTGTGTGCGTAAAATAGAAATAGTGAAACTAATTAGTTAATTAAAAACCTCCTAATTAGATTATGTAAACTATTCTAAGCATGTAAACAACTGAAAGAAAATATGTGATTAACATACAAGGTGAATTCCAACTTTAAAATAAGGTATAGTGAAAACACTATATGCATGACATATAGAACTAGGTCAACAGGGTTGAGCTAGTGCTATTGAAGATAGGGTCTAGAAAACCTACTAGGTTGACCAGGTTGACCTAGTTGTTTCAAACAAAACACAAAATATAGATTTGGGTCGACCAGGTTGATCCAATTAGTTGTACAAGGGTAGTTTTGAAGACTAAAAAATTGAAAGGAAAGTATATAATAGAAAGAGATAGAGAATAAAGGTTGGCCGTGATGGTTCAAAGGTGGAAATGAAGGAGATTATTGATTAAGAACCTTGGATAAAATTAATCCAATCTATAGAATTAGGTCAAGCTAGTTGACCAAGG
The DNA here is from genome assembly GCA_037957365.1 of Torreya grandis. Classification (NCBI taxonomy): domain Eukaryota; kingdom Viridiplantae; phylum Streptophyta; class Pinopsida; order Cupressales; family Taxaceae; genus Torreya; species Torreya grandis. The sequence goes on along the minus strand of JARHVA010001854.1, from coordinate 899,253 downwards.
TATATAGCTATAAAAGTGTTGAAAATACACAAGGTCAACTTGGTCGACCTAGTAGGTTGAAAAAGATGTTTGAAAATGCACTAGGTCAAGCTAGGCGACCTAGTAGGATAATCTAGAATCCTATAAAATTGAAACTTGTACTAGGTCTAACTACTTGATCAGGATGTATATGAACCTATTTCAAATTGGCTTAGAATGTGCTATGTTGACTTGGTCGACCTAGCAGGCTAAACTGGAAGTCTAAAAATTGCTAAAATAACTATACTGGGTCAAGCTGATCAATCTAGTTGCATGTTCCTATGCACATAGAAAAATAACTAGGTTGACAGAATTGAACTAGTATGTCAAAATATATGATAGAAATGATGATAAAAAGAATGAAATAAATGAAATAAAAATGAACAAATCTCGTAAGGGTTTGATTCACATCAAGTTTACCAAAATGTACGTAATCAAAATTGCATGATGTACATGAATTAATCCTAGATTAGATAAGATAAAGCACACCTACACTTCTGATTGGGTATATACTTGTTAAGTGGGAGCATGACCAATATGGGGATTTGTTAGACCCAATTAGGGGATCACTTGTATCACTTATCATAACATATCATGTTAAGAAGGGTTTCAAAGCCTATAGTCTAACACAATCACAAAATAACCCTAAAAGAGTCATATGATTTGATATTTCACTTATGCTAGCAAACAAGAGATTAAACTATTCTAATAACAAGAAAACTAAAATAATCGAGTGGGCACGAAAGCTTGTGGCACAAAGTAGAGGTTTAAAAAAACAAATAAAAAATAACTAAACTAAGCATGCATAAGAGACATATACTCACATCAATGTATACAAAATCTTAATACATGGAAGAGAAGAATACATACTGCATTATCTATTGACTCATACAAAGGAGAAATAAAGTTAGGAATATTTACCTTTAAAGATGAACCTATCGAGCTTCAATCTCTCCCTTGGCAAAGGTGCTTCGCAAGAGATTTTTGTGGTTTGTAAGGATAACCAAGATAAATCATCTCTAGACTACATAACCTACCTAAGCATCCAAAAGACCTATCCATAAGATAAGATCAGAGCTCCAAAGAAAGTATTGAACCCTAAAACTTTATTCCTTAAGTATAATGGTCAATAAGTAGATGTTCATTCATACTTATTTGCTTAATTCTTCCTCTCTTCTAAAATGGTGGTAAATGACCTTGTATACATAGTAGTAACTTACCTATAAACTTTTGGACATGTTGGTTGTACTAGGTCAATTGGGTCGACCTAGCACATTTTCATGCTAACTCACTAGGTTTGTGTTAGGTCAACCAAGAGGCTAACAAAACAAAAGAGATAAAGTGTCCCCAAAAAACACTAGGTCAACTAGGTCGACCTAGTTTTTTTAATAGGCCAAAAGAGTAACAAGGCAAGAAATAAAGGAATAAATCATGATAATGACTAGAATGGATAGGAAATATATGAATAAGGTTAGGGTTCAAGGTTTTAGGAGATAAGCTTGTATATGGCAAGTGGAAAAAGGAACAATAATATTATGAAGCACTAATGGTCTACCCACCCCTTTTTTGGTGTACCCCTTATGGCATGCACTCAGAGAGATTGAGACTTGATAGGTTCTTGTAAGATACAAAGTGTCAATAATTAATAAAAGCTTAAAAATATTGTGTATAAACATTCAATTAAACAAAGCTTCCATATTTATTCATATTTATAAATAGTCATATGGACTACATAGCTACAAGTTTGAGGTACTATCAGAGTATTCCAAGAGCCTAATTTACCAATTTACAAGCTAGGTCATTATCATACTTGTTTTACACTCATTACATGAATCACACACAATCTAACATTTAGGGGAAAACTACATTAGTTTGAGTCCCTCTTCAAATTATTAGCTATGTAGGCAGTGTCCTTTGACAGTGGGGTCATTGGGGTTAGATCAACACCATATGACCATTAACACATCTTTCCCAAGGTCACATTGAATATGGAAAGCTACTGTTTTGCCATTTCATAAGGACCAACAATCCATGATCTAGATATTAATGCACCAGAGCAAAGGTGAAGAAAAACTTAGGAGCATCCATATGGTCACATGCTATTTCAATAGATAATCCATATAGGATACTAGTGTTGGACTTAGATAGTAGCATCAATGTAGCTATCTAGGGCAAATGCAACTATCTAGATAGCAAGATACATTAGATGTTGAATTTGACAACTATTTTAAAACTATCTTTCAACCTACTTTCAACTTGTTCTAGATCTAGAACTGCATTAGCATCATAACAAGCTAATTAATTTTCTTCTTTGTCATTTCTATACCTAGCCTAGTTTCAGTTTCCATATTTAACTATCTAAGCATAATAAATTTAGTGTATGATTATATCTATGTTTAGCATTTAATTGGTCTACTATAGATATGATTATCACCCTTATGAAATTTCATTTATATAATGCCAACCTTAAATTTAAATACATACCCAAAACTATTTCATTTTAGGTTTAAATAGAAACTAAGGTTACAAATATTGAGCAAAATGCTTCAAAATAAACTCATGATATTTATTTGTAATATGTTTTACATAATCCTATTTCATCCAAGATATGTTTTCACCCTTTTCCAACTAGTTATTTAACACCCAAGTTTAATTTTTATGATGGAAAGGGTGATCCTAAACAACACCTTATATCTTTCTATTTAATGTGTCTTTATTATGCTTCCAATGATAAAATTCAGACCAAGTTATTTCCAAGAATCCTAAAGAACTATGCTTCATGATGGTTCAATGATCTGCCAATACAATTAATAAAAACATTCAAGCCTCTAATAGATCAATTCCAATCACATTTCTCAATCAAAATTATTGAAAATATACCATATACACAAATTACAAAGATCAAACAAGGAAGTAATAAACCTATCAATGAATATGTTTTGAGGTACAAGATAATGTTGTCCAAATTGACAAATCCAATTAAATATAAATATCTTCAAGATATCTTAAAGAAAAGTTTGCTTTCCCCATTACATGATTCTATTATCTTTAATAAGTTTAAATATTTTGATAACTCATGACACATTATTCAAGATCTAAAAATGAAACTCATTGCATTGAGCAAGCTTAGGTTTGTAGCCAACACACTGACTACATAAAATACCAAGTTTCATATCAAACTAAGCTATAAGGTAAAACCTTCAGAGGCTAAGAAGGAAATAAAAACAATGGATAATAGTGTCATAACAACCTAATTGACTCACCTTATCTAATTCATCTTAAGAGATAAACTACATGATTACCCGAGTCTCTAGCTTTACTCCTTAACTTGCCCCTTTAGGTAGATGTATAAACCATTCTAGTATGGGTCCCGTGAGACTTCTGGATAAGAGTTTGATAAGGTAAGCATCATCATAGGTAACCTCATGACATGCTACATAGAATTATTGCACATGGTCTCATGGATACCCTTTCCCTTTATATTTATCAAAATTTGAAATCTTGAAGTGTGGTGGAAATGGTACTTGAAAGATACTCATGTTTAAGGTGGATATGCAAAAGTATTCATATTTATATCTCATTGTTTTGGTGAAAGGGTAAATCTATTGAAGATTCTCTTTCATCATGCTCCAGTCTTGAGTGAATGAGGGGTCTATTAGGGGATTAGAGTCTTGTGCTTATCTTGTTTTAGGCCTTGAGTGATCAAGATTTGTATTTTTGACATGTTATGTTGGTGAAGTGGGTATTTGATTTTGAGCATGTGATTGAGAGGCAAGGGAATTTATTTTTTGGGTCGATTTGTCTAATTGATCCTCCAAGCTAGTTATTCTCCTATCAAAATCAATGCAATTATTATTTGGGGGTTCTTATTCTTCATCAAGTTCATGTTCATCATCCATAAGATTATCTTCTTCTTGTTTTTGGTTAACATTTTTTTGACATGGTGGGGTGTTAGGCCTAGTGGATGGATAGATGAGATCTTGTAAGAGGATTGGATCAAAAGAAAAGGGTAGTGTATCCCCCATTACAATGACTTGGGCAAGGATTTTATCATGGTTCTTATAGATGTATTGGACTAATTGAGCCCTACCCTCATCACTATGGAAGAAGTCATTTTTAAATTGGTCTTCCTCTTCAGGAGTGTGCCTATCACTATACATGTCATCATCATCCCAATTTTATTCACCTAGATTCCAAAATAAGTCATTTTATTGATTAGATCCTTGTCCAATTATTAAAATTTGGGAATTGGTTTTGATAGGCATGGTGGATGGTGAAGGTGATGCAATAATAGTGATTAAGTGTGACTTTGATATAGGATGACAAGAGACAAGGTAACATTGGATACTAATTTTGTAAAAAATCCAATACTAAAAGTGGTCGAGAAGGGTGATTAGATGTGATTTGATTTGAATTTAGTTTTTGAGGATATGAAGACTAGAGTGACCAAATATTACCAAAGTAAAGAAACCTATGAGGATTCAATCTAGCAAAGAGACAAAGAGGACAAGATGACTAAATACCTTTCACACTAACAAGGTGATGATTAGATGGGTGTTAGGTATGAAAGGTAGGATTATGAGATGATGGGTGATAAATTAAATAAATCAAGGTTACAAAATCTTTGATAATATTGGATCAAAGATAGGTTGAGTAAAGTGGTGACTAAGACAGAGAATGATAAGTGAGCACTAAAGTTTTCAATATAAGGGTTTATTATCCAAAGGATGTGAATAGTGATATAAAGTGATTTGGTTTTGATTCTAAGATGGGATATGTCTTAAGGGTCTCTAGGTGTTTTTGATAAAATGGATAGGTTGACTGGGCTCAAAAATAATATGGGCCTTAACACAACACTCACACAAGCGCGCCTAATCATGAGCCCTAATTTTAATCAACCAAATGGGTGGGTGTGTAACCTAATTCCTACACCATTTAATATTTTTATGAGTGAGGGTGAAGGTTGGTGACCCATTATGGAATTTATTGAACTCTATCGACCCCATTTACACTTTATGGTCACTTGAAAGTTGATACTAACTCTGATAGAAAAGCACATATTACAACCTATAGGTCTTATGCTAGGTATATATAGGGGTATCTAAAGGATTACCAAAGATACATGATGGTACATAGGCTCAAATACATGTAGGGTGTTATCAAATTACTATTTTAGATAATTAAATCTTCCCCTTCATGGATGACCTATATGGGGTTAACCGCTTAGCCTAACAATAAATATCCCTTATATTTATACTCCATTAAAACACAGAGTTCGGTTACATGTGTAGTGATGAAAGCTAAATAAAAAACCCATAATGAATAAACAAGTGCATGGGGATGAATTCCACATCATGTGTTATCCTAGAAAAATTTGGGCTAACACATAGGAAAGAAAGATTAATTTATCCGATTAATTACCTATGTGAGATAATTTCAACAAGTAAGCAAGATACACAAAGATATATATATATATATATATATATATATATATAAGATTAAATGATTAATTTAGGAACTCTTCCTATAATAATAAAAGTTAGTAAAATAGTCTAGTGCCTCCTCCTTAGATGGTCCTAAAGAAAATGGATTAGTAGTTTAAGAATAGGTAAAACTGGTTCTTTCCTACAAAAATGTAGATACATAGTGAATTGAACACAAAACTGCTTCTAGAGACCACAAAATCATAAATTTTAAGCAATATCACAATCCACTAACCATTTTAGATATTGTACAGGGTAAGTAAAATTGCTAATTATTAATAAAAACCACAACTGTTATTGAAAAATCATGAATTGAAATATGTGATTTTACAAGGCGATAAAAACCTTAACAATCTAATCACTAATATTCCCATAACATTATTGTTGATTATTTATAAAACGTATAAAAATATTTTAGATACTTACAGAGACTAAAATATACTGAAGTAATGTATTATTTAGTCAAAATGGCTTATTTTAAGGTAAAATCACTTATTTTAAAACAAAATCGCTTATTTTAAAAAAATCTCTATTTCACAAGTTGTGGTTTTGTATAGGATAGCTAAAGAAGTATGTATAGGTGTTTTATATGACTTCAAGCATCTCCTCATCCTTCTTATCAACAAGTGATAACAACATAAAGATAAGCAAATGTCAGGCAGGTAGAATTAGCAAACTACCTTAACCGTTTTAATTATAAAAGACAAAACTATGATTTTTTAGGGCAATATTAAAACTTTTAGGACAATATCATGACTATGGATCTACAATATTGTGTATTGAGTGTGAATCTACCTAAGGTCAATAATTTTTCCTTTATTTCACATATAAAATTTCCAAAAAGAAACAAAAAATGGTAAAAAGGTCAAAGGTTAACAAGCTAACTAAATGGTTTTAAGCAAAATTGCAAGATAACTATTTGTAAAGTTAATATCGTGACTCCTTCGATAATATCAAAATTCTATTTTAGTGGTATTGTGTCAAAATAACTAACTTTTAAAACTAAGAATACTTAGATTCCTTTCTATCCCATCAAGATTGAATAGAGTAATAGGGACCCACAAAAAGCTTAAATGTCTATGCTAAGTATATGCATCTAAATTCGCTCACCTACATTATTATTGCTAATAATAGTATTAGTTGACACTAATTCTGCTCATCTCATTTGATTTTAATTTATCACACTATTTTCCTTTTAATGATCTATCTAATATCCCCCCTCAATATTTTTCATCTACTAACCTTATTCATTCCCACAGTCATTAAATTTATCCTAAATCCCCATTGTCCTATCCTAATCTTATCTTAACTATTATTTAGGAATTTTAAATTCCCATGACCCACCTACCCACTTGTTAAGCCTATCCCTAGGCTCTCCTACACCCCTAGTCCCTTATCACCCACCTAATCCCTATGTAATCCATCCCTAAACCTAATTAATCCCTAAACCCCTCCTCTCTATAAGCCTCTAAATCTAGAGGCTTCTAAATAATTATAAATTCCTTTTATTCCTCAACCCTTGATCTCCTTCTCCCAACTTCAAATCTCCACCATAGATCTTTCCCTCCTCTTTCTATTTAAACCATTCCTCTTCTCCATCGGAGCCAACTTGAATTCTCATGCCATGTTCATGCCCAATTAGCAATCTTGGAAAATCAACTCATCCCTCCATTGGAGCTAACTGGCAACCAAACAATGAATCCATGTTCATGAATCAATCATCAACAATCTTTGATCAAGCAATATCACTATGTCAAATTTATAAGTCAAGGTAAGCAATCTCATCATATTATCTTTTTAGTCTAATTGATCTTGGTTTGAAGAATTTAGCTTTAGGATTTAGGTGTAGGATTGAAATGTGCATTCATCTAATTGCATTTAGGTCTTAATGGCTCTAGAATTTACTTAGGTAGTTTGATGTTTGAGTGATTAAATTTCATAGTTTAATATATTAAGCTCAAATTTCATCTACGTTTTGGTGACCATGGTGGGACATTACTCTTAATTTAATAATTTTGCTTGTTATAAATCCTTTTGGCAAGTTGTAGGATCAATTATTGGAAGAAAAATATCAGAATTTTAAAATTTTGCATGTTTAGGTGGAATCTATGATATTGCATTGGTATTCATGAATTTGTCCTATGTAGTCATGATATTGTCCTAAGAATCATGACCTTGTGTTAACCACCATAATTGACTACTAATCATTTGTCTAACTTTGACAAGTTTTAACCCTTCGACAATACTACAACTCACAAATCATGGCTTTGCATAGATAGTTATGATTTTGCATATGTATTATCAACTTTATCTAACTACTAATAGTTTTTGGGTTTTACAAGTTTTAGTTTTTAGGTAAAATCATGAATTTAAAAGTCATGACTTTGTCTTGTAAATTGTGGTATTGTGGTCAAAATTCATGATTTTGTAAATTTATGACTAAAGCAGGGGACCCATCATTACGTAGTCAAGCATAATAATCCCATTTTGTATTTGAATTTTCAACCAAATAGTTTATCTATGACTAAGTCCATTTTTACAATAGGATTTTATCTTTTTAAATATCTATTGTGTGATCTATGTGGCTCATAGGGTCACTAAAAGAGAAAAGATAGGAAGGTCCAAGTTAAAGACATAACCAAACACAACCCCTTAGAATTTTCCCATTCATTGACAAAACAATAGATCATGAAATTATCATATTAATGACTTTGCCCAGTCAAATAACGATATTGTAGTTTGAATCATGACTTTGCAATTTTGGTCATTTTGATTTTTATCTATTGTCCATCTTTGGATCTGTGAGGTAGGCTTAGGACTCGATCTCAAATGAAAGTGCTCTCTTTATAATCCTAATTTTTTTCTATTTTTAATAAAAAATTTCATTCATAAATTTTGGAATATATCATAATCAGTTTCTAATCTAACATTAATCATCTATAATAGACATTTTTAGTATCTAAACTTTTGCTTTAAACTGTATAGTCATTTGTTTCTAATCAAATATAAAAATATTAAGGTTTTGTAGTTTATCACAAAAAATCAACTCTCATTTTATATTTAGTAGTGTTATTATCATTTATAGTAGTGGTTTTGTAGTATATAACAAAATCACTAATCTCGATTTCTTGTTAATAGTGATTTTACTAGTTTAAATCATGATTTTGTCTAAACTATCATGGTTTTTTAGGTGAGCCGTCATGGTTAAGATAACTTCTATAAGATCATAACTTATGACCTATGATTTTTCTTTAGAGTAGTTATTTTCTCATTTTTGGTTATGGTTTGGTACTATGTAGTTGCAATTTTGCATTGAACTCCGCATTCAAAATTATCCTTTTTAAGTGCATTTTTAGAGTTATTTTTTTTGTGATTTTTGAGTCATTCTGGGCCTCCCACAAAGCCCAAATTTCCTTTGGCATCGGCGGTTCCACCGCTCAACCCCATCTTATACCACAACATAGAACATGTTAGGGGAGCTTCCCCCAGACCTCGCAAGGGGCTCTGCCCCTTAACCCCACAATGGGTGCTGCCTCTTGACCCCACTAGGGGTTGCCATACTCAAACCCTCACATCACATCACATTCATTCCAAATAAATTATAGAGCCAAATTGTGATTTTTTAGGGTGTCTTATTAAGGCATATTTAACTAACATCTTATTTCATGTAAGTGTTGTCTTATTTTGCTAACATCATCTTTTTGTAGGTCATATTTTTGGTATAACATTTTGTTTTACATGTTACCCCTCAAGATTGTTAAATCAAACTACTAATCCTTGTCTTGCTGGTTAACTCTTTTGTCGTGCCACTTGAAACTACTAATCATGTGCTTGTAGGCTACCTATCAAAGATTCCTTATGGCACTTTGAAAATAATTTTAATCATCTTAATCATTTTGTTTATATATATATATATATATATATATATATATATCATTTTCATTATTTCATCTTGTAAATACATCACACTTAATCTTAATTGTTTAATTATTCCTTTGGTCTGCTTGTTTGTAACTTGAGGGTTACAGTTGGTATATGCTCTCCCCTTTGTGTCCTTGTGGTGATTCTTGGGGGATCAAAAACTACCTATAAACCCTTCATACCTTTTTATTTTTCTAGGGGGATATTGACCATATATTTCACCACCATGCATTAGTTGATGGGTGTCGTTATTACCCCATCATTTAAGCAACTTATGTTAGTTTCAGTTCTTACCAAAGCAATGTCCAAGGCTATTTGCAGTAAGGCACTTATTTATTTTAGGTTAACAATACTATTTTTGGGGGGTCTTTGATGTTGTTATAATCTTAGTCTATTTATAAATCCTAAAATAATGTTGTAAGGAAATAATCTTGAAGGAAATGTAAACAAACCAAATTGTACTACATTGAAGCATTTGGAAACAATCACACATTACAACAAAATAAACTCACTTGAACTAAGTTTTAAATCAGCACTTGTAGAATAAAAGAAATCTCAAGTTCACACGTGCAAAACTAAAGTTGTAGGAATTTAAAATAATAATCAAATGCTTATGCTAAACTAAAAGTAACACATCAATTATCAATCTATCTTGCAGGTTATAAATCTTAATTACTCTAACATGTATCTATCAATATAAATTAAAATAAACAATAAATAACTTTATAAATACAAAAATAAATCTTCCTAACTCCTTGGGGAGTGGGCCCTTACTCACCCTCAGATTTAGGTTTGAATCAACTCAGCCTTAAGATGCTACTTCAACACATGAATAGAAAGATTAAATTGCTATAATCCTTCTTGTATTTTAGAACATAAACAAAATTATAATATCTCTATGTGTTTATGTATATCCCTATATCCAACATGGATCTATCCTTTTATTCTATGTAAAAGAAACTATCTATCCCTACAAATTAGGTAACAACTTGACTAATTTGAAAAAGAAGATATTCTAGATAGATTGGGTGATATGGCTAAAATAGAAGAACATTGCAATGAGATATTCAAGGAATCAAAATATCCACATGAATACCACACTTAACTATATCCAATGACCAAATCTATACATATATGATATTCATATCTTTTATCTTTAGAGTTGAAACCTAGAACAACTTCCAAAAATAGAAATAAGAAATTATTTATATACATGAAAATAAATAAAAATATCAAAAAGAATCTTCCATATTATCATGAATAAGGTGGAAAGGTTGTTTGAACACTTTGGAACATGTTATGATCAATTCTAGAGTGAACTATGTCAATACGTAGCAAAACTATGGAAATCTGTAGCTACCTATTGAAATTCATAGCTTACTAGTGAAATCCATAGCTAACTAGTAAAATCCATAGCTAACTAGTGAAATTTGTAGCTAACTCGTAAAATCTGTAGCTGACTGATGAAATCTATAGTTAACTAGTGAAATTCATAGGTAACTAATGAAATCTATAGTAAGCTAACAAAATTCATATTTGACTAACAGAATCCATAGCTATGCTTCAAATGATTAGTTCTATGTCTTGGAGCATCCTTATCTTCATGAAATATTGTTAAAACCCTTATTATATACTACTATTACCTATACATATCAAAATTTGAAGACTGAAAAATACAAATGGTTAGAATATAATGCAAATAAGATTGACTTAGACTTACATGAATTTATATAGATAAAAGCATCTATTTCCTATCTTATGCTAGTTTTAAATACCAAGATTACATACATTGATCAAATATTTGACATATATAAGGTCATAAACTATAATAATAATGAGTCATTTTATGAACTCATCATCTCCCCCACACCTTACCTTTTGTAAGTCCTTTTTACTAACTAGTATTCTCAATCTTCATAATTATGAACTATCTATTCCATCTTGAGCTCAAGTCATAGATGGAATACATATCCTAAAATATCTTTTGATGGTGAGGAGTGAATCCCATATCTCTTTTCATAAAGTGGATCCAAATAACAAACTACTCATTAGACTGAGGTCCTATATTCTACCATGGGGACATAAGGGAGAGTAATAAGGGAGGTCTGAACCTCATCTATATCCATGGGTTTTTCCCATCCCCTTAAAGAAGATCTGTAATTATTTGAATAATGAATTTATCCCTCTTAAGGGACCACTGAATAATATTGGGCAACAAAACTTCTCTTTTCCTCGAGGTGACTGGTAGCATATGCCAATGTTGTCTACAAACAACCACTACATCATCAAAGTTATGTTGAACAAACAATTCAAAGTTGATAAGGCCATATTGCAAGGTATAAAGACAATGATCATGAATCCTAGGATATTGATAAAAAAATCTAGAACTTCTCGAATATATATTGTGCATCACTAAATTTAGGTATAATACATAGACCAACATCCCTTGTTATATTTGTGTGAACATGATATTGGTCTTACCAAGCAATCTAATTTTTTATGCAAAAAGAAGAGCTCTCAATTAAAGTTATCCCACAATTAGGTTCACCAAAAAATTATTTATATTTCCCAAAATAATGTCACACAAGTAGAATTCACATAACATATCTTACCTATCATGAGTACTATTTTTAAATACCATCATGAATTCAGGAATGGTATTTATTTCATGGGGTAGACCACAAGAAATCTATAATATTTTCCATCTAAAACACTACTCATGCAAAAATCAAGTATATGCGGAAGAAGGAACTCTATAAGATAATATTTTTTCACTAAGTTGACATGTAAATTGAAGAGTTTGTTTAACTTGGTCTTATTTTTGCTGAGCTTATACCAACTCCTCTTAAAATTGTTATTTATCCTTCCTAAGAAGGTGGTTTTGTCTCTTTAACTCCTCAAGTTCTGAACAAACTTGATCCTATTGATTTTTCACATCAGGAACAGACAAAATAGTTTGACAACCTTGATCTACCATGACCTTAGGAGGGATATTAGAGGAGATAGAACCTATTTGAGTCCTTAATCTAGCATTTTCTAATTTATATTTGAGAATATTTCTCTTTAAAGAAATATTATCTTCCTCAAGTAATTTGGTATGGCTTCATAAATCAATAATTTCATCTTCTGAATCATCCAATTTCTTTAGATGTTGGATTTCCATGTGTTCTATTTATTTCGTCAAGAGGGAAATCACAAAATATTTATTCTAAGCTATAGCAACTAGTTCAATAAAGTCTTTTATGTTCTATTTAACAGTGGCTTCTAGCTTAGATAATGCTAGAGCATTTTGTAGTTCCACATCATCTACCCCCTTTTGAGGTTGTCCTTCATTTATTTGGGCCTTTCTTTTATCCATTATTTTTTGTATATAAGGAGTAAGAACCTCATCATGGATGTTTTCATCAAAACCATCTTGTGGAAGAGGAGTTTCCTCTTCTTTATTTTGAGCCTCACTAGCAGTGTCAGTAGTGTCTTATCTTAAATTGTTTAGGGTTTCTATAGCAAGAGTCTCATCATTATCAACATCTAATATTAATTTCCTTCTTCTCGTAGGAGGATGAAGGGTTTTTGTATGTGAGGTTTCCTAAGTTTTAAGCTATGAGGCAGGGTCTATAAATGACTCATCTTTAACAATTTGGATAGGTTCTTGGATAGGGCCAGTGTGAGGATTTTATTGACAACTTCTGGTGGAAAATCTAAGCCTCAATTAATTTCTTGTTGGCTCAAGTGGTGAGACAACATTAGGAGGACTTGGGGGTTTAGTGTAGTAGTTTTGATCGAGGATCATGTATTGCAAGTGGATTTAGGGATAAGTTATTTGGAAGAAATTCTAGGTGGGGTTCTAGAACTTGAAGTATGGATGTCTAAAGGGATCTACCTAGCAAGTCTAGGGGTTTTTCTTTTCTTTCCTTTATGGAAATTAGTCCAAGCTTCTATACCATCTTCCTACTATATAAAGTGGTGTTGGATGATCAGTTAAATTAACCCATGGTGGTGAATGGTAGAGGTATTTTTGGAATATCTCATGGCTAAAAAATAAGTAGATATTAGGAGGAAAGATAGAAAATTAATTTGGTACTGCGGTTGTTGTGCACCATATCTCAGGTGGATCATCATTCTCAAAACTATATAATTTAAGACGCTACATTTCCCTTCACAGGTTAAATATTTTATAATCCAAAAGGAAACTAACCTCCATGGTTTAGGTAAAGATGCTTTGTTGAATCCCTTGATTCTTTTTTTGATGTCTTGGACATAGACTTGTACTAGTTCGCTCTCACTACTAAAAATCTAAATGAGATCACTGAATGAAGATCTTCCTACAATTCATGCACCCTCATCTGGAACATCTAACAACTCACTAAGGACCTGAGTAAAAAATGGTATTTAAACACCTCAAAATGTATAAAAGTTAGATTTCAAATGGAGGATGAAATCAATATACAATGCCTCATCATAACCTTATAATTTAAGAAAGAACCCAAACCATCCAACTTCTACTAGTATTTACTTTACTAGTTCATCCTTCAATAAATCACTCACATTTTCTGGTTTAGATTTCATTTGTAGCCCCATCTTGAGTTTGAATCTTACACAGGGCACTGTCAATCCTTCACTCATGTCATAAAATAAAAATACTTTGCTACAAAATTAATAAACAATAATAATATCTCTTTGGGGTTTAAGCCGTGAATAAAACTTAAAGTGTGCCAATTGATTATGACAGCATCAATTCTATACAATGATGGTATACTTTCCCCCTTTTATACTTTTTGAAATTATTCCACTGCCAAATATTTAAACCCTTTGTTTTTTATTTTTCATGAATTAAATATGATTGCAAGTATGTGTAATAATAAATTAATGTGTGGCTTGAAAGGAAATTATCCATAACACATGCTTGAGTGTTCAAAATATAACTTTTTGAAATGATCTTTTGTTGACATCATGGACGATTCTCCTTATATCACCCTATGGAATTTTTATGCTAAGGTTTTGAGCAAATGCATGCAACTTAGACATCTAAAACTAACATTTAGTAGAAAAGTAAATACTCTACCTTACAAATCATGATATTATCTTCATCTATCTTCTTTACTTGTTCTTACACAAAAAATTGCATGAATTAGTTATGAAAAATAATACAGTAAATAATAATATCAAATTTGTTGCTTTGAAATAAATAGAATCAATCATGATTCTTAAATTTTTGAACCCACTATTCTAATTTTTTATTTTCTCTTGACCAAACATTTACTGATTTTTTGGTCAAGGTTCATTATTCTATGTATGAATAAACAGCAAGCTAGTTTTCTAAACATGACTGTCAATAATGTCTCGAAGGATTTTTATTATTGATTTTTTTTTTTAATTTTTAAATTTTTAGAGAAGAGGTGGATCCTCTCCCTTTATTTAGGTCATTTTATCTTCAAAATTAAATTACCATGGACGATTTGAGTTCTTCCATGGTGTCAAACTCATTTTTTACTAAGTGAATGAATTCCTCTTTGCTAGAAGGATTTTAATATAGCTTCAAGTGATGTCCATTAACAAGAAGTGTTTTTTGATTTCCATTTATAGGTAATAACTATACTGAACCATTATCAAAAATCATATCTATTTGAAATGATCCTAGCCATCTAATTCTTGGTTTACCTTCAAAATTTTGATATTTGGAATCATACAAGAGTGCCCAATCTCCTTCTTTGAACTATCTTTCTTTGATATGCAAGTCATGCCATTTCTTTCTTTGATACTACTTCATCTCTGCCTACTACAAAGCTTCTGTCCTCATCTCATCCAGATCATTTAATTGTAACATTATTTATTTTTGTGCCTCATCCATATCAATTCCTACTTCTAGTGCAGTCCTCAAAGTTTGCATTTCAAATTCAATTAAAAGGAGAAGTTTCTTCCCATATACCAATTCATATGGCGAACAACTATTAGTGGTCTTCCATATGGTATTGTATGCCCAAACCGCTTTTGGAAGTTTGGATGCCCAATTATTTCTACTATTATTGACTATCTTGGTAAGGATGTTCTCCAGTTCTCTATTAGTAACTTCTACCTGTCCATTTGCTTAAGGATGGTATGGATAATATTTTATGTGGTTGACTTGGTAGATTTCCATGAATACTTAGATCATATTGGATATGAACTGTGGTCCTTGGTCAGATACTATTTCCCTTGGTACTCCAAAACACTGCATGATCATGGAATAGAAGTCTACTACTACCTCTTCTCTTGTAGAGGAAAGAGCTTGTACTTCAACCCATTTGGTTACATAATATGTACACACCAACAAGTATTATTTACCTTGTGAAGGTGGATCTATGGTCCCAATAAATTCCATACCCACTTTTCAAAAGGTTATAGAGTTACTTTTGGATGGAGAGGCAAATCAAAGGATAATGTGGGTTCCCCCATTCTTTGACATGGGTCACATTGCCAAACATATGTCTTTACCTGCTTCTGAAGAGTTGGACAAAATTATCCAGCTCCAAGGATTTTATGTATTGTTCTTTTAATTGAATAATGTCCTCCTCCAAGTTTATCATGACATGCATGAATGATGTCATACATTTCCTTCTCCTTTACACACCTGTGAAAAACATGATCAGGTCCACGTTTAAATAATATACCATTAATCTATTTATAAGAAGAACTGATTTTAATCAAATGCTTATTTTCCTTTTTGGTAAACTGAAAAGGAAACTTATTTGTAGCTATCAAGTTTGCTATATCATCAAACCAATGTGATTGTGTTGAAACAATAAATAATTATTAATCCAAAAAATTATCTTCTATAGGTTCTTCATTTACATTGTTTAATCTAGAAAGAAAATCAGCAACCATATTATATTTTCTTAGTTTATCAACAATTGTTATGTCAAATTTTGAAAACAATAACAACCAATTGATAACTATTCCTCCTACTAATGGCTTATTCATTATATACCTAATAGTTGTATGATTAGTATATATAAAGATTTTATAACTAGTAATATAATGTCTAAATTTATTTATGGCATAAATTATAGCAAGGAATTCCTTCTCAATGGTTGTGTAATTCCATTTTCATCTTTTTATCCCAAAATAGCTCCCATAGCATGATTAGATGCATTAGTATAAATATGGAAGGGTTGTGACCAGTTGGGTCCTCTCAAGACTGGTGTAGTACTGAACTTTCCTTAATGGTTTCAAAGACTTGTTAGTAAGTTGAATTCTAGACAAATTCACTCTCTTTTATGAGCAAAGCAAACATTGGAGCAACAATCTTGCTGAAATCTTCTATGAATCTTTTGTAGTATCTTGTATGACCTAAGAACTCTTAATATTAGTCTAATTTTGAGTAATAGCCAAGTTTGAGATGACTTAAATTTTCTTTGGATCTACCTAGATCCTTTTTGTAGAAATATGATGTCCTAAAACTATACCTTCTTCTACCATAATCAAACAATTTTCATGACTTAGAGACAAATGGTGATCTTCACATCTTTGTAGTAATTTTGTAAGATTGCTTAAATTTTCATCAAAGTATTCTTCATGAACAATAAAATAATCCTTATAAACCTCTACATAGTCATTTTTCAAGTCTAAAAATATAGCTAGGACTACTTATTGAAAAGTGGTAGGTGTATTGCATAAACCAAGGGGAAAGACTCTATAGGCAAATGTCCCCCATGGACAAGTGAAGGTAGTTTTTTCTTGATCCTTAGGTGCCACATGTATCTGGTTATATCCACTAAAGCCATCTAGGAAATAAAAATATCTTTTCCCAGCCAAATTGTTAAGTACTTGATCAATGAAGGATAAAGGGAAGTAATCCCTCATTGATTATTTTTTTAATTCTCTATAATCCACACATAATCCACATTTACCATTTTTCTTGGTAATAATGACCAAAGGAGAGACCCATTAGCTATTAGAAATAGGATAAATGAATCCCACTTCTAAGCAACTTTTGAATTTTAGTTTTCACAATGTCTCTCAAGGTAGGACTAATTCTTCTCTAAGGATGCCTTACTAGCTTAATGTTTTCTATGTAAATGTGGTGTGTACATATGATTGGATGAATTCCCTTCATGTCTTGATATTCCTAAGAAAATTTTTGAGTATGATGTTTGAGTACATCAAAAACTTTCATTTCCTGATAATCTATCAACCATATTTTTATGTCGAGTGTCTTCCTTGGTGATACTATGATTTGTTTAGTGACTAGATGGGAAGAGTCTATTTATTTTAACTCACTCATCAATGATTTTAGAGGAAAAGGATGTGGTAGTAATGTATGAATGTAATAACATCTTTAAGAAACTTATCTCCTATGAGAGTAACTCTAGATAAAGGACAATTAAAGGCTGTTAAAAATGAGTTTTGGCATTCATATGCCCACTACATCACACTATTTTGAATGTCCTTATGGTCATATAGCATGTTTGAAGAGGTGGAAAAAGATGAATGATCAAAAGGATAGGAAGTTCTACCTTTAAAGGGTCTTTTGTTCAAATTTGTAGCTAGACTATTACAATTTGTAGCTGGACTATCAAGATCCATAGCTAGACTATCAAGATCCATATCTAACTATCAAGATTCATAGCAGTTCCAATACTTCTTAATAACTCATCTTCTACTTCCTCTACATGATCAGTGATTTTAATCATAGATAGAGAGGGGATGCTATCACATTTTTCATCAGGTTGATTAACCCATAATTATTTGACAATATTGATTGATGGTTGAGCAGGTGGATATAAAGAGATCTATTTTGCTTTAAGACCATTTGAGATGGTCATATCTCCTAATCTACAATCAATTAATGCTACTAGAGTTCTAACCAAGGTCTTGCTAGAATCAATTGGTATCCAATTTGTTTGTTCTTAAGCTAGAGAACAATAAAGTCAACAAGATATTCCCATGACTCTATAGTCAATGTTATATCTTCAATGGCACCTTCTAGTTTGGTATTGGAATGATCTGCTATCTATAGGATTGTTGTAGTTGGTTGCATGTTATTCAAAGAGATATTTTGCATGGTGTCCATAATCATTACATTAATATTAGCTCCTAAGTCTACCAATACATTGGTATCTCATGTTGTCCAATCTTCATAGAAATGATAGGGCTTCTCAAGTCTCCATATTTAGGCAAAAGAAACTTACCTGCTAATAAATCAACAAGCTTACCATCAACCTGTATAGTCTTAGGATATTATCTTTTTCTACTAGGTATCTTGATACACAAACTTTTGATCACTCTATTTACTTATAGAATGTCTCTAATGCCTTGTAACAATGAAATCTCTATGTTTAATTTTTTGAGTTCTTGGACCAATTCAGCTTCCTTATTATTTTCCACTTCTTTCAATATTTCTAGAAAAGGAATAGATGGAGGAGTTATAATGAATTCCTCTATTTTTCTAGTTTCCTCTTTGGACTCTTCTTCTTTCTCTGGTTAAGTCTATGGACTTATTTTCTCTTGTGGTACTTTTGTAATGATGATCTAACATTCTTGAAACATTTTTCCTGATCTGAGATGAATGTCTACACAATCAATAGCTCCTACCCCCATTGTTTCACCTTATTTATTTACATAAATCTATCTATTTTTTAGTTTCATTATTGGCTAAGCAAGTAGCTAAGGTTGGTTTACTTGTTCTGTAGGGGTTTCTTGATTTCCTTGAGAAGCCATTAATTTTTATTATTATTTTTGTTGTTAAGGATACCTTATTTGTTATTGTTGGTTATAGTTTGGACCAGAATTCCAATGTTGATTTTTCCATGGTTGTTGATGACCTTGAGGTATCATCCATTATTGTGGCATCCATTCTTGGGTTCCCCATGGTGTTAGTTCCCACATTTTTGGAGGTTCATGCCACTATTGAAAAGGAATATTTGAGCCAAATTGTTGATTTTATTTGTAGAGTAAAAATTTACTCTACGTTTCATTCTATTTTTTTAGTCGTGCGCCGTAAAATTTTGCCTTCACATACTTTGGTCCGAGATGGCAAAGTTTGAAATAGAGCACAAGCTCTATTTTCCCTTTTGATTCATTTTGTCTAAGTGTCAGGGTAAAGCATAAGCTGACAAGTGTTGTCCTCTGATGCATCTTTTCTCAAGTGGAAATGCCAAGTGTCATCGTCTGAGGTACCTTTCATATTTTTTGTGAGTTGGTCGAAATGTGCCACGTATCTCACAGTGACTCAATGAAACTCACCAAGTGTCAGTGTCTATAGTTACATACCGGCACCCAAATTTTTATCTCTTTGTAGTGGAAGGTTTTCAAAAGGCTAAGTATCGAGATTAGGTGGAAAGCACCAAGTGGCAATAGCAGAAGGTCTTAGTGTTGCTTTTCTAAAAATGACAGAAGCTGCCACGTATCCCAACTAAGAAGAAGTGGAAGTCACCACGTGTTGGCATCCAAAATATGTTTGTTTCAATGCCTTGGTTAAATTTTTGGTTCAAATCCTTGGTACAATATCCTTGGTTTAATGCCTTGGTTCATGTGTAAACAACACACAACGTTGAACCATTGAACCATTTTTTGGTTCAATTAGTCGGTTCAACAGCTTAATATAATCAAGCAGTTCAAAGGAGCGTCCCAAAAAACCAAAGAGGTCAAGTGCCCTTTCAAAAGGCAATAAGGTGCTACCAAACCATTCAAGTGGAAGCTTGCAAGTGTCATCTACTGAACCCCTTTCTGCCCCATTCCCAGAAGATGCGAAAGATGCCACGTATCTTCCTAGAAGCATCAGAAGCTGCCACGTGTCACCATCTGAAGATCTTCTTCATTTTTCATTATTGAATAAAGACCATGGTGGGTCCCAAGTTTTATTTCTAAAATTCTACAGAAGCTACCAAGTGTCACCATCTGTAGGAGCCTAACATGTGCCCTGAACATTTCCATAGTATAGCTAAAGAGTAGTAGAGATTGCCACGTGTCTTTTGTTGAAGTAAGCAAAGATTGACACCTATCCCTGTATTACTTTTAAAGTTACTCAGGTAAGTGATGTTGTGGGTCTTATTTTCTTTCAAGCTATTGAGATTTTGAGGAAGTAGATGGTGACAAGTGTCAAAGGTGGAACGATCCTGAGCCAAGACACAAAAGAGTATAATTTATGCAGAAAATGTTGCATGTCTTCGATAGTTGCTGTGAAACACAAAAAGTGTCATCCTCCAGTGTCTCCTAAAGTAATAAGAAGACTTTTAGGGAATTGACTAAGTGTCCTCTTCTTTTTAATAGAATAGATCATCTTGTGTATCTATTTTAGCAAGCGAACTGTAGGGAAATAGAATGTTTTAGAATCTAAGAACTATCTTCTGATAGACACTTCTAGCTTAGTTAGAGTTATTTTGGCAGACTTAAAGCATGGACCCAAATGCATTTGAACAAATTCCAAGGCCAAGATCAAGAGGAGGAAGAGAAAAAGAGGGAAACTCAGTGGGAGTTATTTCCAGTAGATGGAGCAGTTCACCAGGTAGATATTTGGGGCCTGCAAACATTAAAAGGGGCATCTATTTGTCCACTATGAAAAAGGTAGAATGGAAAATTACATGGCTAATCAAGTGATGGAATGAGAGATTCAAGCTCAGGAGGAGGCACTAGAGATGAATTGACATACCACAGTTAGGGTAGCCACCCTGCTCCAGCCTAGCCCTTCTTGACAAGACCAAAATGCATCCAAGGCATTGAATGCGCCGAATTTCATATTATTTTATCTAAAAATCTGAGGCTATAAAGAGGAGTAGAGGGATCACCAAAGGGGGGGAGATACTGAGAGAGAGAAATTTTTGAGAAAATTATTGTCAAGAGTTTTAGAATTCTAGAGCTGTGATTAGGAATATCATTTGCCTTTATTCTATTTTCTTAAGTTGTAAAGTTTATGTAACTATGCATGTTTCTATGCCTTTTATGTGGCTGGAGAATTAACGAGAAGATAGAGTTATGTGCCTTTGTTGATGTTTCCTATATCATTACGAAAGTAGTCTAAGCTGCGAGCCTCTATTTCTATTGTTTCTATCTTTTACATTGATCATGCCTCATCTACTCTTTAATGTAATTGAATCTTACATATAGTTTCACTATGATTAGGATTAAGGATCAAAATCAAATTTAGGTGCATCGCCATAGTTAGATTTTCTTTCTTTACATTTATATTTCTATTTAAATTCCTATCCCTTTTCCCCCCAACACTTGATATAAAGAAGAGACCAGCTTCTTAAAAATCTGGAGCTTGTTTCAAGTTGCATGTCCCACATCTTGAAACTTCTTATTGTTGGTGTCTGAAACAAAGCACAATTTTAAACATCAATATTTTTTGGCACACCTGGTGGGACTAGTCTTGAAGTTTATTTCAAGACTGTATGAACCAGAGAGATACAAGGAGTTGGAGTTGTGGACCAGTAACCAGATCTCAATCTACTGTAAATCTAGGTATTCTTGTACCACCTTTGGTAACTAGTCCAAGAAGGAGAGTCAATCAGTTTATACCAATACTGAGAGTAAATATGGGAGCCCCTGTTCCCCCAAGGAATTATGCAAGTTGGAACACTAGTAGTCCTCTGATCCTCCCAGTACCACCAGCTTTTTGGGATCCTATCCCAGTAAATGCCTTGAAAGCTCTACCCAAATTTAGTAGGCAAGATTCTAAAACACTTGAAGAACATCTTCAAGATGTATCAGATATTTGTGTTATACATGTCATCACACAGTAGAATGTGTCTATAAGGTTATTAGCAGCTTCTTTTAAAGAGAAGGCTTTGGAATGGTATCGATCCTTGACTTCTAATTCAATATCCACGTGGGATGAGCTCGGAGATCTTTTCTTTGAAAGATTTGCAGAGAAGGGTGATAAGTCTTCTTTGTTACAGTAGTTAATTACCATTCAAAGGGGACCACAAGAAGCCATGACTGACTTCAATTCCAGATTTCAAAAGACTTGGGATAGAATGCCTGTTACAACTAGACCATTACCAGGTATGGCCATAGTGTTTTATCTTAAGGCTTTGAATTCAAATATATCTGTTATGATTTAGTCACTTGGAGGACACACTTTGCCAGAGGGTTATGAATATGTGGTCAAAGCTGAGTATCATTTAATAAATCTTGGAAATTTACCTCCAAGGCCTCCCATGCCCATGTTCCCAAAAATTTCCTTGCCATTACCTCAAGCAGTTCCTAAATCTGTAAGCCCACCTGTGTCTATGTACACTTACCCTCAACCATTTGTGAAAGAACTTATCCCTACTCAATCATCTGAGATGGATGATATCAAGAATATCTTAAGGATGTTTTTCAATGCATTGATCAATATAAAAAGATAGCAGAATACTTTCTCTAAGCCTCCATATCAAGGCTATCAAGGAAACAGATTTTCATCTCAGCCAAACCAATCTCAGGGTCCTCCAAGACAAACTAACCGTCATCCAGCAAATCAATTAGTTGAAGTTCCCTCACCCTCACATACTATTCCTCCCAACTCAAATAGGGAGATGGTTCTAGGGCAAAATAATTATGTGGATGATATTAATGCCTGGTGTTTCCCTTGCAATGATGCTCATACACCTAGAGATTGTCCTAGGGGTAATCTACAACAAAAGGTGGCAAAGCAAAGAAGAATGGATGATTAGTTTGCAAGTTCCAGTGACAATCAAGCCTACCAGTCTCCTGGTATGCAAAATTCAGTCCTAGTGGCTCAGATGCAAAGAATATCCTTGAAAAAAGAGGAAGAAATAGCCCCAGAACATGCTGTGTTCTCACGGGTGGAAGATGAAGAATCAATTTTCTTGAACGAAGCATCTACCTTCCAAAAACTAGTGGTGTAATCTAATTATTACACCAAATCAAAGAGAACGATGGTGGAATAGCTTGAGATTGTAAATAGTCAAGTCATGAATAATCCTCCATTTCAAGGACAAAGAAACACTATTTTTAGACAAGAAGTGCCTCAGCCAGTGCAAAATCAAGGGACTCCTACCAAAATTCAAGAAAAAACAAGATATCCTTATGTTTAAAGAACTCAATTTTTGGGATCGATAAATGTAGTGGATCAATTGAAGAAGACTCTAGCATAAGTATCAATATGGGATATATTGGCTATTCCTGAATAGAAGACACTACTACAAGAAGCTTTGCAAGGCCAAGTAGTGCCCAAAGGTACTATTACCAAAGAAGGACCTTCTGGAAAAGAAAAGCTCAAAGATATAGTTCTTCTGAAGACAATAGCCTTTGTGAATGATGCAACACAAGTAAGTAAATTCAAACCAGAGCCTTTCTATTTGACTCTGATAGTTAGAAAGAAACTCTTGCATAATGCATTGATAGATTCAGGAGCTACTACTATAGTGATGCCCAAGCAAATAGCTGATGCTTTGAAAATAAAATGTGAACCCCTTATAAAAGGAGTTATGTAACTAGATGGCAAAACAGTACAAAAAATAGGGAGAATTAAGAAACTCCCATTATAGTTATATACTTGTCCCAATATAATTGTCAACCAAGATGTAGTACTCATAGATATACCTCTTATTTTTGGTTTATGTTTATCCAGAGACTTTACAACAAAAATAGGAGGATATATGTCTCTTGATTGGTCTCACCTCATCCTGAGAACCAGATACGGTTCAAAGATGAAAATTCTATCTGAACCACTATCAAAAGATCATATCACCAATGAACCAACATCAAAATTAGAGGCAGATCATGCTATGTTAAATAAGGAAGAAAGGATTTTTGTTGAAGAGTTGGGCGACTGGACTGAGCATGATCAAGAAGAAGAAAATAATCAATTGTTGGCTATGATGCATAGCGACCCATATGGGAACTATGACTCTACTAGTCTGGGCATCTACTGGTCTGGGCACATATGCCATTTTTGATGAGGACCATGAAATCCCAAAGGTTTTAAGGGAAGAGGCACCAACAACTCAAAATTTAGAAATCTGGACCTTAAATTTTGATGGGGCTAGAAGTAAGCATGGTGTCGGAGCAGGAATTTGTCTTACTGCTCCAAGTGGTGAGAAAATTTTAAGGGCTATCCATTTCCAATTTGCTTGTACTAATAATGATGCTGAGTATGAATCTTTAGTACATGGGCTCCTGTTAGCCAAGAAAAAGGGAATAAAGAATCTAATAGTAAAAGGAGATTCAAAATTACTAGTAAAGCAAATTAGAGAAAAGGTATCAGCCAAAAATGTAAGGATGAGATCTTACAGACATAAGATTTGGGACTTAATAGAAGATTTTGAAGCTTTCAATATAGAGATAGTCCCTAGAAGTGAAAATTATGAAGCTGATAGGATGGCCCAAATTGGCTCATAGTTTAATTCAGCAACTAGCCTATTAATTAACAATGAGTCAGTGAAAGTTATAGTGAGGCTGACTATTCTAGACAATGATGAGAATTGGCAAGTATTTGAAAATGATTCTCATGTACTCTCATTTTTACAACAATCAGATGAGTTTGTTGATCAGTTGCAAACCAAAATTGAGAAAGCATATGGAGATCAAATTATATAATTGAAGACTAATAATCTCCCCAAGGGCTTGATCACCTTAGAAAACTTATTTGATCCAGAGGATGTAAGCCTGGAGAAGAAAAGGTTCCAAGTAGACAAAGTAGATTATTCTAAAATAGAGGTGAGTTAAGGGAAAAAACTAAAAGTTGGGAATTTTGCAACTCAAGTGGAAAAAGAAAGACTAATTGAATTGTGCAAAAAATATGACAGAGTCATAGCCTGGAGCTATGAAGGCCTTCATGGATATAATAGAGACATTATTTAGCACACAATACAACTGACTGAAGGATCTAAGCCTATCAGATAGAAATAGAGGAAAATAAATCCAAGGATTGAGCCTCTAATGGTAGACAAGTTACAGAAACTTTTAGATTCCAAAATAATTTTTCCAATCAAGCACTCAACCTAGGTATCAAATCTAGTACCTGTTAGGAAAAAAATGGAGATGTAAGATTGTGTGTATATTTCAGAGATCTAAATAGAGCATCTCTAAAAGATCACTATCCCTTGCCCTCCATGGAACAAATTCTACAAACTGTGGCTGGATCAGAGAGTTTTTCTTTGCTAGATGGTTTCTCTAGATACAATCAAATTTGGTTGGCTGATGAAGACCAGTACAAAACTGCTTTTACTACCAAATGGGGAACATTTGCATATGCTAAGATGCCATTTGGCCTATCAAATGTAGGAGCCACCTTCCAAAGAGCTATGGATGTAGCCTTTAGGGAACTTATAAATAAAATCATCCTGGTTTATCTAGATGACCTCACTATTTTTTCACAAAATGTTGTTGATCATTTTGATCATTTAGAATCTATTTTTAAGAAATGTCAAGATTTTGGAATATCATTGAATCCCAAGAAATGCATCTTTGCTATGCCTCAAGGCAAATTATTTGGACATATAGTATCTAAAGAAGGAGTTTCCATAGATCTTGAAAGAATTGCAGCTATAATGAACTTACCTCTTCCAGTAAATAAAAAGGCAATTTAGTCCTTTTTGGGAAAGATTAATTTTGTCAATAGGTTCATATCCAATTTTGTAGGCTTGGTGAGACTAGTGACACTCTTGCTAAAGAAAGACTTGATTTTCAAATGGACCATAGAAGGAAGGCAATCCTTTGAAGAGGTCAAGAAGGCTATCTCAACAACCCCAGTACTGAAAAGCCCAAATTTTTCCAAGCCTTTTGTAATGTACGTTTATGGAGGAGAGTTAAGTATTGTCGTTGTGTTAACCCAAAAGGATGATAGACTGGAGGGAGAACACCCAATAGCCTTTTTCTCAAGAACTCTCACAGATTATGAAACCTTGTATAACTTTGTAGAGAAACAAGCATATGCCATGGTAAAATCCCTCAAGAAATTTAGGCATATGGTATCAGGAAGCAAAATTCTAATACTTGTAGCTCACCCAAGTGTCAGAGAATACATCATGGAGGGAGAAATTACTGAGAAAAGAGCCAACTAGATTACTAAGATCCTTGAATATTGTGTAGAGGTCAGACCCACTAAGTTAGTCAGAGGTAGGGGTTTGTGCCAATATATGACCCAAGGGCTTGAAAGGACGGTACCTAAAGAGACAAATTCAGAAGGAGAGATAGAGATGGTGTTAAATATACAAGAGGTTAATCAGGAATCTTGGGTCACAAGTAGGATTCATTTTATGAAGTATGGAATTTATCTGAGAGAACTCCCTCAAAATAAGAAAAGATACTATAGGATACAAGGAGTTCATTTTGTTTTAATTAAACAGGTCCTTTTTAGAAGAAATTTTGGTGGTAAATTGTTAAGATGTGTAGAAAAAGCTATGGCTAAGAAAATACTACATGAGATGCATCATGGAATATCAGGGGGGCATTTTTATGCAAAGACCATAGCCATAAAGATAAGTGAGGCAGGATATTTCTGGCCTACTTTATTTGTAGATTGTTATCAACTAGTTAAAAATGTCAATCTTGTCAATATTACATGGGGATGAGAAGGAATGCAACAATGCCCCTTATTCCTATAATTGTGGATGAACCTTTTGCTCAATGGGGTCTTGGCTTCATTAGAATGATAAATCTAGTGTCTAGTATGGGCCACAAATGGAATTAACTGCCACATATTACTTCACCAGATGGATCGAGGCAGTCCCATTTAAGGAAGCAATAGAAAATGTGATCCTAGATTTTCTAGGGAGTATCACTACCTGCTTTGGGACTCCTCACACCATAATTTTAAATAATGTTAAAGCATTCTTAGGGTCTAAAGTATCTGACTCTGCATTAAAACATGGAATATATCTGAAAACTTCCTCTAACTATTACCTTCAAGGTAACAGTTTGGCAAAATCAACTAACAAGAACCTGATTAGACTCATAAAAAGAGTAGGGGCTGATCATCACAAAGAGTGGCATAAAAAGTGCTTAATTTAGCACTATGGGCTGATAGAATCATGCCTAAATAGGTGATCAAAATGTCCCCATATGATTTGGTATATGGAAAGTCTGTTGTAATCCCCCTAAGCTTGGAGATCCTTGCCCTCTAGCTGATCAAAAAAATTGAAACTGAATAAAATGGCCCCATGCAGGTTCGACTTGCAGAGCTTTTGGAAGTTCAGGAGAAGAGGGATACAGCCCATGATTCATTAATTAAGCATTAGGGAATGGTTAAGGACTATTTTGATAAAAAGACTTTGAATCCTAATTTTGAGGTAGGCTCAATTGTTTTAAAATGGGATGCAAGAGCCGCCAAGCCGGGTCAGCATACTAAATTTGAAGCATTATGGACTGGCCTATATAAAATTCATGCATGTAAGTAGAGGAATTCATTCAAGCTAGAATCGATGGAAGGAGAACCTAAAGAGATTCTTGTAAATGGAATCTATTTGAAGCATTTCAGTTAACTTGGGTGTCTAATGTATTATAGTTACATAGTTTTCCTTTCTCATATTACTTTGTTTTCTCGTTGTTGTTTTCCCACTTTTCTTTTAAATAAGTTTTCTTTGAATACATTATCGGTGGCTCAAAAAGTTTTTCAAATTCTTGACACATTGAATGTTTCCCAAATCTTTAGAAATCTCCAAGGTACCTTGTGCTGCCACTTGCATAACATGTCTATCTCACTATCCCAAGAAGATTGAGTAAGATTTGTTAATGGTTATCTGAGTTTAATGCCATTTGAGACTTGATAGGTCAATAAATACCTCTTAGAAAGGTTTAAAGTTTACATATTCTTAAACATTATTATAGCTACATGAAAATATCTTGCTACTTGCATTTGTGTACTTAGTAAATTGCTTCAACTAAAACGTCTCTATTTTACAAAGATTCATACAAGTTACCACAGAGAAGATACAAATATGGAGGGGGCACAATCTTCACAGCAAGAATCTAGGATGTATGAATCCCTTGATAGGTTTCTTGCAAGTAAATCATATGCTTTAGCTCTCACACAACCACTAAAGGCCTATCCAAGGACCAGGTTTCCTGAAGTTGGTCCAGCAAGTGATTCAGCAAAAATAAAAGATTATGTGGATGACATCATGGACCCAATTCTGCAAAGAGCTAGTAGAAAAACTCTTAAAGAAGGGGCACACCAAAGGTGTCTATAGAGAGCTAGATTAGGGCAATACAAAACATTCGCCATGAGGATATGGACCTCACAACTGGCTCAATTCATTATCCCAGCTATGCATTCATGCCCCCACCTAGTCGAATTATGTGCAGACTTGCTTCATGCACTTTCAGGCACCATTCAATGAGGCCCATTCACGGTGCAAATCACATAGCAAGCTATCAAGGATATGTTGGCCCTACATCATGATAATACAACTACATTTCTCACTGTTGCTAAAATTCAAAGAACATGGGCAAACATCAACACTCAATTAAGGTTCCTGAGATTCGAACTACAAATGGGTGATGACGACACTATAGTGCCCACACTCCCTGCACCAAGAGCACAATTCACCCAGGCTAGCCAAGACACATTGTCAATGATGGTTTTCATCTTTGGCATGAAAGATGACATGGCAGTGTCGGCAGAACAAATGGCTATCCTTTTTAGAATAAAGACTGTTGATAAAACCCAGGAGTATCGACTTGACTTTTTTGAACAAATTGCTTTCTTGATGGTAGAACAATTGGCCCATTTCAAATCAAAAGGAGTGTTCAGGTATTCTTCCTATTTGTTCCACCTCATGCTTTTTCAGAACTCTAAACTCTTTGCCCAACATATGTATCTTAATAGGTATGACCCAGATTTTGATCTCCAAAGGACCATTCCTATGTCTACATGGATGCATATTTTATCAAAGACTAGTGACCCGTATGAGTTCTAGGAATTATTTGTCACTCCTGCTTTTTACCACCTCAGTCCCAAACCAATTATGAATAGATTCTTCCCCAGTATTTCAAATCTTTTGGCCAGCTACCCAATACCTTGTGATTTTTATTTTGGATCCATCATATCATTATAAGAGTCCATGGTTTTTTCGGGGAACCAATATTACTACCTAAGATCTTGACTCTTAGGTTAGCATTCCTAGAGGTCACCAGACAGGTATCCATAATTGACAATGAGTTTGGCTCAAGGAAGAGGAAAAGAAAAATGTATAAACTACCATGGATGACCAACGGCATGGTTTTGGAAACCAGAGATGTTGAAGTTGTATTGCTAAAAAAGTTAGCCTTTTGGGTTTCCTTTTAATAAAGGACAAATGGTTTTATGACCCAAATGATTTCATAGCTTCTTGGATAAGAAATAATAGAGTCACAATCAGAATTGCACATGAGGGCCACCCTTTTTGGGAAACCAAGAAAAATCTTAGGGAAGATGCTCTTGGATTTTATGTTGAGTTAACAGACTTGCCCCTTCCACAAAATAGACCCTAAGAGACATTTTATGTTAAGCAGAGAGATTATGATCCTAAAGTCAGAATGATATTTGGCTTAAGGAGAGCATTAAAGAATAAAGATTGGGATACTGAAAAGATAGAGGCCTATTGGAAATATAGGTAAGAAATTTGTCAAACAACCCATTCTTTCAAAAATGTAGATACAGATGAAAGATGGGAAGACCTATGGGATGAGTGTCATCTCTCCCATGTATCTAGCCCAGAGACAGGTAATTTTCCAACACCGGGTGAAGAGCAAGAAGCTAGGGCCAGGTCAAGCTAGGAGTCACAAGCCTCAGAGCAAACTATAGCTACAACAACTGTATCAGTTTGGCCTCAATCCCTTAGTGCTATAGAAATGCAAAAAAGTGTGGTGCCTTCATCATCACAAGCTTCCCCATTAGCCCCAATTATATATATTCCCAGTTCTCCACAAGAAGTAGATGTGAAAGGAAAAAGGATGCAACAAGAAGAAGAGACACCCAAGAAATGAAAGAGGGTGCAGTTCCAGTTTAGTTTAGAAGAGGAGACGAAAACCACACCGTGCCAATTACAGGGTACTGTAATTGCTCCTTAGGTAAGTACTATTCCTCCCTCTCCTTCTCAGTCTATTTCTTCCCCTTCATTTTTTTCCATTCTTATTTCTCACTTCACCCCATCTATGCCACTTCAAGCTTTAACATTACCCCATTTCTCCCCTTCTGCTCTCAAGAAACCTTTCCCTCAGATTGCCCATAGCCAACAATTGGCTATTCAATATGGTCTACCATAGGAACATCCTTTCGTGGGTGGGCACATTGTGTTGACTTGTGCAGCTAAAAGCTTCACTAGATGAGCAAATGTAGAGGTTGCTGGAGTTACACAGTCACTAACATCAGTCAAGACCGACTGACGTCGGTCAAGGGTCGACTAGAATCTATCGATGTTGGTTATGGATTAGCCGACATCGGTCATATGCAGATAGACAGAGACCGACATCGGTCATTTGTGTGTTCCTAGAATTCTAATTTTGAGGAGAACAGATTGTTTGTATGTAAATACTAATTGTTAGTCTTGATTCTACTTTTCTATTTTTGATAGGACAGATTTGAACCTTTGATTAAGAGGTGCATCTAATGGTGGAGAATGCATGGCTCATGAACCCTAGTTTTATATAATAGGGTTAGATCCTCATAGTTTGTAAGGTGAATCAATTCAAGTAGTGGAGTTGATTATAATTGAGAGAGAGAGAGAGAGAACTCTTGAGGGAAAGAGATCTATATATCTGAGAGGTGTGAGAAGAAGAAAGAGATTTTTTCATTGTATTTCCTTCTGGAAGAGTTTAATACAAGATTGGTTGTTTCTTGTATCTCCTATTCTTTGTTGTTTTTGATTTCTAGCTACTTATTATTTCTAATTTAATTCCATGTTTAATTGCTTATACAAGAGTAAATCAATTGTACTCTAAGATTCTAACAAGTGGTATCAGAGCGTGTTAGTGTTTGTTGATTACAGAATTCACTCACAGGGGTTTTTGATTGAGTGAGAGTAAAGCAATGGCAGAAGAAAGTAAGCTAAGAATGGAGAAATTTAATGGCAAGAATCATCAATTATGGAGGATGCAAATAGAATATTATCTGTATCAGAAAGATCTGTACTTATCGTTGGGTGGGGTTTCAAGAAAGCCCATAGATATGCAAGATGAAGAATGGAATGTTCTTGATAGAAAGGCTCTGGGATCTATAAGGTTGAGCTTGGCATCTTCTCTAATTTCTAACTTATCACAGGCAAAGACAATGGTAGAGTTAATGGATACTTTGGCAAATTTATATGAAAAACCCTCAGCTTCGAATAAGGTATATCTTATGAAGCAATTATTTAATTTGCAAATGCAGGAAGGTGGATCGGTATCTAGTCATCTTAATGATTTCCATGCAATAGTAAATTAGTTAAATTCAGTCAAAATAGTTTTTGATGATAAAATTAAGGCTCTCTTAATCTTATGCTCTTTATCTAAAAGTTGGCATAGTTTGGTAATGGCAGTTAGTAATACTGCATCTGCTTCAAATATCTTGAAAGTTGATGATGTTGTTAGTGTAATCTTGAATGAAGAAATTCATAGGAAAAGCATAGAGGAAAAATCAGGTAATGCTTTAAGTATTGAAAGTAGGGGAAGGCAAAGAGAGAAGGGCAAGCAAGGGAGATCAAGGTCAAAGTCAAAGATGAGAAGTAGATCCAAATCCAGAAATGGAAGAATAACCTGCTGAAATTGTGGAAAGAAAGGGCATGCAAAGAAAGATTGTTGGTTGAAAGATAAAGAAGAAAATTAGCATGAACGTAATAAAGAAGCAAAAGTTGTAGGTATTGTTGCACAAAATGCTCTTATATTTTCTTTGGATAATAAAATAGAATCTTGGGTTTTAGATTATGGTGCCTCTTTCCATGCAACCTCAAATAGAGAATTTTTCAATGATTATGTCCATGGAGATTTTGGAAAAGTTTATTTAGGGGATGATGACCCTTGTCAAATTGTTGGCAAAGGAAAAGTGAAGCTGAAATTGCAGAATGGCAACACATGGGTGTTGAAGGATGTCATTCATGTACCCATCCTGAAGTGGAATTTGATTTCTATAGGAAAGTTGGGTGATGAGGGTTGCACAGTAACTCTCACAACTGAATCTTGGAAAGTTTCCAAGGGTGCACTTGTATTAGCTAAAGGTAAGAGAGTAGGTACACTTTATCTATGTACTTGTATTACTGATTATTCTCTTTCTATTTTATCTACTTCAGATGTAGATGCAAAGTTGTGGCACTATATGCTTGGTCACATGAGTGAGAAGGGAATGAATGTTCTTAAGTCAAAAGGTAAGCTTTCATATTTGAAAAGCATAGATCTAGATTTCTGTGAGCATTGTATTTTTAAGAAACAGAAGAAAGTGAGGTTTCTCAAAATTGGGTCAACAAAGAAGAAGCACAAGTTGGAGCTTGTTCACATAGACGTGTGGGGACTAGCTCAAGTAGCTTTTATTGGAAAATCATGGTATTATGTTTTTTTCATTGATGATGCTACAAGAAAGGTATGGGTTTATTGCATAAAGAGGAAATTTGATGTTTTTGACACATTTAAGAAATGGAAAGCTTTGGTTGAGAATGAAACAGGTTTGAGATTGAAGTGTCTTAGATCTGATAATGGTGGTGAATACTGCAGCAATAAATTCAACAGTTACTGTTATATGAGTGGAATACATAGGGAAAGGATGGTTCTAAGGACACCTCAACAAAATGGAGTTGCTGAAAGGATGAATATAATAATAATGGAGCGTGCATGGAGTATGAGGTTGCATGCTGGTTTGCCCTTACAATTTTGGGCAGAAGCTATAGATATTGTGGTTTACCTGATTAACAGAGGACCTTCTACTACACTGGATGGTGGAATTTTAGAAGAGGTGTGGATAGGTAAAAAGGTAGATCTTTCATTTCTCAGAGTTTTTGGTTCTAAAGCTTTTGTGCACATTGATAAAGAAAATAGAAAGAAGTTGGGTGTTAAATCTATGCGGTGCACTTTCATTGGTTATGGTTCTGGAGATTTCGGATTTCGGTTGTGGAATTCATAAACTAACAAAATTATTAGAAGCCGTGATGTAGTTTTCAATGAGAAGGTGATGTACAGTGATCAGTTCAAGAGGCTAAATAATTCTGAGTAGGGCAATGTTGATTTGGAAGAGGTTATGATCCAAAATGAGCTTGTAGGTAAAAATCATCACTCACAGGAAAACACAGATATCGACGTTGGTCAGGTAGGAACCAACATCGGTCAGGTGGAATCGATGTTGGTTAGGTGTAGACCAACTCGACCAGAGATGACCAAGATCGGTCACTGACAGAAAGAAATTTGGGCAGACAGCAAGCTATGAATGAGTCTCAAACACCTATGAGGAGGTCCAAAAGGGTAAGTAAACCTCCAATTCATTATTCCTCTTCTTTATACTACTTGTTGCTCACTGATGGTGGAGAACCAGAAAGTTTTGATGAGGCAATGTAGGTAAAATCTAGGAAATAGTGGGAGCATGGCATGAATGAGGAAATTGATTCCTTAGAAGAAAACCAAATGTGGGATTTGGTAGAGTTGCTAGCCGAAAAGAAAGCACTAAAAAACAAATGGGTTTACAGGTTAAAGGAAGGAGAGAATGGACAAATGAGACATAAGGCTAGGTTGGTAGTAAAGGGATTTACACAGAAACCAGGTATTGATTTTGGTGAAATTTTTTCTCCTGTAGTAAAAATGACTTTTATTCAGACTGTATTGTCTTTAGTTGCTATTGAAGATTTGCATCTTGAGCAGCTTGATGTTAAGACAACATTTCTTCATAGAGATTTGGATGAAGAGATATATATGGATCAGCCAGAAGGTTTTGAGGTCAAAGGTAAGGAGAAACTTGTGTGCAGGCTGAAGAAAAGCTTATATGGTCTTAAGCAAGCTCCAAGACAATGGTATTTGAGGTTTGACAGGTTTATGATAGAGCATGGCTTTAGTAAATGTCAATCTAACCATTGTGTTTATTTTAACAGATTGGATAATGGTAGTTATATTATCTTGTTACTGTATGTAGATGATATGCTTGTTGCAGGTTCACACATGCAGGATATTACTGAGCTTAAGGTAAAATTACCTCACACATTTGCCATGAAGGATTTAGGAGTAGCAAATAAAATCCTTGGCATGAGTATTAAGAGAGACAGGAAAAATCACAGTTTGATTTTGTCTCAAGAGGATTATGTGAATAAGGTGTTGGAGAGGTTCAATATGCAGGATGCAAAATCGGTAAGCACACCTATGGACACTTCAAGTTGAGCAAAGAATAGTGTCCTAAATCACATGATGAGGTTGAGTACATGAGTAGAGTTCCATATGCTTCAGTAGTTGGGAGCTTGATGTATGCTATGGTATGTACTAGACCTGATATTGCCCAAGCAGTGGGAGTTGTTAGCAAGTTTATGGCCAATCCAGGAAAGGAACACTAGAAAGTAGTTCAGTGGATTATCAGATATCTGAGAGGGACCAGTAGTAGGCATTTATGCTATGGAGGGTCAAACACTTCTCTACATGGGTATGTAGATTCAGATATGGCAGGTGACTTGGATGGAAGGAGAAGCACCACAGGATATGTGTTTACTATTGGTGAAATAGCGGTTAGCTAGATTTCAAAGTTGCAGAAGGTTGTTGCCTTATCTTCTACAGAGGCAAAATACATTGCAGTCATAGAGGCTAGCAAGGAAATGATTTGGATGACTCGGTTCATGGAAGAGTTGGGAAAGGAGCAAAAGAGTTGTAGATTATACAGTGATAGTCAAAGTGTAATTCATTTGGCAAAGAATTTAGCCTTTCATTCAAGAACCAAACATATACAGCTTAGGTACCACTTCATTAGACAGGTATTGGAGGATGGTCAGTTGAAGATGGAAAAGATTCATATGAAAAAGAACCCTGCTGATATGTTAACAAAGTTGGTAACAAAGGAGAAGTTGAATCTTCATTCAACTTTTCTTGGTCTTCAAGATTGAACTTGAAGATGGAGAAACAAGCTAGAAGATGTTGTTGTACAGGTACAGGTGTAGCTATTTATCTCCAAGCGGGAGATTATTGAGTTTTGGAGCTAAAAGCTTCACTAGATGAGCAAATGCAGAGGTTGATGGAGTTACACAGTCATTGACATTGGTCAGGACCGAATGACGTCGATCAAGGGTCAACCAAAATCTGTCGATGTCGGTCATGGATCAATTGACATTAGTCATATGTAGATAGATAGAGACCTATATCAGTAATTTGTACATTCTCAAAATTCTAATTTTGAGGAGAACAGATTATTTGCATGTAAAGACTAACTGTTAGTCTTGAGTTTGCTTTTCTATTTTTGACAGGATAGATTTGAACCTTTGATTAAGAGGTGCATCTAATGGTGGAGAATGCATGGCTCATAAACCCTAGTTCTATATAATAGGGTTAGATCCTCATAGTTTGTAAGGTGAATCAATTCAAGTAGTGGAGTTGATTGTAATTGAGAGAGAGAGAGAACTCTTGAGGGAAAGAGATCTATACATCTAAGAGGTGTGAGAAGAAGAGAGAGATTTCTTCATTGTATTTCCTTTTGGAAGAGTTTAATACAAGATTGGTTGTTTCTTGTATCTCCTAATCTTTGCTATTTTTGATTTCTAGTTACTTATTATTTCTAGTTTAATTTCGTGTTTAGTTGCTTATACAAGAGTAAATCAATTGCACTTTAAGACCCTAACACATTACCTCTCCTTTCACCTTCCAAACCCAAGCAGATGCTACTAAGAAGGCAAGGGAAGCTTGAAGAGAGAAGAATAAGATCAAGGAGAGTAAAACTTTGGCTATAACCCATTTACAGTCACAATTTGACCCCATCTAGCAACAATTGATGGTGACTCATTTGTCACCAAATGTAATGAAGCCAATGGAATAGATGCAGCTGAAAGATTACACGATGAATGTTGTGGCCATCGACATGTCACTCTTCAGGCCATAGGACAAAGTTGAGCTACTAACTAAATCTACTTCTATAGTTACTGAAGATTATTTGAAGATATCAAGAAGGCTACAGAAGATGGATGCTAAGCTAGCAAAGGAAAAGGCAAACTATGACAATTTGACCTCAGAAATCAATAACAAAAACAATGAGGTAGAGAATCTGAATAAACAGTTGCAAAATACTATTTCTCTTCAAACTCATCGGGTAGTTCAGGCCCAGAATGACTCTTTAAAGGTAGAGCTCACATAGGTAAAGAATGCGATGACAACCCTCAGGCATGAAAAGGCAACACTACAAGGAAAGTGTGAGGAACACCTATTGCAAGTTACCCAATTGCAACAAAAGCTGCTCGCCGAATAAAATAACATCATGGTCATAATAGCCCAATTTCACTTAGAGCAATAGAGAGCAACACAATTGACACTAGAGCTGGCTAATAGGCCAAAGAGTGTCAGATTATTAAGTCTAGTAAGGGAGATATACAAATCCATGTGGAAGAGAATCTCTTCAGAGATTATTCAGAGCAAGCCATCTCTCAACTTCCTACTAAATGCACAAAAATTGTGCAAAAGGTGGAGAGTTCAGTTGTAAATACTCTGGCTACAGTCTTTGAGAGAGTAACAAACTCACAAATGTTACTACAAAAGCTTTATGATGCAACAAATGCAACATTGTCAGCAACAGGAATCAATGATAGAATGGTCACTGCTAAGCGAGTAAATGAGGTTCTCAGTTGCAATTCTATAGCTAATAGTTGCAAGGAGCTTCTGGATGTCATGAAGGAAGGAATCAATGAGATGAAGTAGCATGTTGAAGATCTAGTACAATTAGGTCTTCCTTCTCTATTTCTTGATGATGATACCGTGCTAATGGTAGAAGAAATTGAATCATTGTTGTTGGCCAGATAGAATGATCAAATAGTTTTCCAAGATCTAAGGGATGATTCATCAGTCCCTGAAGTAGAAGCTATCTTGGTTCCTATTTCCTAGCTCAAATTCAAATTGAAGGCTACTATTCAAATTTTTCAAAACTTTTCACACAAAGATATCATTAACCTTGATTTAGCCTTCAATGAATTGCAAAATAAGCAAGGGTTATCTGATGAAGAGTGGTTCACCTACTAGACAGCATTGTTGAAGCTGTGATTTTGAAATTTTGATCTAGCGAGAGTCATGGTTTCTTTTTGAGCAGGCTCAAAAGTCCTTGGGGTTGCCAGTAACTGTAGAGTAAAAATTTACTCTATGTTTCATTTTATTTTTTCAGTTGTGCATCGCAAAATTTTGCCTTCGCATACTATGGTCCGAGATGGCAAAGTTTGAAATAGAGCACGGGCTCTATTTTCCCTTTTGATTCATTTTGTCTAAGTGTCAGGGTAAAGTGGAATCTGACAAGTGTCATCCTGTAAGGAATCTTTTCTCAAGTGGAAACACCAAGTGTCATCATCTGAGGCACCTTTCATATTTTCTATGTGTTGGTGAGAATGTGCCACGTATCTCATAGTGACTCAGTGTAACGTGCCAAGTGTCAGCGTCCATGGTTACATACTGGCACCCACATTTTTATTTCTTTGCAGTGAAAGGTTTTTAAAAGGCTAAGTATCAAGATTAGGTAGAAAGTGCCAAGTGGCAATAGCAGAAGGTCTCAGTGTTAATTTTCTAAAAATGATGGAAGCTGCCACGTATCCCAATTGAGAAGAAGTAGAAGTCACCATGTGTCAGCATCCAAAATATGTTCATTTCAATGCCTTGGTTCAATATCCTTGGTTCAATGCCTCGGTTCATATGTAAACAGTGCATAGCATTGAACCATTTTTTAGTTCAATCGATCAGTTCAACAGCTTAGTACAATCGAGCAGTTCAAAAGAGCATCCCAAAAAACCAAATAGGTCAAGTGCCCTTTTGAAAGGTAGTAAGGTGCAACCAAACCATTCAAGCAGAAGCTGCCAAGTGTCATCTATCGAGCCCCTTTCTACTCCATTCCCAAAAGATGCAGAAGATGCCACATATCTTCCCAGAAGCATCGAAAGCCACCACATGTCACCATCTGAAGATATTCTTCATTTTTCATTACTGAATAAAGATTTTGGTGGGTCCCAGGTTTTATTTTTAAAAGTCTGCAGAAGCTGCCAAGTGTCACCATCCGTAGGAGCCTAACATGCACCCTGAACATTTCCATAGTATAGCTAAAGAGCAACAGAGATTGCCACGTGTCTTTAGTTGAAGTAAGCGGAGATCAACACATGTCCCTATGTTCCTTTTAAAGTTACTCAAGTAAGAGATGTTGTGGGTCTTATTTTCTTTCAAGCTATTGAGATTTTGAGGAAGCGGATGGTGACAAGTGTCAAAGGCAAAACTATCCTGAGCCAAGACACAAAAGAGTATAAGTTATGTGGAAAATGCCACGTGTCTTCAATAGTTACTGTGAAACACGACAAGTGTCATCCTCTAGTGTCTCTTAAAGTAATAAGAAGATTTTTAGGGAATTGACTAAGTGTCCTCTTCTATTTAATAGAACAGAGTGTCTTGTGTATCTATTTCAACAAGCGAACTGTAAGGAAATAGAACATTTCAGAATCTAAAAACTATCTTTTGATAGACACTTCCAGCTCAGTTAGAGTTCTTTTGGCAGACTTAAAGCATGGACCCAAATGCGTTCAAACAAAGTCCAAGGCCAGGATCAAGAAGAGGAAGAGAAAAAGAGGGAAACTCAGTGGAAGTTATTTCCAGTAGATGGAGCAGTTCACCAGGTAGATATTTGGGGCCTGCAAACATTAAAAGGGCCATCTATTTGTCCCCTGTGAAAAAGGTAGAATGGATAGTTGCATAACTAAGCAGGTGATGTAATGAGAGATTCAGGCTTGGGAGGAGGCACTAGAGATGAATCGACATGCCACAGTCAGGGCAGCTACCCTGCTCTAGCCTAGCCCTTCTTGACAAGACCAAAATGCATCCAAGGCATTAAATGTGTCAAATTTCATATTATTTTATCTAAAAATTTGAGGCTATAAAGAGGAGTAGAGGGATCACCAAAGTGGGGGAGATACTGAGAGAGAGAAATTTTTGGGAAAATTATTGTCAAGAGTTTTAGACTTTCTAGAGCTGTGATTAGGAATATCATTTGCCTTTATTCTATTTTCTTAAGTTGTAAAGTTTATGTAACTGTGCATGTTTCTGTGCCTTTTGTGTGGCTGGAGAATTAATGAGAAGACAAAGTTTTGTGCCTTTGTTGATGTTTCCTATATCATTACGAAAGTAGTCTAAGCTACGAGCCTCTATTTCTATTGTTTCTATCTTTTACATTGATCATGCCTCATTTTCTCTTTAATGTAATTGAATCTTACATATAGTTTCACTATGCTTAGGATCAAGGATCAAAATTACATTTAGGTGCATTGCCATAGTTAGATTTTCTTTCTTTGCATTTCTATTTCTATTTAAATTCCTATCCCTTTTCCCCCCAACACTTGATATAAAGAAGAGACCAACTTCTTAAAGATCTGGAGGTTGTTTCAAGTCGCATGTCCCACACATTGAAACTTCCCATTGTTGGTGTCTAAAACAAAGCGCAATTTTAAACATCAACATTATTGAAAAGTATTTCCTTGTCTCTAAACATAGTTGATTTCTTTTATGGTTTGCGTATTCTATTTGAACTAGTTCTTGAGAATAGGAAGGTGACTACAATTCTTTGTGTCATGATCTTTAGCATCACAATCCCATAGATTTTAGTTTTGTCTAGAGGACAATCCCTAAGTGCATGTCTCAATGTGCACTTTGGACAATAAGTCTCCAACAATTCAATATTAAATTTATCCTTAGCTTGTAATCCCTCCAATGTTGAATTTAGCTAAATTAGTATGTTTGTTTTGAAGTTTGTTAGTTATTCTATGAGTTGACTTACATCACTATATTTCCCTATTTTCCCTTTTCTACTACTAGGTTTTATTCTAGATTAGTCGGTACATAACCATGTGATTTTTTGGAAATCTAGTTTAGTAATATCTCCCTTCCATATAAGATTTAAGGAATCCCTAGAGGAGTCATACAATCTTTTAACTAACATAGTTTTGATCACTTCTTTAGGTAGATCATAACCACATTTGTTGAGGGCAAAAGCAAGCCGATTTAAGTAATCTTCAAGGTTCTCACCTTCATTTTGTTTGATTTTGAAAAATTATTCTTTTTTATCTTTGACACTATAATAATCTTGATAATTATCTAAGAATATTATTTCCATTTCTCTCCAAGTGTGAATAGAGTTCCCTACTAGTCCCATGAACCACCTCATTGCTCCTTCCTTCAGAGTAGACGAAAAGAGATTCAACGTGTAGCTATTTGAAGTGTAATCATAAGTCTATAAGAGGACCTTAAACTCAAAAATAAATTGATTTGAGTCTTCAGTGGATAGACCTTTGAAGGAAGGTAGCTTGGATGGAGAAATATTTTTCATTATTGTTTGTTCATCATATTCAAAGATAATAGGTTACAATAAAGTCTTCTCATGAGCATTCCTATGAGGATTTTCCACATGGCCTACATTTTATCCCATATCAAATAGAGTTTTATTGAAAGGAGGGGATTCCAGTTGTTCATTATCTAT
Organism: Torreya grandis; assembly: GCA_037957365.1. Taxonomy (NCBI): domain Eukaryota; kingdom Viridiplantae; phylum Streptophyta; class Pinopsida; order Cupressales; family Taxaceae; genus Torreya; species Torreya grandis. Next base: position 858,303 of record JARHVA010001854.1, on the reverse strand, counting down.
GATTTCAGTTTTTATAGAAGAAGATTCTTCCCTAGAAATATTTTTGAAATACTCACTTATCTCTTTTTGTAAATTGTCTATTTTTTTTTAATCAACCTTGATTATTTCCTATAAAGGATTAAAATCTTTTCCAAAAAACCTACCCTGTGAATCTTGTTGCCTACTCATATACTTGATTTTGACAAGAGAGTGTTTTTATTCTATCTTTATTTTTTTATATGGATTGTTAGCTTCAGTGTTTCCCTTAATAATACTTGAAAAGAGTTCCCTAGTAATGACACCAAAAATGATGGGTGTCTTTATTACCCCTTCATTTAACCAACTTATGTTAGTGTCAATTCTTAGCAGGGCAGTGTCCAAGGCCATATGTAGTAAGGCACTTATTGATTTTAGGTTAATAGTACTATTTTTTAGGGTTTTTTGATGTTTTTATAATCTAAATCTATTTCTAAATCCTAAACTAATGCTAAAAGGAAACAATCTTGCAAGAAATATAAACAAACCAAACTGTAGTGAATTGAAGAATTTGGAAATAATCACACATTGCTAAAAATAAACCCCCTCAAACTAAGTTTCAAATCCACACTTGTAGAATAAAATAAATCTCAAATTCACACTTATAGAATTAAAGTTATATAAATTTAAAATAATAATCAAACACTTATGTTAAATTGAAAGTAACACTTCAATTATCAATCTATCCTGCAGGTTATAAATCTTAATTATGCCAACCTATATCTATCAATCTTAATTAAAATAAACGATAAATAAATTTATAAGTACCAAAATAAATATTCCTATCTCCTTGGGGAGTGGGCCCTATCTCACCCTTAGATTTAGGTTTGAATCAACTCAACCTTAAGATGTTACTTCAACACATGAATTGAAAGAGTAAAATATTGTAATCCTTCATGTATTTCAAAAAATAACCAAAATTACAATATCTCTATGTGTTTACGTATATCACTATATCCAACATGGATATGTCTTTTTATTTTATGCAAAAAAATTGTTTATCCCTACAAACTAGGTAATAACTTGACTAATTTGAGAAATAAGATATTCTATGTAGATTGGGTGATATAGCTAAAATAGAAGAACGTTGCAATGAGATCTTCAAGAAATCAAAAGATCCAAATGAGATAACAACTACCACACTTAACTATATCTAGCGACTAAATCTATACGTATATGATATTCATATGTTTTGTCTTTAGAGTTGTAACCTAAAACAACTTCTAAAAATAAAAGACTAAATAGAAATAGGAAACTATTTATATACATGAACATAAATAGAAATATCAAAAGGAATATTCTAGATTATCATGAAGAAGGTGGAAATATTATTTTAACACTTTAGAATATGCTATGATAAATTCTAGAGTGAACTATGTCAATCTGTGGCAAAACTATGGCAATATGTAGCTACCTATTGAAATCCATAACTTAATAGTGAAATATGTAGCTGACTAGTGAAATCCATAACTAACTGGTGAAATCCCTAGCTTACTGATGAAATCTGTAGATGATTAGTGTAATTTGTAGCTGACTGATGAAATATATAGTAACCTGATAGAATCTATAGTTGATTGATAGAATCCATAACTATGCTTCTGATGATTAGTTCTATGTCTTAGAACATCCTTATCTTCATGAAATCTTGTCAAAACCCTTATTATATGTTACTAGTGCTTGTACATATCAAAATGTGAAGACTAAAACATTTAAATGGTAAGAACATAATGCAAATAAGTTTGACTTAGACTTACATAAATTTATATAGATAAAAACATCTATTTCCTACCTTAGGCTAGTTCTAAATACCAAGATTAGATACAATGCTAAACCATTTGACATATTTCAGGCCATAAACCATATAAATAATGAGTCAATTTATGGACTCATCAACATTCCAAACTCCATGTTCTGATAGAGTCTAGAAATCAAGAGAGATGTTGTTAGGTACCTAAGCATAATTCTCCATAAAGGGTTCCATGGAGCGAGGGGCAGTTAAGATCCAATACATAGTGTAGTTAGATAGCATCCTATATGAAATTAGGCCCCATTATAAATTTTAATATATATTGGAAACACCTATAAAACTTGTGCAAACCTAGCATATGATCTTTCAACCATAACACGTACCTCACTGCTAGAGACATTATCAGCTCTTAAGTAGCCATCATGTGTAAATGGGGTCGAAAGGGTTTGATAGATTTCATAATGGGTCATTATCCTATAGCCTCACCTATGAAGCTAGTTAATGGTGTAAGCATTGGGTTACACATCATTAAGTTTACTAATCTTAGGTTTTGTGGTTTGCTTGTTTAGGTGTGTGTCATGCTAAACCAATGTTGTTTATGAGCCAAGTTAGCCTTCACCCAAACCTACACACATACCTATGTATTTACATAACCCATTTTATAAATCTTTATCCTTTGTACATGTATCTTTATCTTATCTATCCTTGTCTCATCACTTTACCATCTTGTACATCCTTATCCCATCATCTTTTTGCTTCACTATCATCTTGTATATCCTAGTCATCATCCTCTTATAAATATTATCTTTGTATATCCTTGTCCCTATCTCATCTTGTCTTTATCCCATCCTAATATAGTCACCCCCATATGATCCTACCTCATCTTTATCTCATCATTACCTTTGTATATCTTTATCCTATCTCCCACCTTGGCTTAATCCCATCCTAGTCTAGTTATATCCACCAATCATTGACTATATCCCAATCACATCTTGTACATCCTTATCATTATCCCCTTATACATTATTAATTATTTTGTACATATTGTTCTTTGTACATCCATTTAAAATCACATCTTATTCTAGTCTCACTAGTCATTAGTCATGCTCAATCATATATCCTATTCACACCTTGAATATCTTGGTCATCATCCTATTGTACATATTATCTCTTAAACATCTCATACTATCTCCCATGACCACCATATCTTAAACTCCTCCTAGTCCAACCATATCCACCCCCTCATTGGTCATCACCCCATCACTCGTATATCATCTTGTATATCCTTATCTTACCCTCTTATACATATCATTATTCTTTTATAAATCCTTATATTCATATCATATCACTATACCTACCCATTATTTGTATACCCTAAACATCATCTTGTATATAACTTTGTCTTGAATATCCTTATCATCATCCCCTTGTACATACTTTGTTCTCTTGTACATATTTATATCATCATCCTCTTGTACATGTTTTCACTTGAAATTGCACCATTTGAGGATATAAAAAGTTTCTCCTTATTAAATTGGCACAATGGAAACACCTCAGGGTTGTGGGTGACCCAAATTTGAGGTGAGTCTCTAGATTAGGGCTAGTTACCTTGGTGTACCACATATGATTAAAATGACTACTAACTTTAAGGGATAAAAAGGGATAGAGATAAATGAAAAAAATCTAATCTATGGGAGGTGATACACCAAATAGATGGCCTACTCACACCACTTACAATGCACTTGGAACCAAAGAGAATCCCACACATACACTTCATCCAATTGAGCACTCCTCTTCTACATCAATGTTTCAAGCATGGGGTCTTGAAGAGATCTTAGGCTAGGAGGACTTAGACAGTAGGTCTTCTATAAAAACTAATTAATAAGCTACTCACTATACCTAAAATCCACATTAGACACTTCTTGTTGACTTGTAAAAGAGAGCTTTCAAACTACACAAGGCACTAGGGAGGATAACATGTCAAGGTAAACAAAATACATTTGTACAAGACCAACAACCATAAAATGCACTTAATGAAGTCATGAATGAGGTAAAATAGAATTCTTTATTATTTCAAGGCAAAAATTAATTAGGGATTCTCCATACTCAGGTGGAGAGAGCTATATAACAGTGAAAAAGGCTAGTATATATAGCAAATGTGAGAGAAGAGAGAGAAGGTGAAACTCAAGAGTCACTAAGACACTTTTCAAGTAAGGAGAATTAGTTAAAATAGTATGTAATTAGGAATAATAAAAGTCTTATAAGGAAAATAAAGAAAAATGTCCCTCAAACTTGTCTAACTCCTCCATATGTGGCGTAGATGCTCTTTTGCTTGCATAAGAAACTGTCTTCATGATTTGCCCTCATTAGACTACCTCATCACTAAGTAGGGATAGTTATTATGGTTAATATGAGGGAGATGGGTTACTAAAAAGCCTCCACATGAATTGGAGTGGTCTCTAATCATTCACATCCCCCTGCCCATGAGCAATCATCTCAAATAGTTAAAAATGGCTCTCTTTCATGCACCTCTCACACTTGGCACACAAAATGATTCCAAATGAAAAATATAATGCATGCACATGGAGGAATGAAACTTTTTAAGAGTGTCCAAGTCATCATATTCATGAATCAAGCCTTAAAAGGCTTCCCATTGGAGTTCACTATTTTCACTAAGTGTTCACTACTTCTTCACTATGATTAGCTGAGATGAAAGAGATTAGAGGCACAATTATGAGATTAGATATCTCAATATATGGATATGAGGACTTATAAAAATTCCCAATCTCTCTCCTAGAAGTGGTTGCATCTTTTGAAGCTTCTCCATACTTGAAAAACACATAAATTTGTCAAGAAAAGCCCTGTTGTACACCATTTATATAGGTGTAGTATAGATCAATTGCATGAGGAGGAGACATAAAGATTCCTCTATAGATTCAAGTCATTTCCCTGGAATTTACTCCCCATCTAGATAATCCATTTGTCTCATCTTTCTAATCAGGTCTTTAGAGAGGGTTTGTGAGAGTTTTGAAGTAGTTTCAGGTTTTAGCATTTATTCATAGATAATACACATTAGAGTTATGTCAAAATGCCACTAAAGGCTTCCTAAAGACCCTTTCCAACCTCCTTGAACAACTTGAGTCTCCATGCAAATCCTTAGAGAAGTTCCAAGCATTCTAAGATGGCCATTTGTGTCCTTTCTGTATATTTTGCATGGTCTGAGTGCACTTCAAGACAAACATGGCTTCTTGGAGACCTCCACTACATCTCAGTAGCTTCAACATATCTATTATCATCCTAAAAACATGTCTTACACCATTTTAATTGTCATCATATGTTATATATATATATATATATATATATATATATATATATATATATATTTATATATTTATATATAATTAATCTATTATTTGCCTTAGGCTTAAACCTTGTTCCACAAGTCTGCCTACAACCTAAGGCTCAAAAGACATTCCTTGATGGATTATCTGAATATAATGGCTTGAACACATCTATTATATTTATACAAACATGAATCAATCAATCATGAAACTTTTCCAAGCATGGGAATGAATATGATTCCCCCTTTGGCTTTTAGGCTTAGAGGTGCCCATCATGTATGACTGTAACCTTAGGGGTGTAAGGTGCCCTATTTGGTTTCCTTCCCTTGTGAGGTGTCATTAATGTTTTTAAAAGTATTTTATAGCTTTATAAACATTATCAAATGATCTTATTTGCTTTTGGTCATGTCCTCTTGGCTATCTCTCAAGATTTGTAGGGTTTAGGTATGGGGAAAAGTGCCCTTTAAAATTCCCCTATTTTATCACCTAAAATGAATATTTGATGGGCTTATAAAAATCCCAAGGATGATATGTACCAAAATTTATCTCTTAACTTATCCATTTTACCCTCTAAATACCTCAAAAACCAAGACTGAGTTTCTTAGGGTAGACTGTGTGGAGCTTTTAGCAAGTTGACTGAGTTTTGCTTGTTTGGGGACCCCTAATGTACCATATGATCATGTAAAGAACCAATATATGTTTATATTATCACATAGAGTGACTCCAATCTTTCTCTAACACCCTAACCTCTCAATCCACCTCTATACTCTTGAAAACATAAGACTAGGTCTATAAACTATCCATACTATGACAACCCCTATTTCCTAAGTTGTAGGTGAGTATTCAGATTGAAAAATGATATTTCCAACCTCCTATACCTCTCCTAAAGTCATGTTACATTGTATAATTCATACTTGCTTCATATTCATGTCTTGCAACAGATAGACATGTTCTTATCCACTCAAAGCCTAGCTGAGACATCTTACAACCTGGCTCTCCATATAGGTATCCATGTGTGGTTTAGCTTAGTTTTGATATTAGAGGATCCTCCTAGACTCCCCTTGAGATCACCAAGTGTCTCTTACACATATAATCTCATGAATGCCCCTAGAACATCACTAAAACATCAAAAATAACTCACTGTCTACTTTGTCTCAGTTGATTAAGACATTTTTCCTCTTTTGAGCCTGCTTATAGGTCACCATGAGCTCATTTAGATCATGTGTTAGATATAGAGAATCTTTAATTTAGGTTTGGTGATCAACTAGTACTTGCCTTCAACATGGCTAGTCAAAAACTCCACTTAGACACCTTGTTTGTAACCTTATCCTTATGCTCAGTTGTAGGTGTTGATTTTGCCCTATGTATGGATAGGGTATGAGCTTGGGGAGTCAAATAGTGTTCCATCCTCTTTAGAGGGTTATTGGAATATGTAAGCTCATTGGGAACATTGTGAAGAATCTCCATGCATTCTAAAGGTCTAATTTGCAACTTGAGTGGAGAAGAAGACACTTTTAGGTTCATACTTATAGACATCATTGAAATAATTCAATGTGTTTGTGAGCATATTTTAGGCCCTCAAACATCATTTTCCACTACTCATATTTCCCTCAAACCTTGAAAGATAATTTTCTATGGTAGAGACTAATAAATAAATATACTAAGGTTTCTCAACTCTAAGTTTCTCACCTTTATTTGTGTTGTCCCCGAAAAATGTCATTTATTTTTGGGATGACCTATGGACTATTTTCGACTTGCACAAACCAAAATTGTCTCTTCCATTTTCAAAATTTGTCCTTAGCATTCAAATTCCTCATTTTTCAAACTTTTCCAAAAATCTACAGACTTTGCAGGCTAAGTTCTATAGGCTTTGCAGGTTGATTTCTATGAACTCTACAGGAAAGAAGCAAGCTCTCAACACTTAAGCAATTTCAAGGCTGGTTCAACGACAAGGTTCAACCAAAATGTCCATCGGTAAGCTTCTAAGCAAGAATTGAACCATTGAACTGTTGAACCTTAAACCATTTTGGTTCAACGGGTTCAATGGGTTCAAAGGTTTAACGTCATCAGCAAGAGTTAAGCGCATTTGTCAAGGTTCAAAGTTCAACTGCTTCAAAGTTCAACAGCTTAAAAAATGTCTTCAAAACACTTATCAAAGAGAAGAAGACTTGAACCATTGAACCACTTTAGTTCAAAGGTTCAACGGGTTCAATGGTTCAACAGGTTCAACGACCAAATGGTTCAAAGTGTTTAGTTTTAAAATATCAAAAGGACTTAGCCAAATAAAAAGAATGAACCAATCGAACCATTGAACCTTGAACCAAAAGGTTCAATGAGTTCACAAGTTCAAAGGTTCAACTAGTGTGATGAAGATCAAAGAGCTTAAAAAGAACAAGGAAGTGATAAACAAAGGATGAACCAATGAACTGATTGAACCTTGAACTAAAAGAGTTCAAAGTTCAATGGTTCATGGGTTTAAGGTTCATAAGTGGCCTCAGTCAAGGAAAGAAGTAACAAATAGGTGGTTCAATAGATGGTTCAACCAAGGAGCACATAAAAGAAAAAGATGAGTGGAAGCTACAAAGTGTTGTCTATCGAGACACATTATGATTTGCTTCTCAAAGTAGCAGAACATGTCATGTGTCCCTTGTAGATTTTCATGGAAAGCAATAAGTGGTAGCTGCAAAAGGTTTCAATATCTTTTTCTCAAAGCAACAGAACATGCCACGTGTCATTTGTAAAGCTCGATAGATGCTGCCAAGTGTCAATGGTCACTGTATCTTCCTTGGGTTTCATTATCAAGTAAAGACTATGGCGGGCCCTAGGCAAAATGCTAAAATAATAAGTAGAGTGCTCCAAGTGTCATCCTTTGTGTGATTGCTGAAATTGAGTGGAAGTTGCCATGTGTCCCTGGTAAGACTTGGTGGAGGCCGCCAAGTGTTGACATTAGCAGTGATTGAGTAAGGACTATGGTCAACCCCGGGTAAGTCACAAGAACAAACAAAACATGCCAAGTGTCATCATCTACGTGAATCCAAATGAGTCCCAAATGTTTTTGTAGTGTTTTTAGAGCTCAGTAGAAGTTGACATGTGTCATCTCCTGTAGGACCCTCAAAGGTTTCTAAACTATCCTATAAGTTAGGCAGATGTTGCTAAGTGTCCTTGCCTATTCTGTTGAAAGACACCACATGTCACTTGTTAAAAGTAGTGGAATGTGCCACAGGTAAAAAATGGAACACTCCCAATACAAATATATAGAGCTAAGGAAGGATTTCCTTTGAATAAATTGTCTAAAGGAATTCCTTCAGACATTTTGTTTGAAGGAAATAATGGAACAATAGCCAACCAAAGAATGAAAGCCCAGAGGCCACCTGAAGGATCCCAAAGGATAGATAGCCTTGTGGGAGGCTCTCACTGAAGGAAAATAGGCTTTCCCAAGACCCCAAAAGGATTCTTCCCCTTCGAGAAGGACAAAATGAGAATGTCAAAGGAATTTCTAAGGAGATTGACAAGCCCGCAGACGTCAAATTCATGGCAATGAAATAGCCGTTGATCCTTGCAGACTTAAAGGCAGACTCGAATGCATTCAAAGGCCTAAAGACCAAAGCAAAAAGGGAAGACCTACTGATAATAGAGCCAAAAGAGCCAGTAAGGGGAAAAAAGATAGCCCGAGGGCCCAAATCATAGTAGGAAGAGACAAAGAGGGAAATATCTATAGTAGTTATTTCAGTAGCTAGAATAGTGCACAAAGATAGATATTTGGGCCTGTAAACATTGAAAGCATAGCCTATTTGTCTCCCTTGGAGTAAAGGAAAAATGGATAGTTATGCAAATAGTAGGTGATAGAATAAGTGACTCAGGCTTAGGAGAAGACATTCAAGATGAATCAACACACCACAATTAAGGTAGCCACCCTGTTCTAGCATGACCCTCCCTAACAGAACCAAAAATGCATTCAAGGCATTAATGCACAGCATGGGCTGCTCCATGGGACAAAGTGCCAAGCCTTCATTGGCCTCTATATATTGTAATCTCTTGGTTTGTTTTAAAGGAGATCTTCTCGTTACCAGAAACAAAACTCTACCCAAATTGAAAGGTGAATACTAAGACTTTGAGCTCAGATTGTTGTTCATATTATTTTATTTGAATGAGAAAGCAAGTGACTTGCAAAGTTTGTGCTATTATAACTTATATCATTTTAGGAGATTGTTCTTATGTTTTTCTTCTAAATGTGTTCTTGTTTATTTAATTTAACAAGCAGAGCTAGTGGAAGTGATAAGGAAGGTGTCTTGAAACTAGTTACTTTCAGACTTTGTGCTGACATAATTATTTTCAGTGTGTGTTTTTAGTTTCTTTCTGTGTAAAGGACCTTAGGACAAATTTGTGCCCCCATTGTTCTTCGTGTTTCACTCTTGGGTAGTCAAGGTGGAGACTTTGTGCTACATCTTAGATTGTTGGTTACTCTATACTCTGTTACTAATTACTTATCCTACTTGAAAGAACTCATGTTGTCCCTTGAAAGAACACTTCTGAAAGAAGAGAAGTGCCTTTAGTGTTTTCACTAGGAATTTCTCCTTTGTTTGTGAACATCATCTTTGAAAGAAGAGAGATGGATGGTATATCCTACCCCTGAGTGTTATTTTTAGATTATATATATAAGCTATACTCTATTACTAGTTACTTATCCTACCTAAAAGAACTCTTGTCATCCCTTGCAAGAACACTTCTAAAAGAAGAGAAGTGCCTTCAGTGTTTTCACCAATAATTTCTCATATATATATATATATATATATATATATATATATATATATATATATATATATATATATATATATAGTACCTTTATACCTATAGGGAACCTCCCCTTGATGAGAGGAGAGATTTGTCCCCTTTGGATGTGGTAAACCTACAACTTTGGATAACTAATCTCCCTATGCTATGGTTGAAGAGACCAATATTGCTCACCAGTTAGCTGGTTGACAAAATATTCACCCAGTAGTTTTTGGTGACTCCGCTGGGGATGAACGTGTAGTCTGAAGCCTCAAGTTTTAGATTAAAGCGGTCCCTACCCTTATCCATTATAGACTCTGGTGACTCCATTCCGTGTTTTACCCATTATCATTATAGCCTTACCATCTTCCTCCATCTCCATTATATTATCTGGTCTATAAAACTAGATCCACTAAGGAAGAACAAAATTTTGAAGCCTCAAGCTTTAAGCTGAAGTATGACTAGTTCTTTCTCATTTTTATCCTACAATCTGGCAACTCCACATTATACCAAAAGCCAAAAATCTCAAGGTGTTGTTGACCTTGATTTTGAGTTGGTGCAGTAGAGTAATTTTGATTTATTTCCTCAATAGCCTCACCTTCAATAGACTAGGAGTCTTCCTCCCATCTGTATCGGGTCACCAACACAAGGTAGAGCTTCTTTTTCTATTGTTAGCAGAGCTTTGCCCATCCACATGTTGCCTAGATTTGTTATCCCTCTTTTTCATAATCTAATCATGGCAGTTCAAGGCCTTGGGGTAACTCATTTGGCCCACTAAATTCTTTGGTGATGGAAGAGTTCATCTTGATGAACACATTGTAGCCTTCAACATAGCCTATGGCGTAATAAGAGTGGAATTTGAGAAAGTTGCAATCAGGCTCTTTGTGGAAACACTACAAGGTGCTACTACAGATTGGTTCTACCATTTGTAAGCTAGGTCAGTGACTGACTGGGACACACTCAAAGCTAAATTTGAAGTCAGGTTCAAGCCTATAGAAGATGCACATGCTTTGTTGGCCCAGCTCACATAGATGAAGAAGGAACCTTATGAACCTATGAGGGATTTCATTGCTAGGTTTGACAAGCTGAGGCATAGGATTCCCATGATCACCCAGCTGACACCTCAGAATCTCAAGTGTTTCTTCATCAACTCACAGCTACCTAAAGTGAGTTTCTTACTAAGATGGGCTAGACACATAGACCTTGTTGCTACTCAAGACTTGGCTATTGATGTAGAAAATGACCTTATCTTGGTAGGAAAGATAAGGAGAGATCTTAATAGAGGTAAATCCTCTTCATCTTCTAAGTATCCATCTACATGCACCACTGATTAAATGGTACAAAAGCTAGGAAATGAACTGCTAGCATTGAAAAAGCAAGTTGCCCAAGGTATGTCTACTCCTCTATATCAGGATATGCCAAGGAGGACATTTCAGAATCAGGCATACCAAGGCAATGCTGCCAGGAATCAAGGGCAGCCAAATCATCTTCCTCCCCCACAGAGGAACCTTACCCTTGAAGCACCTCTAACCAACTCAGTAGTTAGATATCTAGAAACAAAACATGATTTCTCTTTCCAACCTAAGTTTGATCAAGAAAATGATGCTGGTCTCTTCATGGAGGATCAAGAAGAATCAACTAGCGACTCCCACACTGGTTTCCTAAATTACCAGGATGAACCTAGAAGTAAAGGTGAAGTAGTCAAGGGATCATACACAATATTCACTCAATCTAATAATCAGTTAGCCTAATTAGCTGATAAAAAAAGAATAGAGGAGTGACCTCAACCAACAATTTCAATTGCTAAATGTGGGACCACTCTGCCTTTCCAGCCAAAGGACCTAGTGGTTGCTAAGAAGGTAAGTACATCAAACATCCCTGCACCTTCTACTTCAAATTCATAGATCAGTCCTCCCCCCCTAAAAACCAAAATTATGAACTCCCATCCTCTCTTCCTAGTCCATTTTAGTCATTTGAAATAATTGACCATGTCAAGAAAACCAAAATTCAAATGACTGAATTTGAATTCCTACAAGCCAACCCTGAGTAGTTGGATAGATTAGTGGATTGTGTGAAGAATATAGCCATCCCTGCAGGACAAGAGATTAGAAAGGTAACTCATGATCCCCTAAGGAACATGCCCATCTCAAACAATCTTGTCATTACTCCTCCTGCTGCCCCTGGGAAAGTAGATCCTTTCTATGTTTCCCTGTTGATAAACGATCACAAGCTGAGCAACTACATCATTGATTCTGGTGCTTCAAACAATGTTATGCCTACCAAAGTGGTAAAATCTCTTGGTCTCACATTGACCAAGACATTTGGTAGATGCTTCTCCATGGAGAATAAGTAAGTGCCACTACTGGGATAAATCAAGGACACCCAATTTGCATTTACAGCATTCCTAGACAAGAGAATCAAGATGATAGTTTTGGTCGCTGACATCTCAGCCTCCTATGGCATTCTGCTTGGGCAAAATTTTTGCAAGGATGTGGGAGGAGAACTAAGCATGGACCTATCTAAGGTAAGGATCCTTGTTAAAGGTGTAATGAAGATATTGCTCCCTAAAAAGGAGGCAAAATATGTAGTCACCCAAACATCGGCCCCTACAGCTCAAATTCTATTTGAGTCTTCAAGCAGGGGTAATTACTTCTTGACCACAAAAGGTGTTCATGTTTCTATAGATGAAAGTCCTATAGGTGGATATCTGAAAATTAATTCAAATAAGACATCAAAAGAATTGGTAGGGCATAGTATAGATGAAAAATCATCTTCCACTTCCATTGAAGAGAAATTTGATAGAAGATCATTTTCTGATGATGTTTGGATCCTAGAATCTGATGGCAGCAATTCTTCTACCAATGTTGGAGCTAGGACTGTGTTGATATCTCCTCAAGGAGATATTTTTCCTTCATAAAAGTTGTAAGCACCATCGACAACATAGCTAAATGTGAATCTCTATTGCTCGGATTGAAGGCTGCTCAAGACCAAGATGTCAAACTCCTTTACACCAAAGGAGATGCTAAGTTGATGGTTTGTCAGGAGTTTGATGATGTCGATCAAAACATGTGTTGGACTGAACTAGTAGAACATCAAGCTATGGTAGTGGATCATACTATTGTACTCTGAAGTTAGCAAAAAGAACTCTTCGCCAAGAGAGAAAGGAGTTACAGTTTCCAGATTGGAGACCACATCTTGCCATGGGGCAAGAAGAGAGAGAAAAAAGGAGTGCATATAAAATGTGATTCCTAGTGGAGAGTTCCATTTGCCCATCATTGATTTTTGGGATAAAATGCTTTTTTGCTGATTTGTCAAGATAGAATGCCATCTTCATTGCCTCATAATGGGCAGCGTCTGAATCACTTTGACTCTTGAAGAATCAAATGGGTTCAGTTGTACATATGTATATTCGTATAGTCTTTTGTTTCTATTTTGTGATTTTCATTTTTATTTTTTAGAGCCTTTATTTTTGGGTAACATGACTCCATATCCCAATGGCATACTTCAAAGGCACTAGAGATTCTGGTTTCTACTCCCATCAACTGTTTCAAGTTTTCAATTGAAGGAAGTTCCCCAACTGGAGCTAGTTGTTGTCCCTGAAAAATGTCATTCATTTTTGGGATGACCTATGGACTATTTTGGCCCTGCACAGACCAAAATTATCTCTTCCCTTTTTGAAATTTGTCCTGAGCATTCAAATTCCTCATTTTTCAAACTTTTCCAGAAATCTATGAAATCTGTAGGCTAAATTCTATAGGCTTGACAAGTTGATTTCTACGGACTTTGTAGGAAAGAAGCAAGCTCTCAACACTTAGGCAATTTTGAGGCTAGTTCAACGACAAGGTTCAATCAAAATGTCCATCGGCAAGCTTCTAAGCAAGGATTGAACCATTGAATCGTTGAACCTTTAACCATTTTGGTTCAACAGGTTCAATGGGTTCAAAGTTTCAACATCATCAGCAAGAGTTAAGTGCATTTGTTAAGGTTCAAAGTTTAACCACTTCAAGGTTCAACAACTTCAAAACACTTATCAAAGAGAAGAAGGCTTGAACCATTGCCACTTTGGTTCAAAGGTTCAACAGGTTCAATGATTCAATAGGTTCAACACATTTGGTTCAAAAAGATCAAAAGGACTTAGCCAAATAAAAAGAATGAATTGATTGAACTGTTGAGCCTTGAACCAAAAGGTTCAATGAGTTCACAGGTTCAAAGGTTCAACTAGAGCGATGAAGATCAAAGATCTAACAAAGAACAAGGAAGTGACGGACAAAGGATGAACCAATGAACCGATTGAACCTTGAACTGAAAGAGTTCAAAGTTCAATGGTTCATGGGTTCAAAGGTTTATAGGCAGCCTCAGTCAAGGAAAGAAGTAGCAAACAGGTGGTTCAATAGATGGTTCAACCAAGGAACGAGTGAAAGAAAAAGATGAGCAGAAGCTGCCAAGTGTCATCTATCGAGACACATTATGAATTGCTTCTCAAAGTAGTGGAACATGCCATGTGTCCCTTGTAGAGTTCCATAGAACAAGTGGTAGTTGTGAAAGGTTTCAATATCTTTTTCTCAAAGAAGTAGAACGTGCCACGTGTCATTTGCAAAGCTTGATGGAGGCTGCCAAGTGTCAATGATCATTGTATCTTCCTTTGGTTTCATTATCAATTAAAGACTGTGGTGGGCCCTAATCAAGTTGTTAAAAGAATAAGTAGAGCACTCAAAGTATCATCCTCTGTGTGATTGTTGAAATTGAGCAAAAGTTGCCACATGTCCCTAGTAAGACTCGGTAGAGACCACCAAATGTCGACATCCACAGTGATTAAGGACTATGGTGGACCCCGAGTAAGTCATAAAAACAAATCGAACATGCCAAGTGTCATCATCTACATGAGTCCAAATGAGTCCTAAATGTTTTTGTAGTGTTTCTAGAGCTTAGTGGAAGCCACCACGAGTCATCTCCCGTAAGACCCTCAAAGGTTTCTAAAAGCTCCTATAAGATAGGCAGATGCTGCCAAGTGTCCTCACCTATTCAATCAAAAGATGCCACGTGTCACTTGTTAAAACCAGTGGAATGTGCCATGAGTCAAAAATGGAATAGTCTCAATACAAAGATGCAGAGCTAAGGAAAGATTTCCTTCGAACAAATTGTTTGAAGGAAATAATGAAATAATAGCTTGCTAAAGAATGAAAGCATGGAGGCCACCTGAAGGATCCCAAAGGATAGATACCCTTACAAGAGGCTCTCGCTAAAGGAAAATAGGCCTTTCCCAAGAACCTAAAAGGATTCTTCCCCTTTGAGAAGGACAAAATGAGAATGCTAAAGGAATTACTGAGGAGATTGACGGGCCCACAGATGTCAAATTTGTGGCAATGAAATAGCCGTTGATCCTTGCAGACTTAAAGGCAGACTCGAATGCATTCAAAGGCCTAAAGACCAAAGCCAAAAGGGAAGACCCACTGATGATAGAGCCAAAAGAGCCAGCAAAGGGGAAAAAGATAGCGTGAGGGCCCAAATTGTAGCAAGAAGAGACAAACAGGGAAATATCTATAGTAGTTATTTCAGTAGCTAGAACAGTGTGCAAAGATAGATATTTGGGCCTACAAACATTAAAAGCATAGCCTATTTGTATCCCTTGGAGTAAAGGCAAAATGGACAGCTACGTGAATAGCAGTTGATAGAATAAGTGACTTAGGCTCAGGAGAAGACATTCAAGATGAATCAACACGCCATAGTTAAGGCAGCCACCCTGTTAAAACATGGCCCTCTGTGATAGAACCAAAAATTGCATTCAAGGCATTAATGCACGGCATGGGTCACTCCATGGGACAAAGTGCCAAGCCTTCCTTGGCCTTTATATATTGTAATCTCTTAGTTTGTTTTAAAGGAGATCTTCCCATGACCAAAAGCAAAACTCTGCCCAAATTGAAAGGTGAATACTGAGACTTTGAGCTCATATTATTGTTCATATTATTTTATTTGAATGAGAAAGCAAGTGACTTGCAGAGTTTGTGTTGTTATAGCTTATATCATTTTAGGAGATTGTTCTTATGTCTATCTTCTGAATGTGTTCTTGTTTATTTAATTTAACAAATAGAGTTAGTGGAAGTGATAAGGAAGGTGTCCTGAAACTAGTTACTTTCAGACTTTGTGCTGACATAATTATTTTCAGTGTGTGTTTTTAGTTTCTTTTTGTGTAAAGGACCTTAGGATGACTTTGTGCCCCCATTGTTCTTCATGTTTCACTCTTGGGTAGTCAAGGTGGAGACTTTGTGCTACATCTTAGATTGTTGGTTACTCTGTACTCTGTTACCAGTTACTTATCCTACCTGAAAGAACTCCTGTTGTCCCCTGAAAGAACACTTATGAAAGAAGAGAAGTGCCTTTAGTGTTTTCACTAAGATTTTTCCCTTTGTTTGTGAACATCATCTCTGAAAAAAGAGAGATGGATGGTATATCCTACCCCTGAGTGTTATTTTCAGCTTATATATATAGTATATAGCACCTTTATACCTATAGGGAACCTCCCCTTGATGAGAGGAGAGATCTGTCCCCTTTGAATGTGTTAAACTTGTAGCTTTGGATGACCAATCTCCTTATGCTATGGTTGAAGAGACCTATTTTTCTCACCAGTTAGCTAGTTGACAAAATATTCACCCAATAACTTGGATTTCATAAAAGTGTTTGGTGTAATGTTCTGCCATTTTGGGGGAAATGGTCTTAAACATAGTCTTGACTTTGAGGACTCTTCACCTTGTTTTGGTCATCTTATAACCTCAGATACATAACAAAATCATTTCCAAACTATTAGGTTTCTTAAGATAAGATCCATACCTACCAAGTGCTTCAAAATAGCTCTTTAACCTCTACTGAATCAGTTGTAGGTGGATATTTAGCACACCAAAAGTGAATTGAACATGAACAATGGGATACTATATATGCATATGGACCTTGTATGCTTCCCTCACATATTTCAATACACCATCTATAAATCTTAGAGGATTATAAATATGTTAAGCACTCTCACTCCCAAGGATGATGTCATCAAGGGACATGTAGGTGAGTATTTCTCTAGAGCAAAATAGTGAGTATGATCTATAACCAAGAAAAAGCCTAGAAGAGGCTTCTTGAATGCTTCAGACTTCCAAATCCAAGAGAATAATGGAAAACTATGGAGAGGCCCTAAGAAACATATTAAATAATCAAAACCATCAAACCAAAACAAAATATTTAGAAACCAGTTCAAACAGGGACTCCTCATGAATGCAAGAGCATAAAAAGGTGCCTAGATTCCTAGAAATGGTTCATAAAGGAGGATCTATGAAACTCAGACTTCTTGCCATGAATTTGAAGCTGAATCAAATCCCTTTCAACTTCTAAGAGCACCTTCTCCAACTCTAACTGTATGAACTATACCAAGTATCTAAAGTTGACTCTTCTTGTCTTGTGAAGGTAAGGAAGGAAAAGAAGCAAATTTTGATTTATATAACCTTTTCTATGCAAACCAGGCATGGTGAAGACCTTAGGGATTTGAAGAGACACTATCCCCACTTTTTTAGGTGAAGATGGACTTTCCAAGTCCATACAAGTGCCATTAATGGCCTATTTTCAAGGAGATCTCCCTATTTTCATGCATGAAACTACTTTTGACTACCTCTAACTGATTCATGACATGTTTTGACCTCCTCCATGTTATAATCTTACTTTTTGACAACTATGCTTCCTTGGAATGTCTGTACAAGTCATTTAATGAGCCAAAAATATGACTAAAAGGCATTTTTTGCATATAAAAGATGGTAAAGGGAAAATTTATGACTTAGGAACACCTTAAAACATTTAAATGACCATATTAGGATAACTCTACCATAATTTGAGCCTTTGACCATTTTTTACCATAGTTGACTTTGGTTGACTAGGTAAGTACAAGGAAGATAGGGTTACATCAAGGCTAGAGCAAGAATAGGTGAGATGTTAAGATACACATGAGACCCTATTAGACATTTAAGAACATTTTAAAAAGTTTAAATATGTAGGGGTTGACCCAATTTGACTAAAATTCAAATTTGGTCAACAATCTAATAATCATTGACTATATCCCAATCACATCTTGTACATCCTTATCATTATCCCCTTGTACACCATTCATTATTTTGCACATATTATTCTTTGTACATCCATTTAAAATCATGCCTTATTCTAGTCTCACCAGTCATTAGTCATACTGCATCACATATCCTAATCACACCTTAAATATCTTAAGTCATCATCCTATTGTATATATTATCTCTTACACATATCATACTATCTCCCATCACCACCTTATCTTAATCTCCTCCTAGTCCAACAATATCCACCCCCTCATTGGTCATCACCCCATCACTTGCATATCATTTTTTATATCCTTATCTTACCCTCTTATACATATCATTATTCTCTTGTAAATCCTTCTAGTCATATCCTATCACTAGACCTACCCATTATTTGTATACCCTAAACATCATCTTGTATATAACTTTGTCTTGAACATCCTTATCATCATCCCCTTATACATCATTATGTCATCATCCTCTTGTACATATTATCTTTATATATCCTTTTCATTGTCCTCCCTCATCTCCCACTTTATTTCATCCCCTCCTAATCTAACCATATCCACTCCATCATTAGTCATAGCCCCCCACTATTCACATATTCCTAAATCATATATTATCATCCATATATTATTCTAAGTCCATAATGAATCATCTATTTTGACCTTGTCTTGATCTCCCATCTAGTTTGACCTTGTCCTAACTTATCCTCATTGGCTCTTTAGGTCACATACATGTCCAAATCATCCCCATCATTACCCTGCCATCACTTCATTATCACCTATCATTTTATTTATTGTCACTTATCCTAATCACTTTCATCACATAAATAATATCCCATGCCATCTTGAGCAAATTAGTCTAAGGCTTTGAGCTAGTCTTATCATCTACATTATCCTATCATCCAAGTCCACCATCACTCATCCCCTGGTTAGATCCCATACCTAGTCAATATCTTGCTAGCATCTTATCACTTTGTTAGTTTCAATCTAGCAACCCATCATCATCAATCTAGTCTTTATCACCCTTCTATCACCCATCATATCATCTTCTTATTGGTGTGAATCTAGGAACCCATCAAATCCCTAATCTTTTTTCTAGATTGACAATTAGGCATTATTGATAGGTCAATATCACTTATTGCACTATTAGTCAAAAAATTTATCATAGTATTATATCCATTAGTCTATCTCATCCCCATCCTCATATATCATACTATCTCAGTCCTTTGGACCCATTTTGTTCAAAGAACCATCCCTAATCCTTGGTTTACCTCCTCATCATCCATCCTTCCCTTGGATTTGGACCTGGTTCTTGTAGACTAATAAATCTTTGCCAATAAGGATGACATCTTTTTGTGAGAACTAGAGTTGGGTATTTGCTTACCATTAGACCTTGATCCTATTCACCCCAAATTATCGTCTCATAGCCCATCAAAATTAGTATCAACAGTCTTTGATGTGATCACCCTAATATATCAATACATCACATAAAATAAAGATGAATTACTCTTGTGGCTATGGAATATGGGTGCTCACTTTCTTGATTATTTTGACCCTATGAGCCTATAATTAACTCCCAAACAAGTCTAAAACCAACCCTCATCTTCATCCCATTTAATTACACCATCTACTAATCACATCCAAATCCCCTTAACCCTAGTTCATACTTGTTCACAACCAAATCCTCCATATACCAATCATAATCCATCACCACTCCGTCATCTTATTATCAAAGGAAGACCTAACTTGTCAACCTCATCATCCACCAATAATATAACATTCTCCCAATTCTATCACTTCTAAATCCAATGCGCTATCCTAGCAAGTCCCCCATCCTTTATCACCCACCACCATGAAGCTAGACCTCACTCTCATTGACCAATATATAGCTTCCAACAAGGATGAGATCCTATTTTAGTTCTTTATCACTTCCTAGAGATGTTGACCCCATTCAACTCATTTAACCTCTTATACAAACCCCTTCATGTAAGTCTCCTTCTAATCCCCTAACCACTAGTCATAGCCAATCATCTACCCCTTCCTCTACTAACAAATGGAATCCAATTTTGGCCACCTTAACTCTTACTATTCCATCCACCTAGTCATGTCCATAACCATTAGTTGATCTAAAGTCTAATGCTTCCACATCTAAGACACAAAGTCAAGAGGGTCCCTATATTCCCATTCTTATCTCCTTGTCACCATTAACATGATGGTTTACTCACCCATATGACCATCTTGATCCCACCAAGCCTAATCCATCTTGGTATAAAGAAAATTCATATTGTCTATATCATCAAACTTAGGGGAATTCCATTAAATGATGTCAAAATTTCCACAACTATGTCCAAAACCTCATTAACTGTGGTGACACAGTAATCGAGGAAGAATTAGATGATTTTACTTCCCAAGGTAAATAAGGAGAGGAATGCCAATATTCCATTTCCAATCATGATCAAGCCCTTCCCCTTCCAAGCCAAGTTCAAGAATCACATCCCCCTCCCATGATCCCTCCATATTCGATACATCCTCCATCAAACTCAAGTCCATTTCTAGTACACTCAATCCACCTATTTCCCATGATCACTTTCATGGACATATCTTTTCTCAACACATCATTCATCCATCATTTCTCTCTCACCCCTCACATACAACACCCCATGATGAGAAGACATTCATGAATAATCATTCCTCTACTAGAAGCATCACATCTTATCCATCAGAGTTATCATTATATCTACTACAAGGATCATATTCAACACCAATATCTAAATCTGATTCCTCATCATAAACATCATCCCTCATCAATATTATAATAGATGATGATAATGCATGTCTTCTCAAGGATACCTCTAATCCATAACCAGGCATATCTTTTAATCTTAATCAGTATGACAAAGTCATCACTAAGTTCTTGAGCACTTCATCTCTCAAATATTAATAGAAAAAATTTAATCCTCCTTTTGATGCACATAATACAACTAGTCTTCATGCTCCTTTGGAGATTATTAAGAACACCTTCTCCAATGTGGAGGCTATGATTCTTAGTAACCTTTATGATAATTATGCTTCCCATTATCCCCTAAATACATCATCCACCTCACATCCATAATCCCTATATCCCATTTCGTGAAGGGAATAAATATGAGCATGCATCATTGGATTCCCCTCTACATTCCACATCATATGCCATAAATACAAAGTGCCAAGACATATTTTAAAATTCATAAATCATAATCAAATCATTTTTTATCCCATCAATCAAAGTGAAGAAACATGAAATCATCAGCCTAATAAAAAAATGTCTTCCACTAGTGAAGCCCAAAATCTGCCTTTAGGGGCATATCAAATTCAAAATAATCATATATCAGGTTAAAAATTAATCTCCTCTAGTGACACCCAAAATCAGGCACTAGGGTACAATCAAATTCAAATCTAATCAACAATTCAAAAGAAAGATAAAAATCATAATCGCAAGGCTGATCATCCTCTTAATGCTTGGGTTAAAGAATCAACAAATCAGAAGGTCTTGAATCCCTTACTCTCATGGTACCAATCTAAATAATCCCCTCCACCATATCCAATAGTATATGTAACTATTGAACCCCAATTTTGATCCCCATCTCATCATTATATCTCTTATTCACATCCCATATCCCATCATCATAATGAAAACATCTTACCATCCCTACCATATCTCTAATCCCTAGGCAACATTATCCCTTGTAGGGATCACAAAGACACCTAGTTCAAATGTTCAAAGAATAATAAATCAAGAATTAATAAAGGCCACCAAAACATCTAGGAATCTAGTCATAGTAACATGATCCTAAAATCACATATCTTTAGAACAAGCATCAGTTAAATATCACAATGATGATGACATCTTACATATTTCCCTTCTTTAATAAATTGGTATGCCTAATGAAAGTCAAAAAAGTCAAAAAAAATAATTCTTCCAATGGTGAAGACCAATTTTCTAACGTCTTGGGCAAGTACCATGATGAAAACTAGTTTCTAATGTCATGGTAAAATAATCAATTTTCTGCATTGTACCTCAACACTTGGGGTCAAAATCCATCCATCCCTTGTCAATCCATCCATACTTGTCTCATCCCTCATCAATCTTGTCTATATAACCCATCCACATCATCCTTATCCATCTTCTCCGCTAGTCCATTTTTCCTACCCATCATCTTCCATCAGATTGCATTCCTTCCCATCTTGGCCTTTGTAAAGAATGGAAGGTGTCTCAAAAACTATTCCCAAACCATCTCAACATATCTTCCAATAGACACTCAGGCAACTAAACACTTGGTTCCTTATGATGTGGTGATTGGTAAACCTAGTCCCTTATTCCTTAGTCCTCATCTCATTTTTGGTATCATCCTCATCTTTTTATCATACTCATACATCATTCCCTCCATATTTTTCTTGGTTGTTAGTCTTGGTGTTCCCTTTTCTATTAAACCCATTTCCATAGTATACATACATATCCCAAAAAGTACTAAAAATAGAAAATTTTGAAAAAGTCATAGATCCTAGCCCATCATGTCTTATCTTATGCCTAATCCCCTAGTCGCATCCATCTCCATACCATCTAATATCTATCTCAATGTCATTTGTTTGTCTTCCCATTCATCATCTTTAGATACAACATATTGTCTTGAAATATAATCCTAGTGGTCACCCATCCCTTCATATATTCAATCTCATCCTTGGCATAGGTATTATGGCACACATAACCTTGTCAAAGAATTTAATATAGCACCCATAATTTACCTATCAATGCCTCTTCACACCTAACACCCATGACATCACCTCTTTGCTAGTGTGGAAGGTACTTGATCTCATCACTATCTTTATCATTGCCTCTTCATACCTATCACCCATCTAATCACTCTTTTACTAGTATCGAAAATACTTAATCCCATAATTTCCTAGTCTCTTTCCTATATTGGTAATCCTTGGTCATCACTTTTCTAAATCACCTTCTAGGGCCACTTTTCAATTTGATTCCAGACCAAATCAGTATTCAAATATATTCTCCCATCCTTCATCTTTCTACCCACAACTAGGGGAAATATCTTAACTTAATTTTAATCATGATCACCCTTTCCAAATCCATTACCACCCTAAGTCTAAAATCACATCATGATCATCCAACCCATCACCTAGTCACTCATCCTGCCATTAGACAAGACATTGGAACACTACATGTAGATACTCATGTGTGTTATTTGTTTGTTCTATTTGTCTTATTTTTATGTCTTTTATCATGTATATATATTATTTTTCTTATGTTTTGTTTACATCATGTATTTTTATCTATTAGGAAATGAACATGGATGATATGAAGATACCAAAAGTGCCCTCGAGGATGCAAAGTTCACTACTTGCCCATGCACTTTAGCATATTTCCAAGCTCCATATTTATTGGATTGATTAGACTATGATGATATTTATGACAATTTTCATAGCTTGATCACCTACACCTCATCATTTATCTCATCATCTAATCATCCTAATTCTCATCACCAATCTAATCTTTACAACCCATTCAATTAACATCCAATCTTTAATCTTCATCTCATCATCTGAGTCATATACTATAATCACTAAAATCATCCTCTAATCACTAATCCTCATCATCATCTCATCATCATCATCATCTCCTTTTTCACTTATCATTTATCCCTGAGTTAAAACTACATCAGCCTGAGATCTCCTAAGACTATGTAGGCAACACTTGGCCACTTTTCAGTGCCCAAAGATAGATTGGCCACTATCTCCTCTCTCACTTCCTTGCATGTGTATTTTTTATGGGCATCATCTCTACTCATTGTTCACTTTATCATATCTTTCCTTTTCTATTATCACCTTTATCATATTAATCAATTTAGGTTTGAGCTACACCCATCATTAATCTTATCAAATATTATTCTAGCCTATAGCTCTCCCTTGCATGCATCCTTACTTGGGATACATCTAAATATTGTGGCCTTTTAATCCTATCATCATCATGTTATGGTTGATTCCCCCTTGGGATGTGGTGACAATCATGGGACCTATTGACCAATTTTTACCATAGGCCAAAATGGGTCAACCCCCTATACTCAAAATATTATATAGGGGTCTTTTTATAATGCCATGGGGTATGTTACATCTCATTTGATGTCATTTAATATTCCATTCTAAGATTTGGTCATAGTCTATCCTAGTCCTTGTATCATTTGGTGGCTTAGGGGTCATTTTAGGGTCCTATATGCAAGTCACATATTTTCATGGTGTTGAGCAGTTGCAAGATCAAGTCTAAAAAAGCCTAATTTTACATTTAAGAAATATTTCAACTTTTGGCTAAGTGATAGAATTATTCTTAGGTATTCGAGAAATGTCTTTGTAAAAAATTCAAAGGAAACTTTTAGAAAATCTAAAGGTCACTTTCAAAAAGCTGAAGGGAACTTTCAAAAGTTCTAAAGGGCATTTTCAAAAATCTTGAAGGGTAATCTCGAATGAAAAAGAGATATTTCAAAAAGGTAGAAAGGTAATTCTATAGGGAAAGTGTCCTTAACAAAATTTATGACAAAAGGTACAAGGCCATGAATTCTTTCAAGAAAATTATTTCTAAAATTTGGCTAAGACATGGATTTTTTTGGGGGAAAATGTTCTATGATAATTTTCTCGAAGACCAAATTCTTCTAGACATTTTGTCCATGGAAAAAGACTGAGTACACAAATCTTTCAAGAAAATTATCTGAGATAATCTCCCTGAGGACATATTTCTTTTGAACAAATTATTTGAGATAATATTTCTAAGGACCCATTTTTTTGGATAAAATGTCCAAAGAAAAAGGTCCGTGTCAAAAGTCCTAAAGACCCTTTCTTTTGGGGAAATTGGCCACAACAAAAGTCATAAAGGATATTCATTTCAAAAAAAGCATCTAAGGTAAAAATCCCAAAGACAATTAACCATTAGACAAAATGTTTGAAGAAAATAATCTGAAAGAAAAGGTTGAAATAAAATCCTACATATGAATTCTTTTAGATAAATTGTTTTGACAAAGTTGATCCAATAGGTGGAGATGTTCGTACAAGTGTTAAATTTAGGCCATGTCAAGTAACCATTGAAATTTAAATATGCATTGAAAGATGCATGAATATCAAGTTTAGGCCATGGGAGATGACTATTTGAGTTCAAATATTTTAAAGGATCCCTAAGTTGAACACGTGAGTGACAAGTGACATGATCTCAAGATAAGAATATAGATCCTATGATGAGTGGTGACTAATAGGTTAATAGGCCTAGGAAGATTAATGGCTCATGTTCAATCATAGACTCAACCTCAATGACATGCAAGTAGGTCAAAAATTTAGCAGACCCTTAGTGTAAATGCATAAGTGATAGGTGCCACAAGCATTGAGCCCTAGAATAATATCTATGGATTGTGTTATTCACATCAAGCAGATCAATAAAGTGAGATAAGTCAAAATATCAATGATCTGTGTCATTTTTTGATGGCCAATCAAAAGAAGGTGAACCCAGGTGACTTAGGTGATGGTTGATAAAGCAATTTTTTATAGGGAAAGGTAAATAGAAAACATGGATCTAAGTTTGAGCATGGTCCAATTCAGACCAGAGCTAACATTTCAAAGGATATCACTAGGGTAGACTTGTAAACCTTGATGGTTTCATCTCTAGGACCAATTGCATGAAAATGACCCTTCTTTCCACTATTGCATGCCGCAATGAACTAGATAAGAGTGGTTAACACTAGGACAAAGATCTAATAGATTGATATAACCACATTTATGTGAAAACTTAGCTTGGAATAACTTAATCCCATTGTTTCAACTATTAGGGAGGATTAGCAAGGGAATAATGTAACTGTAAAACCACTTGAATTGATAAGGATCAATCAAAAGGTCTGAATGAGCATAATTTGCAGAGGTAGTTGTAACTGTTGGGTGAATATTTTGTCACCAGCTAACTAATGGGAAAAATAAGTGTTTCAAACCATAGCATAGGGAGATTTATCAGCCAAATGTACAGGTCGACCACATCAAAAGGGGACAAATCTCTCCTCTCATCAAGGGGAGGTTCCCTATAACTATGAGGTACTATATATTATATATATAAGCTGAAAATAACACTCAGGGTAGGACAACAACAT
Source organism: Torreya grandis (assembly GCA_037957365.1). Taxonomy (NCBI): domain Eukaryota; kingdom Viridiplantae; phylum Streptophyta; class Pinopsida; order Cupressales; family Taxaceae; genus Torreya; species Torreya grandis. The sequence goes on along the minus strand of JARHVA010001854.1, from coordinate 832,176 downwards.
CCATCTCTCTTTTTTTAGAGATGATGTTCATAGACAAAGGAGAAATCCTGGGTGATTACTGAAGTTACTTCTCTTTTTTTAGAAGTAATACTCAGTCAACAGCCAGATTCCTTCCTGGGTAGTAAAAGTAACTGCAAGAAACCCACGAAAGCACAAAGTCTTTCATTGCTTCCCTCACTGAAATAGGGCGCTATAACACAGCGGGATGAAGTGTAGCACAAATTCTCCACCTCAACTGCCAAAGAGTGAAATATATGGAGGATAATGGGGGCATAAAGTTGTCCCAAGATCCTTTACACAGAAACAAAAAAACAAACATGGTAAAGAAAATTGTGGCAACACAAAGTCTCTCGATAGTCGGCTTCAGGACACCTTCCTGATTACTTCCATTAGTTCTACTTGTTAAATTAAATGGACAAAAATGCATTCAGGAAATAGACAAGAAAAATTTCCTCAATAACACAAGCAATTCCAGCACAAAGTCTGAAAGGTCACTTGCTTTCTCATTCAGATAACAAAATATGATTAATAATCTGAGCTCAAAGTCTCAATAATGCCTTTCAATTTGGGTAGAGTTTTGCTTCTGATAAAAAAAAGATCTCTTTTGCATAAAATAAGAGATTACAATATATAGCAGCCAAGAGAGACTTGGTGCTTTGTTTTATGAAATGGTCCATGCTGCATTTAATGCCTTGAATGCATTTTTAGTTTTATTAAGGGGCCATGCTGGAACAGGGCATCAGCCTTAAATTTGGCATGTCATTTCATCTCAAATGTCTCCTCCAAAGTATAGGCCACTTGGTCCTCTTCCTGATATTTGTGCAGTTGTTCACTTCACCTTTACTCAATGGAGAAAAATAGGCTGCGTCCTTGAGTGCTCACGCTCTCTGATGTCCACCTAGTAGACTATTTCACCTACTAGAAATAACTCCTATGTAGATATTTTTGGTCTTTTTACATCATTCCCTCTTTCCTCAACATGTCTTGTCCTTCCTTGGTGATCTGAGCTCTTGGGCTATCTTCTCACTTTCTACTGGCTCCTTTGACTTCTTCTTTGGCTAGTCACTGAGTTTGTTTTCAGGCCTATGCCATATTTGAAAAACAATAGATATTTTATTACCTTGAATTTAATGTCTGTGGAGATGTCACTGGTCACTGGTCGCTTGAACCACTTTGAACCTTGAACCTTTGAAACTTTTGGTTCAAGGTTCAATGGTTCAATGGTTCATTCTTTGCTCTTTGAATCCTTTATTCTTCTAAGTCTCTTGAACTTTATTGAACTCATCGAACCTTTAAACTTTGAACTCTTTTGGTTCAAGGTTCAACGGTTCAATCTTTCTTCTTCGAAGTCTTTTCTTGTTTAAGTCCTTTAAAGCCATTTGAACTTTTCAAAGCGGTTAAACTTTGAACTTGCTGAAGTCTTCGAACTCGTTGAAGTGCTTAACTCTTTTTGAATATTTGAACTCATTGAACCTTGCTGAAGCAAGGTTCAATGGTTCATTCCATTTGTTTAAAGCCTACCGATGGACCTTTTAGTTGAACCTCAACGTTGAACCAACCTTGAAATTACCGAAGTGTTTAGAAGTTGTTCCTTTATGAGAGTCCACTTGTTGAAGTTGTTTAACCCATTGAACTTGTGAGTCCCTTGATTAAAAATGCTTGAATAATTAAAGAACTTGAGTGCTCAAAACATTTTTTGAGAAGGGAAGAGAGAATTTTGGCCTACAAGACCAAAATAGTTGATATGTTGTCCCAAAAACAAGTGATGAATTTTGGGAACAATAGATGGCTCCAATTGGGGAACTTCCATCGATTGTAAAAACAATCAAAGGAAGTAGAATCTAGAATATCTGGTGCCTTTAAGTATGCCATTGGGCTATGGAGTCATGCTACCCAAAAAGAAAGGCACAAAAAACAAATGAAAATGAACAACAAAAAACAAGCTAAAGACTATACAAAAATTATACATATGTACAAGATGATCTTATTTGATACTTCAAAGATTGAAATGCTTTAAATGCCACGCACTGTGAGACAGTGAAAATGGTGTTCTCTCTTGATATATCAGCAAGAAACCATTTTCTCCCTAGAAGTGATGATTGGCGAATGGACCTCTCCACCAAGAATCAAATTTTCTATGCATTCCTTTTGGTTCTCTCCTCTTGCCCCACAGAAGGACTTGATTTTCAGTCTAAAAATCATGAATCCTTTTTCTCTTGCAGAAGAGTTTCTTTACCTAGTTTTGATGTGCAGCAGTATGGTCCATTACCATAATTCAATATTCTTTTAGTTCAGTCTAGTACATGATTTGATTATTAGCATCAAACACCTACCAATGATTGGCATTGTTAGGCACACTTAGTTGAAAGACCAGCTCGATAGTGTACTTCTATTCTTCAAAGTCTTTATAAGGAACCAAGAGGGTTGTAGAGATAGCTAATGAATCTGCATGACTATGAAGCTCTCTGGGCACTATAGATATATTGAAAGCATCAAAACTTTCAATACAATCCCATACCAAATTGTGATAATGGTGCCATCTTTTGTTCTTGGTTTGACATAGGTTCCTCACCTTACAAACCATCAGTTTAGCATCTCCTTTGGCATGAAGAAGCTTAGCACCTCTATCTTGAGCAACCTTCAACCTGAGTAGCAGAGATTCATACTTGGTAGTGTTGTTGGTGTTATTGAACTACAACTTGTATGAAGAAGGAGAAATATCTCCTTACAGAGATATTAAAACAATCTTGGCTCTAGAATCAGTAGAAGAGTAGCTACCATTAAATTCCAAAATCCATATGCCATCAGAAACTACTCCTTTCTTAGATTTTCCTTTATTTGGAGGGGAGGGTCCTTCTGCACCTGCACTATGCTTTATCAATTCTCTTACTATCCTATCTAAACTTTTTGGATTGTCACCTATAGGAATTTCATCAGATGAAATAGGGACATCCTTTGTAGATAGGAAAAATTTACCCATTCTTGAAGACTCAAATAGAATTTGAGCTTCAGGGGCTGATGTTTGGGTGATAATATATTTTGCCTCATTCTCAAGAAGCAGCCTCTACATGATGTCTTTGATAGGGATCCTCACCTCAGATAGCTCCATGCTCAATTATCCACCAACATCCTTGTAGAAATTTCACCCAAGAAGAATGTCGTAGAAGGCTAGGATGTTAGCCACCAGGACTGTCATCTTAATTCTCTTTTCTGGGAAGGCTGTGAATGCAAATTGGGCATCTTTGATCTATCTTAGAAGTGACACTTGTTTATTTTCCATGGAGAAACATCTCCCAAAATTTTTTGTTAATGTAAGACTAAGGGATTCAGCTACTTTGGTGGGCATGACATTGTCAGATGCACCTGAGTCTATGATGCAATTGTTCAGTTGGTGACCATTTATCAACAAGGAGACATAAAATGGTTATGTCTTCTCCAGAGCAGTAGGAAGAGTAATGACAAGGTTATTTTAGGTGGATGTGGGAGTCACATTTGGAATAGCTGGTTCTATAGGGATGGTTTTATTCTTTACACATTGAACTAAATTATCCAACTGCTCAGGGTTGGATTGCATGAATTCAAATTCAGACATTTGAATTTTGGTTTTCTTGACATGGTTGATTATATCAAATGTCTAAAATGAATTAAGAATAGGGGAAGGCATTTCATTCTTCTAGTTTTTTGGGGGTATGGTACTGGTCTGTGAATTTAAAGTTGAAGATGAAGGAATGCTTGATGTACTTACCTTTTTAGTGATCACCAAGTCCTTTGATTGAAAAGGCAGAGTGGTTCTCCACTTAGCAATTAAAATTGTTGGTTGAGAATGCTCCTCTATTTTTTTCTTATCAGCTTGTTGGGATGACTAGTTTTGGGACCAGGTGAATACATCATATGATCCATCAACTACTTCACCTTTACTTCTGGGTTCATCTTGGTAATTCAAGAAACCAATGTTGGAGTCACCAGCTAATTCTTCTTGGTCTGTTACAAAGAGATCAGCGTCATCTTTTGGATTCAACTCAGGTTGGAAAGATAAATTTGATTATGTTTCAAGGTATCCAACTGCTGAGTTGGCTGGAGCTGCTTCAATAGCAAGTTTTCCCTGAGGAGGAGGAAGATGATTTGGCTGCCCTTGATTCCTAACAGCATTGCCTTGGTATGACTAGTTGGGAAATGTCCTCCTTGGTATATCTTGGTATGAAAGAGTGGCAGACATCCCTTGTGTTATTTGCTTTTTTAAAGCTAATAACTCATTTGCCAACTTTTGCACCATTGGATCAGTGGTGCTTGTAGATGGATATTCAGAGGATTAAGAAGATTTACCTCTATTAAGATCTCTCCTTATCTTTCCTGCCAAGATAAGATCATCTTCCACCTTAGTGGCTAAATCCTAAGTAGTAGCAAGGTCTATATGGCTAGCATGTCTCAGCAAAAAACTCACTTCAGGCAATTGAGAGTTTATGAAGAAGCATTTGAGATTCTCATCTATTAGCTGAGCAATTGTAGGAATCCTATTTCTTAGCTTGTTAAACTTGGCAATGAAGTCCCTCATATGCTCATGAGGCTCCTTCATCTGTGTGAGTTGGGCCAACAAGGCATGCACATCTTTTGTATGCTTAAATCTAGCTTCAAATTTGGCTTTGAAGGTGTTCCAATATGTCACTGTCTGGGCCTATAAATGATAAAACTAGTCTACTACAACAACTTCTAATGTTTCTACAAACATCCTGACTGCTATGTCCTCATACTCCACACCTATCATGCCACAGGCTATGCTGAAGGCTAAAATATGTTCATCAGGATGAACTCTCTCATTACTAAAGAATTTGGGAAAATTATTCCTTGAACTACGTGGTAGCTCATGTAGAGGTGGAGTTAGATTGAGTGGATCAAAAGAGTTACCCTAGGGGCCTTGAACTAGCATTGTATGACTATGGAAAGAGGGGATAACAAATCTTGGTGGGGTATGTACGAGCAAAGCTCTACTAGTAGAGGAAAAAGAAGCTCTGCCTTGTATTGATGACCTAATGTTGGTAGTGTTGTCCCCATATCACTCATTTTTGGGACAACATATGAACTATTTTGGTCTTGCAAGACCAAAATTGTCTCTTACCTTTTCAAAAATTATTTTGTGCGTTCTAATTCTCCATTCTTCAAGCTTTTTAGAAATTTATGGACTCTATAGGCTTAAAACTATAGACTCTGTAGGCTCATTTCTATGGACTCTATAGGCTTGAATCAACAGACTCTGCAAGCTTGAATCTACGTACTTTGATGGAAGAAAATCTATGGACTCTGCAGGCCAAGTTCTATGGGCTTTACAGGTTGATTTCTACAGACTCTGCAGGAAAAAAGCAAGCTCTCAACACTTAAGCGATTTCAAAGTTGGTTCAACGATAAGGTTCAACCAAAATGTCCATCGGCAAGCTTCTAAGCAAAGATTGAACCATTGAACCAAAAAGGTTCAAGGACTCAATGGGTTCAAAGGTTCAATGTCATCAGCAAGAGTTAAGCATATTTGTCAAGGTTCAAAGTTCAATTGCTTCAAGGTTCAACGGCTTCAAAACACTTATCAAAGAGAAGAAGGCTTGAACCATTGAACCGTTGAACCATTGAACCATTTTGGTTCAAAGGTTCAATGTGTGGTTGGTTCAAGCGGACAAAGGACTTAGCCAAATAAAGGGATTAAACTGATTGAACCATTAAACTGTTGAACCAAAGTTGGTTCAATCGATTGGTTCAATTGGCAGGTTCAAGGGAGTGCCCCAAAGTGAAAAGACCAAGTGCCCTTACAGAAGGTAGGGAACATTGGTTCAAAGATCAAAGGAAAAAGGTGATTAAACCAATAAATTGATTGAACCAATAAAGTGATCAAAGCAAGAAAGTGATTGAACCAAGGAGCGAAGAAGGTCACCCAAACTGTTGAAATAGTCAACCAATGATGTCCCTATAGATGTCAAATTTAAGGTAATGAAATATCTACTAAGTTTCAAATGTGGTGCAGAACCTAAAAACAAACTCAGTGACCAGCTGAAGAAGGAGCCAAAAGAGCCAGCAAAGCTAAGAATATATCCTCGAGGGCTCAGATTCCAAGAAAAGAAAAAATCAAAAAGGGGAAAAGATAGCCTAGGAGCTTAAATTCTAGGAAGAGACAAAGTTGGAAAGGACAAAATTAGAAAGAGGAGAAGATGAAAAATATCTGTGCAGAAGTCATTTCAGTAGCTGGAACAGTCTAAAAAGTAGATTTTTGAGCTTGCAAATATTGAAGGCATGGCCTGTTGGTCTCCTTTGGAGTAAAGACAAAATGGATAGATGCACAAACATTAGAGGGGATAGACCAGATGATCTAGGCTTAGGAGAAGACATCTGGGATGAAATAACATGCCATAGTTAAGACAACTACCCTATTTTCAATGAGGTCCTTTGAAAAACTTGGAAATGCATTCAAGGCATTGAATGCACAGCATGGGCCATTCTATGGAATAAAGCACCATGTCTTTCTTAGTTGTTATATATTGTAATCTCTTGTATCATTCTAAGGGAGATCTTCCCATTACCAGAAGCAAAACTCTACCCAAATTGAAAGGCATCACTGAGACTTTGAGCTCAAATTATTTATTGTATTTCTTTGTTTGAATTAGAAAGCAAGTTACTTTTACACTTTGTGCTGTTATAGCTTGTATCATTCTAGGAGATTATTCTTATGTCTATTTCCTAAATGTATTCTTGTTTATGCAATTTAACAAGTAAAGCTAGTGGAAGTGATAAGGAAGGTGTCCTGAAGCCAGCTACTTTCAGACTTTGTGTTGTCATAGTTGTCTTCAGTGTGTGTTTATTTTTTGTTTCTACGTAAAGGACCTTGGGATGACTTTGTGCCCCCATTTTTCTTCATATCTCACTCTTGGGTAGTCAAGGTGGAGACTTTGTGCTACATCTTAGCTTGCTGGTTACTCTATACTCTGTTACCAGTTACATTGACTACATGAAAGAAAATCTTGCTATCCTCTGCAAGAACACTTCTGAAAGAAGAGAAGTGCCTTCAGTTTTTTCACCAAGATTTTCTCCTTTATTTGTGAACATCATCACTGAAAGAAGAGAGATGGATGGTGTATCCTACCCCTGAGTGTTATTTTTTGCTTATATATATATATATATATATATATATATATATATATATATATATATATATATATATATATAGCATATATCTCCTTCATATTTTATAGCGAACCTCCCCTTGATGAGAGGAGAGATTTGTCCCCTTTGGATGTGGTAAACCTACAACTTTGGAAAACCAATCTCCCTTGTTGTGGATGATCAGACCTATTTTGCTCATCAGTATGTTGGTGACAAAATATTCACCCAATAGTCTTTTTGGCAACTCTATTGGGGATGAACGTGTTGTCTGAAGCCTCAAGTTTCAAATTGAAGTAGTCCCTACCCTTATCCATTATAGACTCTGGCAACTCCATTTTGTGTGTTACCCATTATCATTATAGCCTTACCATCTCCCTCCACCTAGATTTGTTATCCCTCTTTTTCATAATCCATTCATGGCAGTTCAAGGCCCCTGGGGTAACTCATTTGGTCCACTAAATTTGACCCCACCTCTACATGAACTTTCACGCAGCTCAAGAAAGAACTTCCCCAAATTCCTTAGTGATGGGAGAGTTCACCCTGATGAACATATTGCAGCTTCAACATAGCCTATGGTGTGATAGGTGTGGATTATGAAGACATAACAGTCGGGCTATTTATGGAAACACTACAAGGCGCTGTTGCAGACTAGTTCTACCATCTGTAGGTTAGGTCAGTAACTAATTGGGACACACTCAAAGCCAAGTTCGAAGCAAGGTCCAAGCCTGTAGAAGATGCACATGCCTTTCTAGCCCAACTCACACAGATGAAGAAGGAGCCCCATGAACCTATGAGGGACTTCATTTCCAGGTTCGATAAGCTAAGGAATAGGATTCCCATGATCGCCCAGGTGACACCTCAGAATCTCAAGTGTTTCTTCATCAACTCACAACTACCTAAAGTGAGTTTTTTACTGAGATAGACTAGACACATAGACCTTATTCTTGCTCAAGACTTGGCTACTAAGGTAAAAGATGACCTTATCTTGGTAAGAAGGATAAGGAGAGATCCTAACAAAGGTAATTCCTCTTCATCTTCTGAGTATCCATCTATAGGCACCACTGATCAAATAGTTTTAAAGCTAGAAAACAAACTACTAGCATTGAAAAAGCAAGTGGCCCAAGGTATGTTTGCTCCTCTTTATTGAGATATGCCAAGGAGGACATTTCAGAATTAGGCATACCAAGGCAATGCTGCCAAGAATCAAGGAAAGCCAAATCATCTTCCTCCCCCATAGAGGAACCTTGCCCTTGAAGCACCTCCAACCAACTCAACAGTTGGATATCTGGAAATTGAACATGATTTCTCTTTCCAAGTTGAGTTTGATCAAGAAAATGATGTTGATCTCTTCACAGAAGGTCAAGAAGAGTCAGCTGGTGACTCCCACATTAGTTTCTTGAATTACCAAGATGAACCTAGAAGTGAAGGCAATGCAGCTGAGGGATCATATGCTATATTCACCCGGTCCAAGAATCAATCAGCTCAACAAGCAGATAAGGAGAAAGTAGAAGAGTGACCTCAATCAGAAATTTCAATTGCTGAGTGGGGAACCACTCTACCTTTCCAGCCAAAGGACCCGGTGATTGCTAGAAAGGTAAGTACATCAAACATCTCTGCACCTTCTACTTCAACTTTGCAGATCAATCCTCCCCCTCCCAAAAACCAAAAGGATGAACTCCCATCCTTTCTTCCTAGTCTATGTTAGTCATTTGACATAATTGACCATGTCAAGAAAACCAAAATTCAAATGACTAAATTTCAATTCCTACAAGACAATCCAGAGCAGTTGGATAGGTTGGTAGAGTTTGTGAAGAATACAGCCATCCCTATAGGACAAGAGATTAGAAATGTAACTCATGATCCCCCAAAGAACATGTCCATCCCAAACAATCTTGTCATTACTCCTCTTATTGCCCCTGGGAAAGTAGATCATTTCTATGTTTCCCTATTGATAAATGGTCACAAGCTAAGCAATTAGATCATTGATTCTGGTGCATCTGACAACATCATGCCCACTAAAGTGGTAGAATCTCTTAGTCTCACACTAACCAAGACATTTGGGAGATGCTTCTCCATGGAGAATAAACAAGTGCCACTACTGGGTTAAATCAAGGACACCTAATTTGCATTTGTAGCATTCCCAGAAAAGAGAATCAAGATGATAGTCTTGGTGGCCGACGTCCCAGCCTCATATGGCATTCTGTTGGGATGAAATTTTTGTAAGGATGTTGGAGGAGAGTTGAGCATGGACCTATCTAAAGAAAAGATAACTGTTAAAGGCATCATGAAGAGGCTGCTCCCTGAAAAAGAGGCAAAATATGTTGTCACTCAAACATCAGCACTTGAAGCTTGAATTCTATTTGAGTCTTCAGGTAGGGGTAATTACTTCTTATCCATAGAGGGTGTTCATATTTCTGTAGATGAAAGTCCTATACAGATGAATTGATTCAAACAAGACATCAGAAGAATTGGTAGGGTGCAGTATAGATGAAAAAGCATCTTCCACTTCCAATCAAGAGAAATCTAATAGAAGATCAGTTTTTGATGATGTTTGGATCCTGGAATCCGATGGCAACAATTCTTCTACCAATGTTAGAGCTAGGATTGTATTGATATCTCCTCAAGGAGATATTTTTTTCATCCAAGTTGTAGTTTAGAAACACCAACAACACAGCTGAATGTGAATCTCCATTGCTCAGATTGAAGACTGCTCAAGACCAAGATGTCAAACTCCTTCACACCAAAGGAGATGCTGAATTGATGGTTTATCAAGAGTTTGATGCTAACAATCAAAACATGTGCTAGACTGAACTAGCAGAACAACAAGCTATGGTAGTGGACCATATTGATGTACTCTAAAGTCAGCAAAATGAACTCTTTGCCAAGAAAACAAGGATTTATGGTTTTCAAATTGAAGATCACGTCTTGCCATGGAGCAAGAAGAGAGAGCCAAAAGGAGTGCATAGAAAATGTGATTCTTGGTGGAGAGTTTCATTCACCCGTCACCGATTCTGGGGACAAAATGGTTTTCTGCTAGTTTATCAGGATGAAACACCATTTTTATTGTCTCATAATGGGTAACATCTGAAGCACTTCAATTCTTGAAGTGTCAAATAAGTTTACCTGTACATATGTATATCTATATAGTCTTTATTTCTGCTTTGTGTTGTTCATTTTCATTTTTTGGAGCCTTTATTTTTTGGTAGCATGATCCATATCCCAATGGCATACTTTAAGGCACTGGAGATTCTAGTTTTTAATCCCCTTAGTTGTTCCAAGTTTTCAACTAAAATAAGTTCCCCAACTAGAGCCAGCTATTGTCCCCAAAAATATCACTCATTTTTGGGACAAGATATGAACTATTTTGGTCTTACAAGACCAAAATTGTCTCTTCCCTTTTGAAAAATTGTTTTGTGCATTCTAATTCTCCATTCTTCAAGCTTTTTATAAATCTACAGACTTTGCAAGCTTAAAACTATAGACTCCATAGGCTCATTTCTACAAACTCTACAAGATTGAATCTATGGACTCTGCAGGCTTGAATCTATAGACTCTGTAGGAAGAAAATCTATGGACTCTGTAGGCCAAGTTCTATGGGCTTCGCAAGTTGATTTCTACGGACTCTGTAGGAAAGAAGCAAGCTCTCAACACTTAGGTGATTTCAAAGTTGGTACAATGACAAGGTTTAACTAAAATGTCCATCGACAAGCTTCTAAGAAAATATTGAACCATTGAACCGTTGAACCTTGAACCAAAAAGGTTCAAGGGTTCAATGGGTTCAAAGGTTCAATGTCATTAGCAAGAGTTAAGTGCATTTGTCAAGGTTCAAAGTTCAACTGCTTCAAGGTTTAATGGCTTCAAAACACTTATCAAAGAGAAGAAGGCTTGAGCCATTGAACCATTGAACCATTTTAGTTCAAAGGTTCAACGGGTTTAATGGTTCAAAGGTTCAACATGTGGTTGGTTTAAGCAAACAAAGGACTTAGCCAAATAAAGGGATTGAACCAATTGAACCATTGAACCAAAGTTGGTTCAATCAATCAGTTCAATTAGCAGGTTCAAGGGAGTGCCCCAAAGTGAAAAGACCAAGTGCCCTTGTGGAAGCTAGGGAACATTGGTTCAAAGATCAAAGGAAAGAAGCGATTGAACCAATAAAGTGATCGAAGCAAGAAAGTGATTGAACCAAGGAGCTAAGAAGGCTGCCAAAATTGTTGAAACAGTCAACCAATGACATCCCCATGAACGTCAAATTTAAGGTAATGAAATATCTGCTAAGTTTCAAATGTGGTGCAGAACCTAAAAACAAACTCAGTGACTAGCTGAAGGAGCTGGAAAAGCTAAGAATATAGCCCGAAGGCTCAGATTCTAGGAAAAGACAAAACCAAAAAGGGGAAAAGATAGCTCAGGAGATTAAATTCTAGGAAGAGACAAAGTTGGAAAGGATAAAAGCAAAAAGAGGAGAAGACCAAAAATATCTGCGTAGAAGTTATTTCGATAGCTGGAACAGACTGTAAAGTAGATTTTTGAGCTTGCAAACATTGAAGGCATGACCTATTGGTCTCCTTTGGAGTAAAGACAAAATGGATAGCTACGTAGATGTTAGAGGGGATAGACCAGATGATCCAAGATTAAGAGAAGACATATGAGATGAAATGACATGCCATAATTAAGACAGCCACCTTGTTTTCAATGCAGTCCTTTGACAAACCTAGAAATTCATTCAAGGCATTGAATGCACAACATGGGCCATTCTATGGAACAAAGAGCAAAGTCTTTCTTGGCTGTTATACATTGCAATCTCTTGTATTATTCTAAGGGAGATCTTTTTATTACCAGAAGCAAAACTCTGTCCAAATTGAAAGGCATCACTGAGACTTTGAGCTCAGATTGTTTATTGTATTTCTTTGTTTGAATCAGAAAGCAAGTTACTTTTAGACTTTGTGTTGTTATAGCTTGTATCATTCTAGGAGATTGTTCTTATGTCTATTTCCTAAATGTATTCTTGTTTATGTAATTTAACAAGCAGAGTTAGTGGAAGTGATAAGGAAGGTGTCTTGAAACCAGCTACTTTTAGACTTTGTGCTATCATAGTTGTCTTCAGTGTGTGTTTATTTTTTGTTTCTATGTAAAGGACCTTAGGATGACTTTGTGCCCCCATTGTTCTTCATATCTCTCTTGGGTAGTCAAGGTGGAGACTTTGTGCTACATCTTAGATTGTTGGTTACTCTGTACTTTGTTACTAGTTACTTTGACTACCTAAAAGAAAATCTTGTTGTCCCCTGCAAGAACACTTCTGAAAGAAGAGAAGTGCCTTCAGTATTTTAACCAAGATTTTATCCTTTATTTGTGAACATCATCTCTGAAATAAGAGAGATGGATGGTGTATCCTACCCCTGAGTGTTATTTTCTACTTATATATATAACATATACCTCCTTCATATTTTATAGGGAATCTCCCCTTGATGAGAGGAGAGATTTGTCCCCTTTGGATGTGGTAAACCTATAACTTTGGATGACCAATCTCCCTTGCTATGGATGATCAGACCTATTTTTCTCATCGGTATGCTGGTGACAAAATATTCACCCAACAAGTAGGAGGAAGACTCCTAATTCGTTGGAGGTGAGATGGTAAAGGAAACAGATCAAAATTACTTTGTTGTACCAACTCGAATATAAGGTCAATAATACCTTTAGATCTCTAGCTTTTTGTATACCATGGAGCTGCCAGATTGTAAATTAAAAATAGAAAAGAATTGGCACTGCTTCAGCCTAGAGCTTGAGGCTCCAAACTGATCGTTCTTCTCCAGTTGGCGTGGAGCTGCCAAAGAAATAAATTTTAAAATGAAACGCTTGATCTCTAGTGTCTCTAGTTTCACAGCTCAAAGTATATAATGGAAATGGATAATGTTATAATGATAATGGGTAAGACACAAGTGATGCTTCAATCTGAAGCTTGAGGCTTCAAATTGTGCAAAATTATTGTGTTCCCAGTAGAGTCACTAAAAATTGTTGGCATGAAGCTGGCAGTGTTCTTTCCTACTTCATGTCATTTCCCAGTGATATCAAATGATTCAATTTGAATAGATTGGAAAAAAGACTAAAAATGCTCATCGATCCCCAGTAGAGTCACCAAAAATTGTTGCCGTGAAGGTGGAGGAAAATGGTAATGGAAAAGAACTGAAACTACTCATTCTTCCCCAGCAAAGTCACCAAAAATTGTTGGGTGAATATTTTGTCACCAGCTAACTGATGGGAAAAATAGTTGTTTCCACCATAGCATAGGGAGATTTATTAGCCAAATGTGCAGGTCAACCACATCAAAAGGGAACAAATCTCTCCTCTCATCAAAGGGAGGTTCCCTATAAATATGAGGTGCTATATACTATATCTATAAGCAAAAAATAACACTCAGGGGTAGGACAACACCATCCATCTCTCTTTTTTTAGAGATGATATTCATAGATAAAGGAGAAATCTTAGGTGCTTGCTAGAGGTACTTCTCTTTTTTTAGAAGTAATACTTAGTCAACAGCTAGATTCCTTCTTGGGTAATAAAAGTAACTGCTAGAAACCCATGAAAGCACAAAGTCTTTCATAACTTCCCTCACAAAAACATGGTGCTATAACACAGCAAGATGAAGTTTAGCACAAAGTCTCTACCTCAACTTCCAAAGAGTGAAATATATGAAGGATAATGGGGGCACAAAGTCATCCCAAGATCCTTTACACAGAAATAGAAAAACAAACATGTTAAAGACAATTATGGCAGCACAAAGTCTCTCCACAGTCGGCTTCAGGACACCTTCTTGATTACTTCCACTAGTTCTACTTGTTAAATTAAATGGAGAAAAATGCATTTAGGAAATAGACATAAGAACAATTTCCTCAACAACACAAGCTATTCCTACACAAAATCTGAAAGGTCACTTGCTTTCTCATTCAAATAATGAAATATGATTAACAATCTGAGCTCAAAGTCTTAGTATTTCCTTTCAATTTGGGTAAAAGTTTGCTTCTGATAACAAAATATCTCTTTTGCATAAAATAAGAGATTATAATATATAGCAACCGAGAGAGACTTGGTGCTTTGTTTCATGAAATGGCCCATGTTGCATTCAATGCCTTGAATGTATTTTCAGTTCTGTCAAGGGGCCATGCTAGAAAAGGGCATCAACCTTAACTGTGGCATGTTAATTCATCTCAAATGTCTCCTCCAAAGTATAGGTTGCCTAGTCCTCTTTTGGATATTTACACAGCTGTCCACTTCACCTTTACTCAATGGAGAAAAATAGGCCACATCCTTGAGTGCTCACACTCTTTGATGTCCACCTGGTGGACTATTTCACCTACTAGAAATAACTCTTGCATATATATTTCTGGTCTTTCTGCATCATTCCTCTTTCCTTGCCATGTCTTGTCCTTCCTTAGTGATCTAAGCTCTCAGGCTATCTTCTCACTTTCTACTGGCTCCTTCAGCTTCTTCTTTGGCCAGTCGCTGAGTTTGTTTTTAGATTCATGCCATATTTGAAAAACAATAGATATTTTATTAACCTAAATTTGACGTCCTCTTCTTGATATTTGCACAGCTATCCACTTCACCTTTACTTGATGGAGTAAAATAGGCCATGTCCTTGAGTGCTCATGCTCTCTAATGTCCACTTGGTGGACTATTTCACCTACTAGAAATAACTCTTGTGCAAATATTTCTAGTCTTTCTACATCATTCCCTCTTTCCTTGCCATGTCTTGTCTTTCCTTGGCGATCTGAGCTCTCGGGCTATCTTCTCACTTTCTTCTGGCTTCTTTTTTGGCTAGTTGTTGAGTTTATTTTTAGGTCTGTGCCATATTTGAAAAACAACATATATTTTATTACCCTAAATTTGACATCTGTAAGGATGTCACTAGTTGTTGGTCGCTTGAACCACTTTGAACCTTTGAACCTTTTGGTTCAAGGTTCAATGGTTCAATGGTTCATTCTTTGCTCTTTGAATCCTTTGTTCTTCTAAGTCTCTCAAAATTTATTGAAGTCGTCGAACCTTTAAACTTTGAACTCTTTTGGTTCAAGGTTCAATGGTTCAATGGTTCAATCTTTCTTCTTTGAAGTCTCCTTTCATTTAAGTCCTTTAAAGTTGTTTGAACTTTTCAAAGAGGTTAAACTTTGAACTTGTTGAAGTCTTCAAACTCATTGAAGTGCTTAACTCTTTTTGAACCTTTGAACCTTGCTGAAGCGGGGTTCAATGGTTCAATGGTTCATTCCATTTGTTTGAAGCCTGCTGATGGACCTTTTGGTTGAACCTCGACGTTGAACCAGCCTTGAAATTTCCTAAGTGTTTGGAAGTTATTCTTTTATGAGAGTCCACCTATTTGAAGTTGTTGAACCCATTGAACATGCGAGTCCCTTGACTGAAAATGTTTGAATAATTGAAGAACTTGAGCGCTCAGAACATTTTTTGAGAAGGGAAGAGAGAAGTTTGACCTGCAAGACCAAAATAGTTGATATGTTGTCCCAAAAACAAGTGATGGATTTTGGGAACAATAGTAACTATGGTTCAAATGGAGTTATGATCGTTTGATTCATTTTCTCCACACCAAAATTCATCTCTGTTGATCTCATTTTCTATAAATATATCCTTTGAGCTATTGTTTGGTATCACTCAGGTTGGTATGACTAGACTCTACCAAAATTTGTATTATGCACCTCTTAGAGTAATGAATAAAGTTTTTTTTAGTTTTTTACTAATATATGATTAGTGTATTTGTCTGATATGCAAAATTGGTTGTCATCTTCCCTTTATAGGTAAAATTTCAACCTAAGTGCTAATAAAATTCATTGCATGTCATCTAGAGTGTTTTAAGGTTGATGTCTGAGGTGTAGAGTGGATAGTTAACTATAAGATATTTCAATCAAGCCTTACCCTCATCACCCTCCATCCTAAGTCCATCAAACCAACCTCTAGGTGAAACACTATTGCTTGGAAATCATTATGTACATTGCATTAATTCTATTCATTGTATATTAGTGTGCTAAGGAGTTTAATCTTGAGAGTGGATCCTTAAAAATTCAGTGCATTGCCTCCTTTAGAGTAGGTTATATTAATGCATTCTCTAAGTCTTTTTTCCATAAGTAATAAGTTGGTATAGATAAGAGCATTTCAAAATACATTCAAGGAGATAACCCTTAAATCTAAAGGCTCATTTCTAATATAGGTATACCCACATACCTAGAAATTTTCCCATATTGCCCAAACATAGAAGAGGCTTGAACACCCTCTTCTATGATACAAGATTTGGTGACAATAGTTTTGGCATACCTAGTGGGACCTATTATCTTCAAGACAAATTATGAAGGTGAATGCTAGTCTTAAAAACATTAGCTACAAATTGGTGTGCTACTCAATATTTGGCAACTCCATGGTAAATCTAGTTTAAGGAAATTTGTTTGTTTATAAATGTGCCCTCATAATTCATGGTTGTCACTAGGTCATCCTCTACTAGAACATCTAATCATATTAACCCACCCATTCAACCTAAAATTCTTCTTGCAATTCAATATCCATAGCCCAATCTGCCTTTTGAAGAATGAGTATATTTTACTAGGGAGGAAGAGGTTGAAGAGGCTGAAAAAATTGAATATCTTGAAGAAGAATGCATGGGTAGACCTCATGCTTTCCCTGCCTTCAATACTAATAATCCAATTCAACTTCACGCATATGTTACCATTCCTCTTAATGCCATTAAAGGTGTGCCCACATTCAATGATGAGAGTCATGTCACCCCTAGTGAGCACATTAGAGATGTTTCTAACTTTTGTATTTTCCATAGTATTGTTCAAGAGAACATTTCCATTAGGCTCCTTGCCGTGTCCCTTAAAGGGAAAGATCTTGATTGGTATAGGACTCTATAAGGTTGATGAATCACAACATGGGATGAGTTTGAAGTGTTTTTGACTTCCAAATTCATAAATGAAAGTGACCATGCCTCTCTCATACATCAGCTCAACATGATAAAAAGGGGACCCAAAGAAACAATGCATGACTTCAACAAAAGGTTTCAAAAGACTTGGCATAGATTTCTTCCCCCCATGAGACCACCTACTAGTTTTGTGTTCCCTACTTAATTGAAAGCCATTGGGACTGAAATTGTTGTCATGCTTCAATCAATGGGATATTTCACTCTTCTTGAAGCATATGATGTTGTTATCAAAGCTAAGAATAGTCTCATCCAAGTTGGAAGATTTCCTCCCAAAGTGTCTATGCCTCCTTTGTCTCATACTTCTACTAACACTCTGAAAGTGGCTCAAGTTCCTAATTCTAATAATATAACTAAGGTTGCTCCTAGGAATGTAGAAAATAATGTTGATTGGAAAGCAAATTTATTAGCCTTAGAGGCTCAAAATAGGCAAGCTAATATGCAACAAGGTGTCTATCAAAATCCTTACCCATATTAACAATAATATGGCCAACAATATGAAAGAGGAAGAGTCTAATGGTAGTGTAATCCCAACAGGCTTGCCAATGTATACAATCCTAACTCTACCACCAATGTAAGGTAGATGGTATTAATTCATAGAAATTTTGTGTAGGGAGAAGATTAATAATAAAACCAATTCATGGATGCCAATAAAAATAGAGAATAAGATCTAGTGTCACAAGGGGTATTTACTCACCTCTTATCAAATGAGGATGAGGTGATGATGTAAGTTAATGACGATTGGCAAACTCAAGGAGAAACCTTCACCAATTTTTTAGTTGAAGACACTTTTGTGTTAAATCAATGATCCTGTATCACAGACAATGTAAATTCCAAGAGGAAAGCTCTGAGAGGTGGTAGTATCATGCCCACATGATCATCTAATCCTCCTATAAGGCAATAAGACATAAGTGCAAGTGTGACAGTTCCAAAGGCTTCTACATCTCCATCAAGTCAAAATATGGTAAGGTCTGTTCAAGGTGCCTCTATTCCTAAATTTACAAGCAATTATTTACCTCCAAGTACACAATAAAGGGTGATTACTAATGCTCTAAACATAGTGAATTCATTTAAAAGTACCAAATCATTTATCTCCTTGTGGGATATCCTCCATATGCTTTACCAAAAAGAATTGTTACAAAAACAATTGTCCACAATCCCAGCTAGTGCCTCACCCTCGAATCAAAGTCATGGCCATGTTGCTCTTGAAAATTATCCTAGTACCATTTTTGAGCCATCCAATAATGTTTAGAAACCTCCACCATTTTACCTCACCCTCATTATAGGTGATAGGTTGGTACACAATTGCATAGTCGATAGTGGATCTTCTACTTCTCTCATTCCCAAAGGTTTAACCAATAAGCAGGGCTTGAAAAATGAGCCACATAGAAAAGGGGTCCTTCAATTAGATGGTACACCTACTAAGACCATAGGGCTGATCAAAAACTTGAATGTTTTCTTGCATGATTATCTTATCTTTCCTATCCTTCAAGATTAGTTGTTGTGGACCTCCCAACTCACTTTATAATCCACCTGTCAAGAGACTCTACAACCATGATTGGTGGATATCTCTCAACTGATTGGTCCTTTTTAGCCTTTAGGATAAGGTATGGGACCAAGTGACAATTATAACTCAACCTATTTCAAGGTTTCACATTGAAACCAGTTCTAACTTGATTTTCATTGTTCATGAGAAAGAGGAATCTAATGTGGATGATGGTGCTTTTAAACTTAAGGGCATTTCTGATCTATTTTTAGATGAGTATGATGTAGATGCATATAGGCATGATCCTTATGCATAATTTGAGCAAACTAATCTTGGGACTTACATCATGCATGAGGAGCCATTTGAAGGAGCTGAGGTAAGTGTTAAACATTCTCATGTTGTTGAGTGCAACTATATGATTCATGAGTATGTTGATCATAGGGTAATGAATCTAATTATGTGCCATTGTGGGAATAATGATGTTTTCATTCATGGTATTGATGAATATGCTATAGATGATGACATTCATGAAGAAGAGGATGATGACTTATGGCTAAGATTTGAGGCCATATGTCAAGAGTTTGACAAGATTGGTAATATTCCTTTTTCTCTCGATAATTGTATGTCTAATTTGTTTGTTGATGAAACTAATGAGTAGGATATAAATTTTTCTACAAAGTATCAAAGTAAAGGGCATGTTTGTTAAGGAATATGGACATCAATCTGTTATTCAAAACCCTACATAGTAAGGTCAAGGCAAAAGATGTTACACCTAAAGGACAATTAAGAGATCCATCTAGTATTGAGCCATGTTCAGAGGGGTTGGATCATTAAGAAGAACTTGATACTCTGAAGCATCAAGTATATCATCTTTCCTATCTTGGAGTATGAGGAATGTATATCAGATATGGTAATGATCAAGAGGACTGTAGCTCATACAAGGCTCTTAGAGAGCAAGAAATTTAAGTCATGAAGGTCTCAGATAGTTCACTTGTAGACTCAATAATATTAAAAGGTGATAGGCTTCTTGATCATCTACATATATGAGTGATTGGTGATGAGCATGATCCTCATGTTAGGTTGCCTTCATTGAGTGATAGAGATGCCAAAGGAACTATTTTTGACCCTAGTTGAGGTATGATCACATGTTTCACCTCAAGAAGGTTGGTCTTGTAAATATTAGATTAGTTGTGTGTTTTATTTCTTGTTGTGTTATGTTTCAATAGTTATTTTGAGGCACATGTGTGTTTCTTTTTTATGTCTTATTCTTGTTATTTTCTATCATTATTGTGTGATGTCAAGAGGGTAGTTATATCTCAAGCTTGATGTACATGTGACTCCATTTCCTAATAGATAAGATTATGCAACTGGTCATGGCATAGTAAGCATGCCACCCCTAATAAATTACCAATAATGTTGACTAATTTTTACCACAGGCCAAAATGGGTCAACCCCCTATAGTCATAATCTTGTATAGGGGCCTTTTTATAATGTCATGGGGTATGTTTTAACTCATTTGATTTCATTTCATATGCCATTCTAGTCTAGCCTAGTCCTTCTATCATTTGGTAGCTGAGGGGTCATTTTAGGGTCATATATGCAAGTTGCACATTTTTATGGTGCTGAATAGTTACAAGAATGAGTCTAGAAAACACTAAGTTTACACATATGAAATATTTAAACTTTTAGCTAAGTGATAGAATTGTTCTCGAGTATTCAAGAAATGTCTTTATAAACAATTCGAAGGGAAATTTCAAAAAATCTGAAGGGAACTTTCAAAAAGCCGAAGGGAACTTTCAAAATTTTTGAAGGGAACTTTCAAAAAGCTTGAAGGGCACTTTCGAAAATCCCAAAGGGTAATCTCAAATGGCAAAGCGCTATTTCAAAAAGGCTGAAAGGTAATTCTGTATGGAAAGTGTCCTTGACAAAAGGTACAAGGCCATGAATTCTTTTGAAAAAAATATTTCTAAAATTTGTCTAAGGCATGGATTTCTTTCAGGGAAAATGTTATGTGACAATTTTTCTAAAGACAAAATTATTTCAGACATTTTGTCCATGGAAAAAGACTAAGTACACAAATATTTCAGACATATTTCTTTCGGACAAATTGTCTAAGACAATCTTTTTGAAGACTCAATTTTTTGAACAAAATGTCTGAACAAAAGGTCCTTGTCAAAAGTCCTAAAGACCCTTTCTTTCATGGAAATCAGCCACAACAAAAGTCCTAAAGGAAATTCAATTCATGAAAAGTGTCTAAGGCAAAAATCTTGAAGACAAGGACCCATCAGGCAAAATGTTTGAAGTAAATAATCTGAAGGAAAAGGTTGAAACAAAAGCCTATAAACGAATTCTTTCAGACAAATTATTTTAGCAACATTGATCTAATAGGTGGAGACATTTATACAAGTGTTAAATTAAGGCCACATCAAGTAACCATTGAAATTCAAATATTCATTGATGGGCATGTGAACATCAAGTTCAGGGTGTGGGAGATGACCATTGAAATTCAAATATTGCAAAGGATCCCTAGGTTGAATGTGTGAGTGAAAGGTGGCATGATCTTAGGAGTAGAATATAGAACCGATGGAAATTAGTGACTGATAGGTTAATAGGCCAAGGTAGATCAATGGATCACATTCAATTATAGATTCAAGATTAGTGGTAGGCAAGCAAGCCAAAGAGTTAGAGACCTTGAGTGCAAATACATAAGTGAAATGTGGCACAAGCATGTGAGTCCTATTAGAAGATATATGGATTGTGTTCATTCACATCAATTAGATCAATGGAGTGAGATAATTTAAAATATCAATGATCCATGTTATTTTTTGATGACCATTCAAATGAAGGTGAGCCTAGGTAACTTAAGTGAAGGTCAACAAAGCAATTTTTGATGGGTAAGGTAAATAAAAAGCATGGATCTGAGTTTGATCATGGTCCATTTCAGACCAGACCCAATGTTTTGAAGGGCACCACCAGGGTGGACATGTAGACCCCAATGATTTCATCTTTAGGACCAACTACATCAAAATAACCCTTCCTTCCACTATTGCACACCATGGTGAACCAAAGAAGAGCAGTTAGCACCAAGACAAAGATCTAATAGATTGATTTAATTTATTTAACTACATTGATTCCATAACTTATCTTGGAACCACTTGACCTTATCATTTCAATTGTCAGGGAGCATTAGTAAGGGAATAATGTAAATGTGCAACCACTTGAATTGATAGAGATCAATCAAAAGGTTTAAATGAGCATAATTTGTAGAGGCAGTTGTAACTATGGTTCAAATCGAGTTTTGTTCATTTTATTCCTTTTTTAAATTCCAAAATACCTCTCTCTTTCTCTCCTTTTCTATAAATATAGCCTTTGAGCTATTGTTTGGTATCCCTCAAGCTCATACAACTAGACTCTGCCAAAATTTATATTCTACGCCTCTTAGAGTAATGAATGAAGTATTTTATAGTTGGTTACTAATTTGTACTTTTTGTATGTATTTGTCTAATATGTAAAAGTAGTTTTCATCTTCCCTTTATAGGTCCAGGTGCAACCTAAGTGCTAATAAACTTTCTTGTAAGTCATTTTGAGTGTTTTAAGGTTGATGTCTCAGGTGTAGAGTGGATAATTGACTATAAATGATTTCAATTAAGCCTTACCGTCATCACCCTCTAGCCTAAGTCCATCAAATTGACCTCCAAGTGAAACATTATTTATTGAAAATCATTGTGGACATTACATTAGTTTTATTTATAGTTTATTAGTGTGATAAGGAGTTTAATGTTGAGAGTGGATCCTTGAACATTAGGTGCATCACCTCCTTTAGAGTAGGTTCTGTTAATTCATTTTGTAACTCTTCCCCATAATTAATCAGTTGGTATAGATAAGAGCATTTCAAGATACATTCAGGGAGCTAGCCCTTAAATCTAAAAGTTCATTTTCAATATAGGTACACCCACATACCTAGAAATATTCTTATATTTCCCAAATCTAGAAGAGGATTGAACACGTTCTTCTAAGATACAAGATTTGGTGACAACAGGACCCATCATATTTACTACCTCTTCATATATCTTTGTTAGGGACATTATCAATTTGTAGCTAACTACTTAGGTTCATCATCTATTTTCATTTTTTATCTCACACTATTAGTCGACACTAATTCTACTCATGGCATTTGATTTTAATTTATCTTACTATTTTATCCCTTTTTAATCATCTATCTAATATCCCCCCTCAATATTTTTTTATCTACTAACCTTATTCATTCCCACCAATCATTGATTTATCCTAAATCCTCATTATCCTATCCTAATCCTATCTTACCTATTATTTGAAAATTTTAAATTCCCATGACCCACCTACCCACTTACTAAGCCTATCTATAGGCTCTCCTACCTAATCACATACCTAATCCCTATATAATCCATCCCTAAGCCTAATTAATACTTAAGAGGATTATAGAATTAGAGTATTCTATAATCCTCTCTATTATAACCCCTTCTCTTTATAAGCCTATAAATCTAGAGGCTTTCAAAGATTTTTAAATTCTTTTAATCCTCAACCCTTGATCTCCTTCTCTAACTTCAAATCTCTACCATAGATCTTTCCCTCCTCTTTCTATTTAAACCACTCCTCTCCTCCATTGGATCCAACTTAAATTCTCATGCCATATTCATGTCTAATTAGCAATCTTGGAAAATCAACCCATCCCTCCATTGAAGATAACTAGCAACCAAGCATTGAATCCATGTCCATGAATCAATCATCAATAATCATTGATCAAGCAACATCACTATGTCAAATTTTTGAGTCAAGGTAAGCAATCTCATCATCTTATCTTTTTATTCCATTTTATCTTAGTTTAGAGCATTTATCTTTAATATTTAAGTGTAGGATTGAATAGTTTATTCATATAATTACATTTAAGTTCTCATATATCTAGACTATAACTAAGTAGTTTGACATTTGGGTTTGAATTTACATAGTTATATCCATATCCCCTAGCATCATATTTACTAACATTCATCCATAACATGGTTTTTCTTTGAAATACCATTACTTCTTCCACTTTACTCCACTCACAATGCCCTCTCAAAAAGGGGTAAAATGTATGCATCTAAATTCACTTGCCTACATTAACATCACTAATAATACTATTAGTCAATACTAATTCTACTCATCTCATTTGAGTTTAATTTATCTCACTATTTTATCTTTTTTCAATCATCTATCTAGTGTCCCCCCTCAATATTGTTTTATTTACTAACCGTATTCATTCTCATCAATCATTAATTTATCCTAAATCCCTATTATCTTATCCTAATCCTATCTTACTAATTATTTAAGAATTTAAATTCCCATGACCCACCTACTCACTTATTAAGCCTATCCCTAGGCTTGCTTACACCCCTAATCTCTAATCACCTATTTGTTGTCCCCAAAAAATGTCACTCATTTTTGGAACAACATTTGAACTATTTTGGTCATACAAACCAAAATCCTCTCTTCCCTTTTCAAAAATTGTTTTGTGCATTCTAATTCTCCATTCTTCAAACTTTTCAAAAATCTACAAACTCTATAGGCTTGAAACTACAGACTCTTTCAAGGCTCAAGACACTTAGAGAAAACTATGGAATTTGCAGGCCAAGTTCTACGAACTCATTTCTACGGACTCAGTTCTATGGACTTCACAGGTCGATTTCTACAGATTCTATAGGAAAGAAGCAAGCTCTCAACACTTTGGTTCAATTAGTTAGTTCAATCAAAGGTTCAAGGGACTGCCCCAAAGCTGAGTGCTATTGTGGAGGGCAATGAACCAAGCCAAGTGCCCTTGCAGAGAGCAGCGAGCAAAAGTGAATAGGGAAATCCTTCAGAAAAATTCTCGTGGCAAAGTTGTTAAGGATCATTTCTTTCAGACAAAATGTCTGAAGGAATTCCTTTGAACATTTTATTCAAAGGAATTAAAGCCCGAAGGCCACATAGAAGATCTCGAAGAGTAGGTACCCTCGTGGGGGACACTCGACACTCAAAAAATGAATTGTCTTTCAAGACCTCGAAGGGCAAGTTCCCTCTGGGAAAGATCAAACCTCAAAGTGCAGTGGAAGTTGCCACATGTCCCTTATAAAGTTGAAATGGAAGCTGCCAAGTGTCATCTACCAGGACACAATTTCTAATAAGTTTTAAAGCTACAATACGTGTCACATGTTCTATTATAACTCAACATAAGCTGCCAAGTGTCAACATCCATAGCTTCTTCCTTTTGTGTCATAAGGATTGTGGTGGGCCTCGGGTGAGTGGCTAAACTCAAGTGGAACACACCACGTGTCATCATTCACATGAGTCCAAATGAGTCCCAATGTTTCTATATTATTTCTAAAAGCTCAACGGAGTGTAACAAGTGTATGCATCTACGTTTCAAGTTTCTTATAAGCTACAAAGCTTCTTTCGATAAGCTTCTCTCAGAGTTCTATAGAAGATGATAAATGCCAACTACAAAAGGTTTCAATATGTTTTTCTAAGAGCAGCAGAACGTGCCATCTGTCCCTTGCAAAGCTTGGTAGAGGCTGACAAGTGTCAACCTCTATAGTTTCTTCCTTTTGTTTCAATATTAAGTGAGGACTGTGGTGGGCCCCAAGTGAGTTGTTAAATTCAAGCGAAAGCTACCAGGTGTCATCTACTGAGACACATTATGATTTGCTTCTCAAAGTAGTGGAACTTGCCAGTGTCCCTTGTAAGATAAATAGAGCATGCCAAGTGTCAACATCCGCATGAATCCAAGTGGGTCCCAAATATTTCTATAATGTTTCTAAAGCTCAGTGGAAGCTACTATGTGTCATCTTTTACAAGACTCTCAAAAGGCATCTAAAGCCTCTATAAGTTAAGTGGATGCTACCACGTGTCCTCACCTATTTCACAGTGGAACACGCCACATGTCATTTGTTGAGATTAGTGGAAAGTAGCCAGAGCAAGTGGGAAAGACATGAAGGAATTGCTAAGGAGGATGATGGGCCCGCAACTATCAAATTTAGGGCAACCAACTAGTCATTGGCTTTCAAATGATGACGGACCCTAAGGCATTCAAAAACTTGTAGGGTGAGAGGAAGAACCATCAAGAAAAAAATCCAAAAGAACTAGAAAAGGGAAAAGGTAGCCAGAGGGCTAAAATCATAGCGGAAAGAGGGAAAAGCCAAAATATTTGTAGGAGTTATTTCCAGTAGGTGAAACAATCCACCAGGTGAAACAATCCACCAGGTAGATATTAGAGTTTCCAGTAGGTGAAACAATCCACCAGGTGAAACAATCCACCAGGTAGATATTAGAGCCTACAAACATTGAAAGTGTAGCCTGTTTATCTCCTTTAAAGTAAAGGCAAAGTGGATAGCTACATAGATATTAGGTGATAGACCAGATGACTTAGGCCCAGGAGAAGACATTCGAGATGAATCAACATGCCATAATTAAGGTGGCTACCCTATTCTAACATGGCCCTCTTTGACAAAACTAAAAATGCATTCAATGCATTGAGTGCAGCATGAGCTATTCCATGGAACAAAGTGCCAAGCCTTTCTTGGCTACTATATATTGTAGTCTCTTATGTCATTTTAAAGGATATCTTCCCAATATAGAAGCAAAACTCTACCCAAATTGAAAGGCGAATACTAGGACTTTGAGCTCAGATTGTTGTTCATATCATTTTATCTGAATGAGAAAGCAAGTTGTTTGCAGACTTTGTGCTATCATAGCTTGTATCATTTTAGGATATTGTTCTTATGTCTGTCTTCTAAATGTGTTCTTTTTTATTTAATTTGGCAAGCAGAACTAGTAAAAGTAATCAGGAAGGTGTCCTGAAGCCAATTGTGGAGAGATTTTGTGCCCCCACAATTGCCTTTACAGTGTTTTATTTGTGTTCTTGTGTAAAGGATCTTGGGATGACTTTGTGCCCTCATTATCCTTTGTATTCTATTTCTATGTAAAGGACCTTGGGATGACTTTGTGCCCTCATTTTCCTTCGTATCTCACTCGGGCAGTTGAGGTGGAGATTTTGTGCTACATCTCGGTCTGCTAGTTACTACGCCCTTGGTTACCAGTTACTTGTCACTACCTGAAAGAAATCCTATTTTTCTCTACAAGATCACTTTTGAAAGAAGAGAAGCACCTTCAGTGTCTTCACCAGGATTTTCTCATCTATTTGTGAACATCATCTCTAAAAAAAGAGAGATGGATGGTGTTATCCTACCCTCAAGTGTTATTTTCTACTTATATATATAGTATATAGCACCGTATATTTATAGGGAACCTCCCCTTGATGAGAGGAGTAGATTTTTCCCCTATTGATGTAGTAAACCTGCACACCTAACCAACCAATCTCCCTATGCTGTGGTTGAAGAGACCTATTTTGCTCATCAGTTAGCTGGTGACAAAATATTCACCCAACACTATATAATCCCTATATAATCCATTCTTAAGCCTAATTATTCCCTAGGAGGATTCTAAAATGAAAATATTCTATAATCCTCTCTATTCTAACCCCTCCTCTCTATAAGTCATTAAATCTAGAGGCTTTCAAGGAATTTAAAATTCTTTTTAATCCTCAACCCTTGATCTCCTTCCCCCAAATTCAAATCCCCACCATAGATATTTCCCTTCTATTTCTATTTTAAACTACTCCTCTCCTCCATTGAAGCCAACTTGAATTCTCATGCCATGTTCATTCCCAATTATCAATCTTGGAAAATCAATCCATCCCTCTATTGGAGCTAACTAGCAATCAAGCATTGAATCCATGTACATGAATCAATCATCAAAATTATATCATCATGCCATCATAATGTCCAATTTTAGTCTAAGGTAAATCTAATCCTTTCATTTTTAATCCATTTAATCTTGGTTTGAAACATTTAGATTTAGGATTTAGGTGTAAGATTGAATTGTGCATTCATCCAATTGCATTTAGGCCTTAATGGCTCTAAACTTTACTTAGGTAGTTTGATGTTTGCGTGATTAAATTTCATAGTTTAATACATTAAGCTCAAATTTCATCTACATTAAGATGGTTATGTTGTCTTAAAAACTAAGTTTTTTAAAACCATGAGTAATATGTCAAAACAAAATATTTTAAGCAAAATTGCCTTTTATGAATCTATGATATTATAAAAAGCCCAAAACCCTATCAGATAACAAGCCATTAGTGGTCAAAATTATGGTTAGTGTAAAATCATTAATCTTATGAAAAAACTATGACCGTAATATTGAAACTTGTAGAGTAAAATCACTTTTTACCTATACATGAAACTTTGATCAAATTTGGAGCTTGTTCTTTGTCTAGTTGATCCTACAAGCTGTCAAAACACTTCTAACAAGAAAGGGAGTTAAATTGAAGGGGTTATCCCACTTTGGTCATTAATGTATTATTGTATTTTTGAGCTATGAATTTAAACTACTATATACATCAAATTTAGCCCAAAAAACAACAACATCAAAATGAGAAAATAAAGGGATAATCAACAATTAAGAATGAAGTCTTACCATCACCTTATCCTTTATGGATTTTCTTCAATATCTTCAAACTAATTTGAATGCTAAATTTATTGAATATGGATTACTTACTTTGAACTTCAAAATGACTCCAATGATTTCCTTAGATAGTTGAATGGATTGACAACAGTGAAAAGATGCTTTAGGATGGCTGAGTATAAGAGCATAATGAGAGCTTATAGATTTCCAAGTTAGTTAGACATGGCCCAAGCATGGATTTTATAGGATGGTGGAAGGTATTTTTAGAAAATTTTAGATTATTTAGAAGTCTCTAATTTAGAGATTTCTAGAATCTTAGAGGAGCTTCTCTAGTTCTAAAGGTTTCTTGATTAGTTTACTAGATAATAGAGGATTAGATGGGGATTAAATGAGGTTTAGGATTCATAGGGATGGAGGCAAGGCTAGCATGGTAGGTTAGGTAGGGAGTAGTTGGGTAAATAAGAATTTTAAATTTTCAAGTGGGCTAGCGGTTAGTTAATGTAATAGGATTAATGGCTAAGTAGGCTAGTTATTGTTAATAGGATAATTAATTGGTTATAAGGGTATAGAAATATTTATGGGATGTAAATAATATTGTATAGGAAATAGAATTTTTAATTAATTAGCTAAGGCTATGATTATTGAACAAATTAATGGGTTTTATTTAATAGAATTATTAAGATGAACAAATTTAGGTACATACAATAATATTTTCTTATTCTTTTATTTTGAATAGAAGTGGTACCATTATACCAATCTCATTTATTAAATGTGAAATGATTACTTACATGTTTATTTCTTAATTACATTACATATTTTACAATCTAAAACTCTATTTGAATAGATTCATCTAATTTAATTAATTTGTACTATTATCCCCCACACAACCTCTTACATTCTATGTGATAAAAAAAACCTTCTATTTGAGGTCCATCATATCTAATTTAAACACATCCAAGCCAAATTTTCAATCCATTGCAAATTCTATTGTGAAATTTCAATACAACATTAATTCCTTGTAATTGATGTTGACACAATTGTTAATGACACCTCCACTTCTTAATTCATAGAAAAATCAATTATGAAATATAAATCAACAATTAAGGCCCCACATGCATTAAAAGGCAAAATCATTCATAACCATATGAATTTATTAATTGAAGAAGAAATTTTAAAGGAATATCTTTGATATTTGAAGGATGGTGGATGCACCACAATCTAAATCAAGATTTTGATTTCATAAATCTAATCATTTTGAACACAAGTTTTAAAGAGCTCAATCAAACTATGAGATTAGAAAATATTTAATTTTGATGCTCTTATTTTTATTATATGGATAAAACAATATAATATTATTATAAAATAATTTGGAGCACTTTTGTTTCAATTGAAATCAAAGTATCAAAATTAAATATTCTCACAATTAAATTATAAGATTAGAAAAAAATTAATTTTGATAATATTGATTCTCATTATGTGGACAAGACAATATGATATTATTATAAAATAATTTGGAGCACTTTCATTTCAATTGAGTTGAGAGTATCAAAATTAAATATTCTTACATTGTAATTGTTTGAACATTTTTTATTAAAATATTTTATTATAAAATTTATGAAAGAGATATATATATATATATAAATTGAAAAATATATCTTTATTAATATAGCATATTATTAATCATATAAAAAAGATGATGCAGATATCATATCTAAAAACTAAGTCACATCAATTTATATACGTATTACAAAGAAACAAAGATTAAAAAAGAGCCAACATAAAACCACACAAGTATAATCCGATAATATCCTCCAACATAGAAGAGGAGTTGGTCGGGGGAAATGTAAGGACTAGTTTGAGGAAGATATCTTCTTTCTCATATCAGTGGAGAGATGTTTCCATGGAAAATTCTAGGCATGAACGACACCGAAAATGTGAGGTGAAGAGAAACTGCCAAATTATTGTTTCTAGAAACAAATGATACAACGACGGTAAAGAAGATATTGCAAGATGAAAATGACATTTGCTTCTCAACTAAAATAATACATAAAACAACTGTGTGTGAGATTGGAATTTGAAGCTGGAAACTCTTACGAGCAATGTACACACTACTGTTAATCACAATGGCGAACTTGTTTTTTTATTCTTTTGTTTTTTGTTTTTCTCTGAATCCGCTAAAAGTGGCTAAATTGATACAGATACAATCTACCAACATTATCTCTCATTTTTTTACTTACAAGATATCAGATTTGTTTAAAGATTGAAAAGATCACTTTTATTAATAAAATATAATATAATATATTATTAATCGTATAACAAAATGGAGAAATCATACATCAAAAGTCAAGTTACAATTATCCAAACATAGTTATTTGACTGAAACCTGTTTTAATTGGCAAGCTTTATTATAAATTACTTGTTTCTAACATCTTGTAAAATTTGCAATATATGCGTTGATGTTCTCTTAATGGGATCAACTTAAATGTTTTACCCATTGTGTTCAGCCATGGCCAAATATGTTGCCAACAATTTCGGTGATCAAAAAATATATTCATCCAACCTTTATAAGATGAAAAATTGTAAGAAAAAGTTTGAATTTCAACTCCTTAGAATTTGCAAGGTTAAATTTGATGGGATTTATGTTTTTTTTTTAATTTTTATTATTATGACATACAATAAATTTTTTTTTAAGATTGTATAAAATGAAAGGGGAAAGTTTGGGTGGACTCTCAAAAATTCTTAAAATATTATAAAAATATTTATAAACGATTATAAAAATATATATTTACTCTTTGATGCTTCTTTATTTAAAGACGAATGTTGGAAATCTTGAAGTGCAATATTAAATAGATAATCATCATAATTTTTTTTTTATCCTAACAAAATAAAATAAAATAGAATGTCAAACTTTATCCTTAAATAGAACTAATCAAATAAAGTATGCTTGAAATAAAATCCATTTTAAAATTAAACTTTACATATAATAATTCAAAATGTTTTTTCATTATTTATGACATATGATTTTTAAAAAGTTCAAATTTGTTATCATTATGTCATTCCATCAAAATAATCAAATATTTCATGTGTTACATTTAGATAATTTAAATATTCAAAAGTACAAGATAATATTGAATTCTTTAAATGCATAGTAACTCTTTTAGTATGACTCCTAAGGGATATTAATATCTAAAATTAATGCACTCTTTCTATATTCTCTTAAGACACTTAACTCACTTTAATCTCTAAAATTAATACACTCTTTATATATTCTCTTAAGACACTTAACTCACTGACTCATTGAATGTTACTCTTTATCTCACAACAAGCCTTTTATAACAATCATACACTATTGGTTTTGAAAGACATGAAATTGATTCAATATAAGACCAGAAGGCTTAGAAAAGTATTAAACATCATAAATGACCACTTTACAATGACCAAAGTGATTCGAGTATTGGTTTTATAATGCAATTCATAAAACAGTCCAGTACCCTATTTAAGCCACTAGGCCTAATTGAACTCTTGTAGGTCAAATTCTAAAATAGATCTATCTATGTCTTTTCAACACTTTAGACATATGTATTTAAATGTTTCATGGATGATTCAAATCTTATAAATTATTTTGTCTTCTCTCTTAAAGGATTTTACACAAAAACCTCAAAACTTTATTTTGGTCATCTAGGCCTAATTGCCCTCTAGTAGGTCAAAACACAAAATATCACTTATCAAAGGTGAATGACTCTTCTAAAAGGTTATAACAGATGTATTAAAGGTGTTTAAACCTTTACCTAGCCTTTATAGGTTCAAAATTGATGAATTTTAACAAATTATCTCTTTCCCTGTCAAGAAAATTAAAAAAAATAGGGTTTTAGCATACACAGTCAACTTTAAATCAATCTGTACACGTCCTACAGATCTCAAACCACCCTTATTTACTCTATTGACCAGATTCGTAAAAAAAATTGAAGAATTTTCAAGGGTTAAATAAAAATTTATGAAAGTATTTTGTCGATGTAACCTTGAAACTAGGGTTTATGCACACTCAAGAGCCCGTGAGCAAACTTATGATTCTTCGTAGAGAATAAAAACTATATTTTCATTCTAACACATATAAAGGATTATTATATTACCTATTTAACTTATATAAACATCAATTGGATCCCATACAAAAATTTCTATGTGGTTTGAGCTTGTTTTATATGACTTTACTCTCAAAAATAGGGCATGTGTATGAATAAAAAGTTTGTGTGACCCCAAAATAGATTCATTTCATTCAAAGACTTCTATTACATCCTAAAGGTACTATGATACATTTAATACATTCTCTTTTACTTAAAATACTATATCTTTTATTGCAAAATATACTAATTACAAGACTGCCACATAGTAAATTGTCATAAGACTAACTCTGCCTCCTCAATGTAACCTCCAAAATGGAGAAAATAAACCTTTTTATAATTTTATAAGGGTTGTAACATCTCCTTTCCCCTAGGGTTTATTCTTATCTCCATGATTTTCTTGTTACCAATCTGATTTTGACTCCAATATCTCCTCAATAGATTTTACAAGCTTAGAAATTACCTTATTTAGCTTCCTTTACATTGACCATATCTTGCTCTAGAGGATATACATGAGGTACAAACATATTTATGACTTGAAAGACACCTAAACATAATTTATGACCCTCTATAGCCTATTAATACTCATTATGCTCCATTATTACATTAAAAAATTCACATATTTACAAATATAGTGTTTGAAAATTCAAATTGAGCATTTTGGAGGGAAACCTCCAAAAGACTCTAAATAACTTAGAAAAAGCTCCTAATGCCTCAATGAGGCTTATTATGACTTTAAAAACATTGTAAGACCTCTAACACTATGATCAAGAACTTATTGACATATTTGCAGGATGTTCCTGCATCAATCCATCCAAGTACAAAAAGGAGTCTTCATTGATTTAGATCCTCCTAGATCCCATGTTTTGCTAGATGAATATAAACCTACAAAATAAGTATCTTCTTATTTAAATATTTTCCTTGTTTTATGCATCTTCAAACTCAGCTTCTTTAAATTTTCTTCACTCTCCTTCATCATACCTGCACAATAAGTAAACAAGTTAGGAAAAACATTTATTTTCTTATAACTTTGAAGTTCCTTATCTTTTTAAATTTCATTGACATATTTGCAGGATGTTCCTGCATCAATCCATCTAGGTACAAAAAGAAGTCTTCATTGATTTAGATCCTCCTAGATCCCATGTTTTACTAGATGAATATAAACCTACAAAATAAGTGTCTTCTTATTTAAATATTTTCCTTGTTTTATGCATCTTCAAACTCAACTTCTTCAAATTTTCTTCACTCTCCTTCATCATACCTGCACAATAAGTAAACAAGTTAGGAAAAACATTTATTTTCTTATAACTTTGAAGTTCCTTATCTTTTTAAATTTCAAGGATTGATTGCTCCCTTGATGCATTAGCGTGCACTTTAATTAAATCTGTTGTTCTTCCCTTTTGAAGAATTTTTGTCTATTGTTTAAATTCTCCTTACTGTAGTTACTGTCAGTTAAACATTATTTTTCATTTTCACTAATGTCGTCTCCATTCTCCCTATCTTCTTGGTTTGGTGTCTTAAATTATTAACACTTCTCATTTTCAAGATCTCTTTGATCCACACATAAGAACATAAAACCTTCAGTTTGATCAACTTCTCCTTGATCTCTACATGTTTGTTCCAAACCAACTTTTTTTTTCTCCTTGTTGGTAGGTGGAGTTCCTTCACTTTTTTTGCTCCTATATTCATTGAGACTCTATTCTAACTTTGTTCCCTTATCATAAACTTTTTATTTCCTCTCCACGTGTTGATTTAACAACTTTTTATCTTAGATTTATATCTTTGTTTTGTCTTCCACCTTTGTCTTCAGCTTTAGGCTAAAGGTCTCCATGCACATTTCAACTTTCCTCTAATTTTGCTCCTTTGTTTTATATTAAACGTTTGGAAATGGTTTTTCCTCCTTATCATTCATTCCTTGACAACTAGTTGCCTCTATAGGTTGAGTCTCATCTTCTTTATCCTCAATAGTCTCCATCCTCTTTGGTTTTGAGACTTACTTGGTGACTACCTCTTTATGACCTATATACACATTACAAAACACTTCATTAGTATTAAAAATTTGAGCCTTCATGGCTCTTCCATTTGTTTCCTTCGTGGAAATTTAAATATCATGCAACCTCCTTTGTTTGGTGTCATTCTCAAGACACTTATCATACATATTAACTAAATATATACCCCTTTTCTTCTGGCATATCCCTCATGTTCTTGACTGCCTTCTTTATTTTTGAACTCTTCACTCTTAAGCACTCTTCTAAGAATTATTTAATTCTCATAAAGACTAATTTATCTATTCAAATTGGTGGCCTTTTTAAACAACTTGCACTCTTTTTGTCCTCTTTCATGTCCAATTTTGTATACTCACAACCCTCCATATTCACCATCTCAAGACAACTTATCTTTACTTCCTTCTTATGGGATTTGATCAAACGCAAATGCTCAATGGCTTTACCCAAGTATTATTTGGTTGCCATCAATATCAATCGTTGTTCTATTCTATCTTCATCACCTTTCAATGGTACAAGGATATGTGTCATCCCATTTTGATATATAGTATAATTATTAGTTTGGCCATCATGAATGGCTTTCCTATCAAACTACCAAGGCCTCCCTAACATAAAATGGTAAACATACATGGGCATTATATCATATAAAACTTTGTCTTGGTATCTACCTATATGAAATTCAACCCAAATTTGTTCACTTACCAGCATTTGATGCCCTTATTAAACCCATGCTACCTTGTAAGGTTGTGTATATGGAGTTATCTTCAAGCCTAGTTTTTGTACCATTTCCAAAGACACTATATTATTTTTACTTCCTCCATAAATAATCAAATTGAAACATTTTCCCTTTATTTTACCTTTACTCTTAAACAAAATCCTTCTTTGAACCACTTCTTTGGTTTGATCTCTTTGTTGCGACAAAACTCTTCCATGAGTAAGGACTCACTTCTTGCTTGACTCCTTTCTTCATTTATCTCTCTTGATTTTTTTGATTATCCCTAAAAAATATGATGGACATTCCAATGCCCTATATCCTTCTCTATTGTAATGTCAACATTGCCCATGAAAATCTTGTCTTTGTTTATTCCTTATAAAACCTCCATTAGTTCTTACTCTACCAAATGTAAATAGTCTTACCTCATATGCATGGTATTATGGTCTCATGACTTCTTGGGCTGATTCTGCATGATCTTATGTCCTTATGGCCTCTTTAAATTAACTTCCACTCTTTCCTTCAATTGATCTTGGTTGTGAAGATCCTTCTTGATCTTTTTGTCCTCTATTTCCTTCTACATTCTGTCTCTGATCTTTGT
The DNA here is from genome assembly GCA_037957365.1 of Torreya grandis. NCBI lineage: Eukaryota > Viridiplantae > Streptophyta > Pinopsida > Cupressales > Taxaceae > Torreya > Torreya grandis. Next base: position 796,639 of record JARHVA010001854.1, on the reverse strand, counting down.
GCCCTTCTTTTGAGAGTAGTATCAATAGCCTTCATTCTCATAGTCAAAGATGAAATTGTTTATATCACCTGATCCATCAAATTTTCCACCATGAAATCTTGATCTCTACTACCTCTATCCATCTTTTGTTCCATGGAGCATTATGCTTGAGTTTTTGCTAACTCTCTTCCACTCTCTAAGCCTCTATGGCTTTAGGGCATCTACCACTTAATATTTTTCCTCAAAATTTTTTATTACCCTCTTACTTGTTCCTTGTATGATACCAAAATTGATACACTCTTTGCGTATTCATTTAATAACTTAACTCATTGACTCATTTAATATTACTCTTTGTCTCACAACATGCCTTTTATGATAATCATATACTATTGGTTTTGAAAGACATGAGACTGATTCAAGATAAGACCAGAAGATTTAGAAAAGTCTTAAACATAAAAAATAAACAATTTCCAATGAAAAAACCAATTTGAGTATTTGTTTTATAATACAATTCATAGAATAGTTCAATGCCCTATTTTAGGCCACTAAGCCTAATTGAGCTCCTGTAAGTCAAATTCTAAAATAGACCTATCTATGTCTTTTAAATAGCTTAGATAGGTTTATTCAGGTGTTTCATGGATGATTCAAATCTCAAAGAGGATTTTTGATTTTCATTTAAAGGCTTTATAGAAAAACATAAAAACTTTGTTTTGGTCATCTAGGCCTAATTACCCTCTAGTAGGTCAAAACACAAAATATCACTTACCAAAGGAAAATGACTCTTCTAAGAGGTCTAAAAAAATTTATTAAAGGTTTTTAAACCTTTACCTGACCTTTATAGGTTCAAAATTGATGAATTTTAACAAATTTTCTCCTTTGTTTTCAAGAAAACTCAAAAAAATGGGGTTTTAGCATACACAGTCAACTATAAATCAGTTAGTACACATCCTAAAAATATCAAACCACTTTATTCACATTATTTACTCTCTTTACCTAGTCCCTAAAAATTTTCAATAATTTTAAAGTGTTCAAACAAAATCTATGAACCTTTTTTCCATGTAACTCTGAAACTAGGGTTTCCTACACACTCAGGAGCCCGAAAGCAAATTTATGATTTTTCATAGAGAATAAAAACTATATTTTCGTTATAAAACCTATAAATTATTCTTATATTACCTATTTATCTTTTGTAAACATCAATTGTATCCCATATAAAAATTTATTTGTGTTTTGAGCTTGGTGTATATGACTTTACTCGAAAAAAAATAGGACCTGTGTATGAATAAAAGGTCTATATGACCCCAAAACAACTTTATTTAATTAAAATACTTTTATTACATCCTCAAGTAAATATAATACATTTAATACATGATCTCACTTATAAAATTATATCTTTTATTGTAAAATATACTAATTATAAGACTTTCACATAGTAAACTATCATAAGACTAACTCTGCCACATCAGTGTAACCTCCAAAATGGAGAAAATAAACCTTTTTATGCTTGTAGAAGGTTTGTAACGTCTCATTTATCCTAGGTTTGATTCTTATCTCCATGATTTTCTTATTACCAATCTGATTTTGGCTCCAATATTTCCTCAATAGATTTTACAAGCTTAGAAATTACCTTATTTAGCTTCCTCTACATTGAGCATATCTTGCTCTAGAGGATATACATGAGGACAAACATATTTATGACTTTAAAGACACCTATACACATTTTAGGACCCTATATAACCTATTAAAACTCATCATTCTCCACAATTACATTCAAAAATTCATATATTTACAAATATAGTGTTTGAAAATTCAAATTAAGCATTTTGGAGGGAAACCTCCAAAAGAATCTAAATAACTTAGCACAAACTCCTAATACCTCAATGAGGCTCATGATGAATTTAAAAACATTATAAGACATAAAAATAAGGTCAAGACCTTATTGACATGTTTGCATGATGCTCCTGCATAAAACACCATCAATATATTATGCTTTATAGTTACAGTCACACCATAAAGATATTGTCCTTCCATATTTTGATCCAAATTTGGCTCCTATTATACTATTCATGTATACTATATATTTTCACTATGCCAAATTTATGTAATTCATTATTGTAAGACACTATTTTAAGACACTTCATATTTAAAACATCAGATCTGATACACTTTAGTAGAAGAGTCAATATGGGAGTGATCCATAATTCTTTATGGTGATGAAGTTAGTAAGTTTCAACTCTTAAAATTGAGGCATTTTTCATACATAGAAGAAACACCTCTATTTTTAGGGTGGTGTTCATGAAACCACTAGTATATGAGTGGTGATTTCATAATAGCTGGTGTGTGATTGGAAATTTTGTAACTACCTTGATGGTTTTGTAATTGTTGGTCTATATACTTTAGTGGTTTCACCACCATATAAAATGCTCAAAGTTGAATAACTACAAATATTTATTATTCTAAATGGTGGTTTGTTTAATATTATTGGTATAATCCAAGGTTGATTGAGAATAGAATAGGTCTTGACAAGGCATAAGAGATAAAAAAAAACATATTGAGAAGTCTTCAAGTTGGATTCACACTACAAATTATAAGTGTTAGTATTTGTTCTTGTTGTCTCATATTTTCCTAGCTATAGATGGTTGGTTCAATTTTATTGGAGTAAAAAGAGTGTTGGATAAGTGAAGATCATCCTTGTGTATAATTTTTAGATAGAGTGGTAGTGAAAATTATTTCCATGAAGGCCTTGTTTGGTAGCACCTTTCACATTTCTTGCATTACATAATGGAAGGGGAGTGTAATTGCTTCATACACTAAACTTTTTACCACATTGACTTTTTCTAGGATAGCCCTTGTATTTATTTTGATCTTTGTTCATTATCATGTTTCATGTTCATTTGTAATAGGCTATACATTTTATTTCCAATTCTTGTTTATCTATGGTTCAACATGATTGATAACCTAGAACAATCATCTTCTAGTCAGTGTTAATATACACCTAGTTTATGAATCAAATTAGTATTACAACTAGCGTAGTACCAATCCTTTGTGTGTTTGTGACTACATTACAATTTTATGTCTATCACTAGATCAAGTAGTACTAATGGTTAATGTATCCTGGGTCTATTTGAGGTAGATATTTCCACAAGGAAAAGAAAATAAGAGATAGAATTTATGGCCCATGCTGATGAAGAAGATGCCTAAATAATATATGAGTGTTTTTGCATGATTGAATAAGGAATAAGTAAAATTTATATTTATATGGGTAAGTGTTTAATCCTAAATTTAGGTAAGGTTCCTACTTGGGTAAATAGGGTTAATAATATAGAAATGAAAATGAACAAGGGTGATAATCATATCTACAATCTGCCAATTACATAATAAACTTAAATACAACATCTACTTAATTTATTAAGCTGAGATAGGCTAAAAATAGTAAGTACAACTATGTTATATATGTAAATAACAAAGAATAATGTACTTAGTTGTTTTTGATGCTAATATAGTTCTATATCTAAATGAGTTATAAAGTAGGCTAGAAGAAGATTTTGTAATAGTCATCAAATTCTAGATTGAGTACCTCTGGAGCCATGAACACTAATACTAGCCTTAGACATTAGCATTGATGCTACCATCTTAACTAAACATAGGTTTCCTATATGAAATACCGGATGGAAAAGGATGCAACCACCTAGATGCTTTTAGGTTTGTCTTCACCTTCACTCTGGTGTATTTAGATCTAGGTCATGGATTGTTTCTCCTCAATAAATTGTAAACCCATAGAAATATTTTGGTGTTAACAATGATGTAGTTCTCTCCTACGTGTTGTCTTATGTGTGAATCATATAATGTGTGAAAATTAAATACTACAATGACATAACTTGTAACTTGGAAAATATATCTCTTAGGTTATTCCTTTATTACTTTAGACCTGTGTATGTGTTATCCCTATGACTAATTTGAAAATAGGAGAAAATAGGGAAGGTTTGATTTATTGATTGATTGATTGAATGCAGTTGCCTTGATCTTTGCTAGATGAGGAATGAATAAGGAGTGATTATGAATATATACCACTCCTATTAAGAAATATATTGCATTAAAATACTTAGGATAGCAATTAGGATATGTTTTATTTACAAATTAGATGATTTCTGGGTAATACACACCTATTTTAGGTTAGGACACCAATGTCGATGTAGGGTTATAGGACTAACACTTATGTCATGGTAGTTAGAAAATAGGTACATGCTCAGAACTTGTAGGGGCATAAGATAAACATAATTTAAAATTTTTGGGAAAGATATAAGGTCTAGGTCATCAACATAAGACTGGTCATACCAAGAGATAGGTCAAAGGGCACAAGATATAGTAGATGTGATACTTATGAAAGCAAGAAAAGTCTAGAACTAAGAAGAACAACCATGGTCAGCTTTTTCCAAGTGTACAAGACAAAGGTGATAATAATTCATAAATATCATCTACAATTCCCCTCCCATTGAATATAGTAATGAAATTATTAGTTTAAAGGAGTAGAAATGTGTACTTGGGTGTGTATAACACACCTTATATTTGTGTGAGTCCAACTTGAGTACTTTATTGGTAACTAACCTATAACCAAGCGCATGTTATAGTATATAATCAATGCATATAATATGAAATTGAAAATCATTTGAAATTATTGAAATTGAGAGAACAAGGTTTAGGAGTACACATGTGTATCAATGCAACTATCTTGCCTATTGGAAACTTAATTTAAAATATAGATCATTATGAATCACTGAAACTAAAATTAAGACAAATATATAAATATAAAAAGTACATATATCTAATAAGATAGAGAGAGAGATTATAAGGCACATACCCCCAATAATGAAGAAAAGGTGAGTTTCCATCTAATAGTTGAGATTAGATCAACCATGTAACCCCATCATACTTATAACCTAGTGAGTATGAGTGAATAAAGTCAACTCATACTATCAAACTAGCGAGGCTAGATGATAGTATTAATTCTAACGTAAAAACTTAGCAAGATTGAATAATTTAATCATCTCAACTATACCAAAAATCCAATTAACTACTATAATATATTGGCTTAATACAATCTATAAAATTCCAAACTAGTGGGTGGTGATAGTCTCTAAAAGTGTTTCAAAATATGAAAATAATTTGGATTTTAAAATATTAGTCACATATTTCATAACATATGCACCTTAGATATGTATCATGCTGAAATTGTGTATAATAATGGTACCAATGTATAGAATTTTGCTACAACTATGAATTTGAATTATATAACTACATGCTTTGGCCAATTTAGAAACTATGTGAGTGTGAAAAACATGCTTCCAAAGCATGCCCCCACTATATATGGAAAAATCTGAAAAATTAAATAAGTGCCAATGTGGACATATTTCCAAAACATGTCTCCTCTGAATCTGGGTGTGTTGAATATTGATAAAGTGTAGAGAACATGCTTCTAAAACATGCACCCACTAAGATTGTTTTGGTCACTTATTATTTATAGGATTATTATAAATAGTAGATCTCTCTCTCTCTCTCTCTCTCTCTCTCTCTCTCTCTCTATATATATATATATATATATATATATATATATATATATCACAGTCTTTATAAGGCAAATCGATCTAATAGATTCAGAAAGTCATTTCTAGTAGATATGTAGTGGATTTTGTAATGAATGGATATTCCTATTTCAAATTGTCAATCACCTATTTTGAAAAACCACTAAAACTAGGAGATTTATCTTGATAAAAGAAGATTGGCTTCTGAGATATTGGGATCTATAGTTAAAAATTTATATAAGTAGATCTCTATGTCTTAATATATAAGATATAAAAGAAAAATAATATATTATTGTTTAGTTAATATTCTAGCATAGTTACAGTTATATTCATGAAATTTGTTTTAATCAATTAATGAAGATATCTCCAATTTTCAAGTACTGAATTTTCTTTTCATTTTTATTCCCAAAGTGAGCAAGGGCCCACTCTCCTTAGGAATCAAGAACGTATTTATATATAGTATTTTATATAATTACAATTTTTAGTAATTATAAATATATTTCATTTTCATAATAGTAATTATAAATAGATTTCATAACTTGCAGGAAATTATCTTCTAGTTTAAGGAATAAATTCAAAATTGTAAATCAGTGTGTTTACTTTTAGTGGATTGTCTACATTTAGCAAGTGTGTTTACTTTTAGCATATTTTTTACTTTTAGTAAGTGTGTTTATTTTTAATAGAGTATTTATTTTCAGCAAGTGTGTTTATTTTAGTAAATTATATTATGTAATGTTTTAATTCTGCAAGTATGTTTATTTATTAAATAAGCAAAGACTTTATAGATTAGATTAAATTAAACACTTATAAAAGACAATCCCCCCAAATATTTTTTGTAAGGCCTACAACCATAAGCCTTGTTATAGATAGCTTTGGATATTGCTCTTAGTTTGAATGATGTCAATATAAAAAGTTGATTAAATGAAGGGATTAATGATACCCATCATTTTTGGTGTCATTGTCATGAGTTTATATGTATTAATAAGGTAATCCTTATTGGTCTATAATAAAAAAACCAAAAATATTGAAAAACCAATCAAAAACAACAAAAAATTAAATTTATGAACTGACCTACAGACGCTAAAGGAAGGTTCATCCCCAAGGATCCTAAGTTAGGACCAAAGCAGGAAAGAATAAAAATTTTGACTAAGAGATCTAAGAGTGTAATAAAAACACTTGAATCCCACTTAGATTCATCACCAAAATCAAGATCATCATCACAAAGAAATCTTGTAAGAAGACTCACATTTGGGAGATCTTCCCCTATAGAAAGAATTAATCACGAGGATCCTTTGTTTAGAATAGTAGGTCATAGACCTCAATCTTTGTAAGATCAAGAGGAAGCAATAAATTAGATCTCTAATACAGGTTGGAAAGAAATAAAAACCATAGCTAAAAACCATGGAAATATAGGAAATCTTGAAGAAAATAAAATGCAATTATAACAAGACAAAACCTTTTCCTTTCCTATATTCATAGATTTGGTAGATCAAACCTCCATGAAAAACATTTCACTGTCAATTCTATTAAATTTTAGGGGTAAGTCCTCAGAAAATGTAGATCAACATTTTTTTAATTTCAAAGTGTTATGTTAAACCTATGATTATACAACTGATAGTTAGAAACTCAAACTGTTTCTTTCCATACTTAAGGATGTAGCCATGAGGTGGTTCATGAGACTTCTAGGTGATTATATTAATAAATGGAAAGACATGGAAACTATATTTCTTGATAAGTATAAAGATTACTAAGAGCAAGGGATAGGAAAGAGGATTTATTCAAGATCAAATTGAATGAAGATGAAAGTTTAGAATATTATCTGGATAGATTCACATTTGCTTACAAACATAGTGGTTATCCACTTACAAAAGTAGTGAAAATGGTCTTTTTTAAGGGATTAGATGATGAATCCAAGGATGTTCTAAACCTGATGGGTAAAGGAGGCATTTTAAAATTAACATTCTACCAGATTTTATATTTATGTACTAATTATTCTAGAACAAAACCAAGCATCATAAAAGGAAAAATAGGTAAATCCAATGAAGTTAGTTGATTGATCAAGGAATTTCTCTATTTGAAAATTGACATTTTATTCCAATTAATACTACATTAGATGATCTTCAAGCCAAAGTTAATTTCACCACAGAACCCTTATCCATCTACTGTCTAAAATGTAAGTTAAAACATGCTCTCAAAGATTATCCTTTGGATAAAATAGAAATATATGGGATATGTGACAGTAAAAATCATGACACAAACCATTGTAACCATCTTTCTATTTTAAAAAAATAATTGAAATAAAATGCACATCCCATAGAAGATCTAAATTATGTCTAAAGATAAAATCTATTTACACAAAACTAGACCCAAGGTTAGTTTAGCCCAAGAAATCTAATTAATCCATGGATGACACCCTGGATTACTCAAGCACGTCAACCTATGTGGGGACAAGTACACCCACAATGGACCAGTTAAGAATGGATGATACCTCAACTTTGGATGATGCCTCAATAACCATGGATACCTAAAACATAGTCACAATAATGGGGAAATACACAGTGGGACATTAATCCATAGTTTAACCCCCAAATAAGGTTTTCACCATAACAAGATTTGATGGCACCTCCTATAGCTCAACTTGCAGAACAAGTTAATCAACCCTAGTCCTCTAATCAATCAGTGGCTAACCCTAATAATAAACTAGCAACCCCTGTCTATGTAAATGAACAAGGAAAAACCATGAATGTAGGAGCTATTAAATTTGCAAACATTCAACTTAGATCAAACATAACAATTCAAGAGCCTCTTATCATCATCTTTGAACTGGATAATGAAAAAAATAGATACACCTCAACCCATAGCCAAAAAAGAAGAATCAAAAAAGATAGAGGAACATATTACTGCTCCTCCACTTTCTCCTTTCCCTGACAAATCAAAAGAAGTTATAACCAAGCAAGAATCTGATTTGATTCATGAATTAATAAAATTAAACATTGAATTACCCTTATTATAAGTTATCAAGGATATTCTAGAATAAAATAGAATCATTAAAAGTCTATGTGTCAAGACATCTAGAAGAAAAAAACAATACCCAAGGACCATACATGTAGATGGTAAATTATTTGATCTTTTAGCAAGAAAACTACTGCTACCTAAATATGCAGACCTAGGTAGTCTAGTCATAACAATAACCATACAAAAATGCCTAACATTCTGGTAGATTTGGATGCAACAATCAATATAATGATAATTGATACTCACCAAACATTGCCCCTTATGGATATGAAACCTACATCCACCATTCTCCAAATGGTTGATTAGTCAGTTGCTAAACCAATAGGTACTATAAAAGATGTAGTTGTAATAATTGAGTCATGAGAGTATCTAGTAGATTTTATGGTGCTACAACCTAAAACCAAGAGTTTAAGGTACCCCCTCATTTTAGGAAGACTTTGGTTAGATACTATAGCAATATTAATTGATTACAAATCAAGGGATATGACTATTTTAAATGGTTTAACAACAAAATGAATATCTTTATACCCCCTGCAAAACCCTCATTAGATTACACTGAAACACTTGGGGTAGATGAACCAAAAAAATAAGAACAAATTTTCATCCATATCTATGATAAAAATACAAGGACACATGCAAGAATTAATTAATGAGTTAGAACACGATCTGGAAGAAGCCACTGGCCTCATGAGCCTAGCTATAGACTCTGTTAGTTTGTCCTCTATAGACTCTATCAATCTATTTGATATAGACTCTACCAGTCTATCTTCTATGGACTCTAACAATCTGTCTACTATGTTCTTTATTAGTATGTCTACTATGGACTCCACTAGACCTATTACTACAGACTCATTCTTTAGACATTTGACATATGACCATAGACCATTACAAGAAAATATTTTGAATTGGGTAGAAGTTAAACCAACTAATTTTTTAATTGCATTTCATTGTCCATTATCTAGAATCATTCCTCCAGGAGATATATTTATAAAAAATGTAACTACATTTAATCTTTTATTACCACATTCATGTCCTCTTAATTCCTTGATGAGTGAATTTAAACAAGTAGATTTTGTCCATCCCAACACTAAATAGATTATAATATTACCAGGAAGAAACTTGAATATAAATAGAAGGTTAACCCATGATCAATAAATGAAAGTTTTCGGTGTCCTATAAAAACACATCAAAGCGTTTGCTTGAAATTATATAGATATGAGAGGAATTCATCTGAGTGTTTGTATCCATCACATTTACACAAGTCAAGATAAATTAGTTAGATAACAACAAAGATAGATAAATCCAATATTAAGGGATATAGTAAAAATTGAAATTGAGAAATTATTGGATGTAGGATTCATTTACCCTATTTTAGACAACCAATGGGTTTCTCCATTGGTAATTGTACTAAATAAAAATGAGAAATGGAGTGTGTGTGTAGACTACCAAGAGCTGAACAAAGCCACTATGAGGGATTATTTTCCTCTTCTTTTAATTGATCAAGTACTTGATAATCTAGTAGGAAAAAATACTTTTCTTTCCTAGACATATTTATTGGATACAACCAAATAATAGTGGTACTTGAGGATCAAAACAAAACCACCTTCACCTGCCCATAGGGTACCTTTGCTTACATAGTCTTACCATTTGGTCTTTGTAATGCTCCAACTACTTTTTTAACGAGCAGTTTTAGCCATATTCTTAGATTTGATTAATGATTATGTGGAAGTCTACATGGATGAATTCACTAATTGTGGAGATACATTTGATGAGACCTTACATAATCTTGATAAGGTTTTAGCTAGATATGAAGAACACCAACTATCATTAAGTCATGAGAAATGTCTAATGATGATGGATCAAGGCATAGTACTCGGACACAATATCTCTATCAAAAGAATCCAAGTGGATCCTAATAAAGCTATAATAATTTCCAGCTTATTTGCCTCACAAAATAAAATTGATATCAAAAGTTTCTTTGGTCATATTGGTTTTTACATATGTTTTATAGAAGACTTAAGTAATATTGTTGCTCTTATGTTTACTTTGCTAGTAAAAGACTAAATTTTTGTGGAGTGATGATTTCTAGATAGCCTTTGAAGTAATTAAAGAGAAATTGAGCTTTGTACCAGTATTGAGAGGACCCAATTGGAAAAAGCCCTTTCACATTTACACGGATGCTTATAATTATGCAATGGGAGTAGTTCTAGGACAAAAAGATGAGAATGATAATATGTATGTCATTTATTTCATCAAAAAAAAATTCACACCAACTGAAAGAAATTATACAACCATAGAAAAAGAAATCTTTGTTGTAATTTATGCCATCAATAAATTAAAATACTATACTACAGGTTACAAGGTCTTCATATATGCAAATTATTTAGCCATAAGGTATCTCATGAATAAACCTATAGTAGGAGTAAGAATCATAAGATGGTTGTTACTTTTGCAAGAATTTGATATAACCATCATTGATAAAATAAAAAAAATTAATATGGTTGTAGACTTTTTTGTCTAGAATAAACATTGTAGAAAGTGAAATATTGGTTGAATATAGATTTCTAGATGAATAATTGTTTGTTGTTTTAGTAGAATCACCATGGTTTGCTGATGTAGCCAACTATTTGGCCATAGGGAAGTTTACTTCTTATTTTAATCAAAAAGAAAGAAAATGTTTAATTAAAGTAAGTTTTTATTTTAAGTGGATTAGTGGCATGTTATTTAAGTATGGACCTGATCATGTGTTTTGAAAGTGTGTAGCAGATAATGAAGCCTATGCCATCATTAGATCTTGTCATGATGAACTAGGAGGAGGTTATTATTTAACAAAAAAACCATGTATAAGATTATAGGAGTAGGATATTACTGGTCTTCCCTTCATAGGTAAGTAAATAAGTATATCAAACAATGTGATTCATATCAAAAGATGGGACAACCTACACTATCAGTATAAATACCTCTTCATGCACAAGTAGTATTAGAGCTATTTGAGAAATAAGGAATAGACTTTGTTTGTCCTGTAAATCCTCCATCTCAAGGAAAGGAATACCTCCTAGTATGTATATATAATATCACTAAGTGAGCTAAAATCCAAGGCTTGTCTTTTGCTAGAGAATAAGTAGTAGCAATTTTTTTGTATTTCAATATCATGCAATGGTTTAGTGCACAAAGGGAGCTATTTTCATATTAAGAAACACAATTTATGTCTAATATGATCAAGTATTTCATGAAGATCTATCAAGTCTGTCATAGGAAAACTTCTCCTTCCCATCCATAGTTCAATGGTCAAGTAGAAGTTACCAACAGAGAGCTAGATAACATTCTGACCAAGATAATTAGTCACAATAAAAAATATTGGGTAACTACAATACCATAATAAATATGGTCTACAACACTACTTGGAAGACAACCAGTAGTTTTTCACCTTATGGCTTAGTGTATGGTAAGAAACCTTTACTTTTTATTGAATTTGAATTACAAAATTTGAAAATAATAATTGAATTAGGCATTGATTTGGATAAGGCACATCAAGATATAATCCTCTAACTAAATGAACTTGATGAGATGAGGATAGAATATTTACAACAAATAAAAAAGATGCACAATCAAAGGAAAATATGGCATGATTCCCACGTCAAATCAAGAAGATTTCAAGAAGGAGATTGGACACTTTTGTTTGACTCCAAGTTTTAGTAATTCAAAGCCAAGCTGAGAACAAGATGGTTAGGTCCATATCAAATAGAAAAAATATTTGAGAATGGATTAGTACAATTATTTTGAATAGATGAAAATTAGAAGACTTTGTTGACCAATACACATAGACTTAAATTATATAATAAACTTTTCAATAAGGAGGAGTTTGTTCAAAATATCAAGTATGAAGAAGTTTTCATGGAATAACATAGTTATTCTATTTTAACAACTCCATGATAGTATATTCTATAAACTAGAAGAAGGATACTATTTCTTGGTGTTCTTGGTATATATATATATATATATATATATATATATATATATATATATATATATATATATATATATAATTTTCAGGATGCTATTGACAATGTTGATCAGAAAACCAGCTTGTTAGCTGGTCATGCATTGAATACAAAGCCTTGACTTAAAAACAAAAAATGGTTGGTCAAGGGTAAAATAAAAAAAATACAAAGATGAAAAATTAAAAAACAAAAAAAATTAATCAGTTTGTTTCAGGCAATAAAATCATTGATATATTTATTTGTATACATTCCTATAGACTGATTCATGCATTTATTTTCTATTTAGAATCAGGTGGCAAAAAAGGAACAAGGGCTATTAGTATGATTATGTAAATAGGATATTTTATTTATCTACATAGTATAATTCCTTTTGGTTCATGCAAGTTCATGTTAAAGAGGAGGTTTGAAGAAATGATGTCTTAGAAGTCATCAAAATAATAACCAAATAATAGTTGTTGATGACATGGGAAGGTAATAAGTGAAAGGACACACAAGTAAATAACAACTTTATTCACATTTACAAACCATATACTGACTTAGCTTATATTAATTTGAATAATGATGACATGTTTGATGGTGCACATGTTTAATAAGAGTGATAGTACATTGAATCTCTTTCAAAGATAGTTTCATTTAAAACCTCCACACTATATCATGATTTCTCTAGATTATGTTAGCAGCTGCCAAAACAAAAATAATAACCATTTGATTACTTCTTTTCATTTTCATTGAAAGTTATTTTTTCATTTTCACTAACTATTTGCACCTACTAAACCACCCCCAACTTTTAAAAAATCACTAGAGTTATCATGGGACAAAAGAAATGATCTGAACTTGAGCTCGTAGTTGGATTGATGAATGATGACATTTATGTAGCAATTTTTAAGGAAGTTGGTTGGATTCCATTTTTAAAAAAATTTGAAGGGCATGATGAAACTTTGGTGAATGAATTCATTGCAAATCTAACATAATACTCCAGTATAGTTAGAAGTGTTAATATTCCAATTTTTAGCACAATCATTGGCAAAATTTCTAGGATTATTGAAGAAGGTAAGAGAATGCTTGGGAGAAATCCTTTTTCTAAATTAATTACACTATTCAATAGGAATGAACAATTGTACGAATAATGCATACATAATCATCAAGGAAAGGCAAAAGGGATCAACAAGGAAATCCTACCTGAACCCTGTAAATCTATTTCCTTTTGGGGGTTATGAAATATTTCATGTGTGAAGGTTAATGCAATGTTTTGGGGTATGAAGCTATGAAGATCATTCTTCACTTCAAGTATGGATAGCAACATATTCCTCATAGGGTTAACCTCCCTTTATACCTTTATGGATCCATTTAGGTTTTGGTCACTAATAGGTCAGCTCCATTTCATCATCATGGAGTTATACATTTTATTATTCAACATCATTTCCTTTAGCAAACTAAATCAATGTGGAAGAAATTTTTCAAATCTAAAATTAGTCAGCCTTTAGTATCTCTTCCAAAATATTTTATAAAAACACCAATACCCAAGGCAAAATAAGAAGCTTGCTCTTCTACAGTTAGGGTTTCATCTAGTGAAAGATGATAGACTAGATCCCAAAGAACACATGTGATTTGATAGAGTTTTCAATAGAATCCAAAAAAAAGGAAACTAAGGCTTATGGTTTCAAAATCTCATATAGACCTTGAATCTAAATTTATTCCTTCAGTAAGCACAACATAGGTACCTAAAACAACTGGATCATCACAAAAAATTGAGGATACCTCTTTAAATGAGCTCAATTCCCTTGAGCAAATTAAAAGAAGATGCAAAAAATTAATATTGGCATAATATGATGAGGAAACAGAAGCACTTGTAACCCTTAGTAGTCTTTGACAATCACCATTGTTTTTTCCACCAATAATAGCATGTACAACTACACTTTAGGAAGACCCTGCCATAATAGAAATTCCTAAGCCAGCAATAGTGGCTCTTGTTGAGGAAGATGTTTAGGAAGGAAATATATCCATAGAAGAGATTAGAGTGCAAGAAATAAAAATCCCCTCTATCTTCTTCAATTCTTGATATAAGACTAGTACTAGACAAAAGTAAAAGTATTATGGTCTATGAAGAAGAAAAATCATCCATCTCCACTAAAGATCTAGAATTGTAGCTCACCCTTACACTATCTAAAACTGATGTCATCATTAGACAACAAGCTACATATATTTTTTATCTTTTGGCTCAGCTACAATGTAAGGATTTCTTGAATTATTCTTTAACCTAAGGATTAGACTATTTTAAAATAAGGCTTTGGATCACATAAATAAAATCAATAGGCTTAAGAAATAAGTAACTCATTTTGATTAAACAATGATAAATTAGTGGATATATATATATATCAATAAATTAAAAGAAAAAAATTATTTTTAAAACATCAACTCTAAAATTCTTTGCAAAAATAGCTTTCTATGCAAACTTCATCATCTTCTTCTAAACCTTCAGTTGATCAAGTCTGTCAAACTATTGTTTCTCATTCTGACTACCTAGACAAATGGAATCAAGTGTGTTTTGAGTTTAAGAAACTCAAGGAACAAAATAAATCCTTAGAAAATGAAAAAGAGATAATGAAGGAAAATTTAGAGAAAGAAAAATAGCAGACCTAGAAAATTGAAGTTAATCTACAAGATGAATGTCAGATAGGGGAATAACTTCTAGATTGTAGAGCTCCTTTTCCCTCTTAAAACATGTATTTACATGACTAATTTTATAGGTGGAATTTACTGATAATATTATGTGATCTACCTCATAACATTGAATATCCTCCTATGTTTCTAAACATTTTTTAAGAATTCACTCCAAAACAACAAGATTTATTATGTGAATTTTATTTGTGCAATTTGATTATTAGGGGACCATAATAAGTTTAAGGTCAATCTATATATGAGACAAGTCTAACTAAGAGCTCTTCTTTCCACTTATAAAAATCAGATAGCTTGAAAAGTTAGACATGAGGAGTATGTGACAAAATCCAAAACTACAAGGCTATGTAATAGACCTACTTTTTCCACTACCAAAAATTTATTGATTAACTTTAGATTTGATTATTTGATGAATCCAAACATCAAAGATTCTTACTTGAAGGCTTTGTATAATAGTATAATCTTTTTTGATCTATATACAAGATAACATTTTGATGATATATTTATAGCTAGTGTCAAGTGTTGGGACACATTGACAATTCCATTGAAGAGAAGAGAGGTCATGTCTTCAATAAATTTAAGATGGATCTTTAAAAGATCATAAGCCATAAATGACATGTTTGTTGATATCATTTATTTAGAATGTGAATAAATTTGGGTCAGCATGAGATTCAGACCACCACTTCTTTTGACGCATATTCCACCATGGCATAGATGGAGTCCTAAAAAAGATGACCAATTTCACAATTGGAAATAGATGCTATAAATGTATCATGGTTTCACCAATCCCCTAGATGATCATTGGGATGATGAATTTAACATACATGACCTCATCTAACATTTACAAGATAGAATTCAAATTTATGAGGGGATGAATAGCAGCTGAGTTTTCAAAAGGAACTTTCAAAATGGAAAGTGTGAGAGAAATGATAAGTCCAAAATATGACTCATTATTATTACTAGTTTTCCTCATTTTTCTTCCATTACCTCTCTTCTAAATTGAAAAATACAAGGATCTTAGGCTTGTATCTAATCTTAGTGTAGTAAGTAGATGTTTTATCTTATTTAATGTAACTAAAGTCTAAGTTACTAATTACGTCATCTAATTCTAACTCTTTGCATGTTTAATCTCTCAATTTTGGATATATATAGATGATATGATAGTCTATAAGGAATACAGACCTTTTTGATGATCTTCTAAAGAAACCTAAAAAATATTTTGACATTTAGAAAGCTCCAAACTTATTGGACATACTTCTAGCTCATTCAAGTCTTCTCTGGACCTAGCTACGAACTTATCTAGTTACTATAGACTCACATAGTTCGGTAATACAGACTCACCCAGTAGATATGAACTCACCCAATCCATATCTACAGAATCATTTAATACCCAATTTCATTATTCACCAAAGCATTCTACCATTCCTATCAGCTTAGTATCCTTGATACATACATCTTTAGCATTTAGGATCCTTGAAGCAAGTTGCTACAGACTTCACTAGGTTTTTATAAAAATAGCTCCAGACTCTACTAGAGTTGTTGCGGACTCTGTCAAAACTGCTCCAGACTCTTCCAATCCAACTTTTGAGATTGTAGAACTAAATATCCATACTTTCCATCTTTGTCAATATACTTGAATATTTTTTTAGTCACTTACTATATATAGGATTACTATAAATAGTAGATTTATAAATAGATTTTCTATATATATCAGTCAGTGTAAATATGTCACATAGTCTTTATAAGGCAAATTGATATAATAAATCTAGGAAGTCATTCTTAGTAGATATGTAGTGGATTTTATAATGAATGCATCATCCTATTTCAAACTTTCAATCACTTATTTTGAAGAAGCACTAAAATTAGGAGATTTGTCTTGATAATATAAGATTGGCTATGAGATCTTAGGATCTCTAGTTACAACATTATATATTTCTATGTCTTAATATATAAGATATAGAATAAAGATAATATATTATTGTTCAGTAAATATTTCAGCACAGTTACAGTTATATTCATGAAATCTATTTTGATCAATTAATGAAGATATCTCCAATTTTCAAGTATTGAGTTTCATTTTCATTCTTTTCCCCAAGATGAGCAAGGGCCTACTCTCCTCAAGAACTAGGAACATATTAATGTATGGTATTTTATGTATTTACAATTTTTAGTAATTATAAATATATTTCATTTTCATAATAGTACTTATAAATAGATTTCATAACTTAAAGGAAATTATCTTCTAGTTCAAAGAGTAAATTCAAAATTACAATTCAGTGTGTTTAATTTTAACAAATTATTTACATTCAACAAGTGTGTTTACTTTCAGTAGATTGTTTACTTTCAACAAGTGTGCTTACTTTCAATAGAGTATTTATTTTCAGCAAGTGTGTTTATTTAAGTAAATTAGATTACATATTGTTTTAATTCTGAAAGTATGTTTCTTTATTGCATAAGTAAATCCTTTCTAGAATAGATTAGATTAGATATTTATAAAATACAACCACCCCCCAAATCATCTTTGTAAGATCTACAACCATAAACCTTGCTGCAAACAGCTTTGGACATTATCCCTAGTTTGAATGGCATCAACAGAAAATATTGATTAAATGAAGGGATTAACAACAACCTTCACAAAAATCATCAAGTAGATGAGTAGTAGTGACTACTCCGATATGGTATCAGAGCAAATTTATTGCAACCATTTCTCAATTAAAATTATTTTAATTTGTTTATTTTCCTCGATCAGGGTCGTATAGGCTTCTACCATGTCATATTGTTTGGTATTTTCCAAGCATCATATAAATCCACCACTGCCATTAGGGGTTAAATTTGATAGTCGTTTAGACATTTTAAGGTTTTTAAATATAAAATACAATCATATTATATTTTTAATCATATTAAAGGATGGGAAAAAAAGTATACACCCTGTCAATATGACGTTCAAAACATTAAAAAATATCATTTCAATATATTAGATATAAAAATATTAGCATATGCATATGTGTCAAGGGGAATGACATCTGTATCATCCTATCCATTTGTTTGAACTTTGAATCTTTGATGTTGTTTGATGAGCATTATTATTGGTACCATCTAGATAACATAATAAACTCTAAATTGAAGCATGTAGCTAAACCAAACCATCTAGGCAAGGAAAGAATAGTCTGCCAACAAATCAAATTTTAGTTTGGCTTGTTGTACTTGTAGTTGGCTAGTTCAATGGTTGGATGGACCACACATACACATTCTAAAAGCTATAAATTTAATTTAAACTATCAAGGTGGGCAAATTTGAAGTCTCAAAAAATTGGTTTCATCAAATTAAAAATTGGGTGGATGCTTCATAGTTAAATATTCCCCACCCATAAATTCAATCAATGTCAATATAATGCTTAACCTAAACAATATGGAGGAATTAAATTCATGTAAGTGGCAAAACTAGTTTGTTTTGATCAGATTATAACCTTAAGTGGAGTTAGATAGTGAGGCATTTGGAATTTGCAGTGGTTTTTTGTAGTGAGTTGTGCAAAGGAGTGTCACAACCATATTTGTTGGGGGATTTATTAGTGTACAAAGGGAGATGGACATACCAATTACTATTTATCTCATTGGATTAATGGTGGCCATTTACTTAAGTTTCCCCACTTTGTTGAGGATTCCTGCACATATCCTAAGGTAAATGTCATTCCTTGCTTACATTTTTTCCCAATAACTTTGGGTTAATAAGATGTAAGGCATTTGATTATTTGGTTCAATGGAAATAAATAACATTTCTTGAAGGTATATAAATATAAACCCTAGTTTTCTAAACATCTATTGTTTTTTGATATTATGTATAATTATTTGTTTAAATGTAGTCTAGATTTCAAATCTTTTGGGTTTCCCAAGGTAAGTAGCTCCCCTACTTCACAATTATAGATTTTTAGCACTAATTTTATTAGCTCCTTGGTTTATTACAGTAATGGGGTCCCTTGCTTCATAATGATGGATTTTTAGCACCTATTTTACCAATTCCTTACCTTTAGCACCTATTTTATCAGTTCCTTGTTTTCTCATAGTAACAAACTCCCCTATTTCACAACTATGAATATTTGGAACCCATTTTATCAATTTCATTCCTTTAGGAACCATTTTATCAGTTCCTTGGTTTCTCATAGTAATGGGCTACCCTACTTCACAACGATGAATTTTTAGCACCCATTTAATCAATTCTTTGCCTTTCCAATATTTCCAGTAACTTTAACCTGTGAACATCTCACTTATAAGCATTTATTCCATGGAAACCTACTTTCCATACTAAAATTTTAATTTAGTGACAATCTTGGTGGATATAAAAACCAAAGTCACTACACTAATTCATTTGGAAAGGGGTTTATATAAAATTGCAATATGCATATAAACTTTAGAAATATATTTAAGAAATAATCTTTTTATAAAAAAACCAATCATAATCACAATTAATAAATAGAACATCTCAAACTTAAATATGAGCCACTTTTAATTCTAAAGATGATTAATTTACAATTAAATATATTTTATATTTACATTCAAATTTGTTTTATTATAATATATCTTACAATAATTTTAAACAATGATCTTTGCTTTATTCTTCTAAAATAAAACAATTATATATGATAAATCCATTTATGATCTTCCATGACTTTACTGTATTTTTTATTTTACTTATATTTAATGTTTATTTATTGATTTATTTTGTGGAGGGCAGGTGGGGGAGTGGTTGATTTTATAAATGAGAATTGTTAAAAAAATTAAGTCTTTTCAATATATATATATATATATATATATATATATATATATATATATATATATATATATATAATTATATAATGTTTTGACATTTTAGGTAAAAATATTATAAGAATTATATATAAATAAGTAGTTGTAGAAAAATTAGTGTTTAATCCATCATCTTTGTGAGGTGCTTATCTGGCTATCATAATTAGTTATAGACTTGTTACAACTTGGCACAAACCTAGACTAATATTATGGTGATTAAAATTTATCACTCTACTACGTTGGCATCAATTCACATAAGGTGCAAGCCTTATGCATTCACTCAAAGTGTAATAGAGAAAGAAATAGGGCCCGTATTGGGCTAGTTGTGCCATAACACAACTCATTACTGGTAAGACTTGATCATTTATCAAAAGCTTTGGCAAGTTCCTTGGCACAAGCTATTCTAGGCTAGACTGAGGGTCTATAGGCACAAAGCCTATGTTTTATCATGCTTATTATCCTTCATGCATTTGGAGGGTTCAATGGAATGTCCTAGATCAAGGGCTTCATGCTCAAGCTAGCATTCCTGACGTAGGTACCAAAACTTGGGTGCATGCCCTTTCTTACACATAGGCCAGTTTGTAGTTTAGGTTGACAGCATTATTTAGCACAGAGACACCATTAACGACTTTGAATAGAACTTTGCTTAACAACACACTCATATATCAAAATTATACTATTGTAACTATTGCATTCAAGTCACATTCAAATAACCTTTCCATAACCACATAAATTAGATCAATGCATAGATAAGTGCAACACCATTCTTCAATTACTATGGTTTAAATAATAGAGTTCATATTAATAGAAATAAATAACATGTTCATTTAAACAACTATCATCCCAGAGGCTCATAGATAAACTTGGGCACTACAAGATGTATTTTCATAGATATCCATGATAAAACTAAGTTTTAATTACAGTTGCTTTGCTATACCTAGAAATAATTCTACAGAGCTTCACTATCTCTAAGTTGTATCTCTTACATAATGGTTCAATCTTAGCTTTTATAACCTACAAGAGCACCTTGTGCTAGGGTGGAACTGCACACATTGGTTGTCGAGTGGGAGTTTTTCTCAATCATTCTACTAGATCCATTAATTTATGCCCTTCATGCTAGGATCACCAAGTGCTTTCACTCTTTGAAGATGCCCAAAACATCATAGAATTTGTTAGCCACCTACCAGCTGGCACAAGGTGTGCATTGATTCATCTAGTTGGTGCAAAGGATATCAAAATAGTAATCATAACAAGTGATTTCCTTGTGTCGATATATATGTTAAGTTGGTGTGGATCCATATTTAGAGAAGAAAAGGGGCCCAACACTTACCCCATACAAAATTTCTAGTCTACCCTTAGACTATTCTTTCAGCACTTTTGGTGTGCATAACTCTAGAGCTCTTTCCTTTAGTTCAGCATTAAAGTCCTCAAATCCCTTGATGGTGAGCTTAATTTATTCTATGGCACTGTCTATCTTAATTGAGGTGATGCTGAGTATGAAAACATTGGTTTTCTCTAATTCTTTCCTAAAGGCCTCTAGCCTTTCCTTTACCCTTGTTCCTCCCCCATCTAGGATTGCTCCTTGTTCATCAACCTTTATTTTCAAGGCATGAAAGATTTCTTCTAGGTTCTATTCCTAGTTATTTATCTAGGTGAGTAGGGTATTGACCTATGCCATAATTTATGTACACTTGGTCCGGCTAACAATGTATGCATTTGCCATCAGCTCTTCCCTCTCCCCCTTTACCTAATTGATGCTTATGTCGATGATTGATGCTTGGTTGGGAAGTTAATGAAGATGGTTTAGGAGACCTCTATACCTTCTTCTAGTTGTACAAAGAGGTCTTCCACCTCTTCAATTTTTATAGCTAGCCCCTGCTTTATTGTAGTGCAAGGATCCTCTTCTTCTGGCACAGGCTCTACATTCAATCTTGGGAGCATTTGCTCCACTAACATGTAAATGCCATCAACCTCCAAAATATTTGAAGTGTCAACACCATCCAAGAGGGATAGGTAATCTTCCTCTACATGCTCAGCCAATTGTTGCATTTTGAACTTTATGTCCTTTATTTCTTCTTTCACTTCTAGTGTGATCTTCTTCCAATTTGAGGCTCTAACATCATTATTGATGTTCTTTTGTGATACTTCAAAGTCCATCTAGATGAGTTCATTGGCTAACCTAAATGGGTTCAATGCATGGGGGTTTATAAGAAGGGAATAATGCCCTTCTTCTACTTTGTTTTCACCCAATATAGCCTTCTATGGCACCTCAAAATTTGGCTCATCCATATAACTATCAAAGGTGATAACAGTTGTTGGTGTATCCTTATTTTGGAAGCTCTAGGGGGCATGTACTCAGGCATATAATAATCCTCATCAGTCTAACCCTTTTATTCCTTTTCTCTCAAGCTTGGCTCAGTGCCCTATTCTTTAGTGATAGTTAGCTACATATGTTCTTGTTCCTCTTCATCAATGCTAGCACCCTTCTCAGTGCTTCCCTCTAAGTTTACTTCTTACTCTAGTAGGGGTTCTTCCTTAGACATGTCCCCTTAGTTTATTTATTCTTCCTCGTCGATTCCAGCTTCACCATATTATGTCTATTGGGTTTAGTTTTCTCTCTCTATGTGCTTTTTTAAGGTTCAAACATTACCTTCCTTATCTCTAGGTGCCCCTTCACTACTTGGGTGCACTTATGGTGTAGCTTCCTTTATTATGTTGGTGGGGGTGATAAGTGGCTCTACTACTACTTCTTCCATTGGTTCCATTCTTGCAAAAACCTTCTTCTTTTCCTTCTATTTCCTAGCCCTTTCCTCCTAGGATTTCTTTTTCTCGACCTTCCTCTTCTTGGCTTGCACCAAAGCCCTTGCTTCTTCAGCCTTATGTTCCTTTTGTTTAACCTTATCTATCTCCTTATAGGTCATGCCCTTACTTCTCATAGCATCCCTTTTATTTTTGAGCACTAATGCCTTCAATATTTTTATGCCTCACTCATCCCTAACATCTTCCACGCTTCTCTCTTTTCCTCCTTCATTTGCGGAGGTTGTGTGGTAGGCTCTTTGGCTGAGGCACTTGATGGATTTTCTATTTCTCTAAGCATGGTGGTAGTGTTGCCTTAGAGGGCCTCCTAGAATTTTGTGGTGTTGGGATCTTCTTTTACTACTTCTTCTTAGATGATGTACACTATCATCCCTACTTATTCTTCCTCTTCCTCTATCTCCATCTCTTCACGCACCTTCAGTTCTTTTACTTCATCATGCACCTCTTGCTCCTTCATTTCAGCTAAAGTTATTGTGGGCATTATGATTGGCCCCTTATATTTCATTTTCTTCTCCCTTTTCTTTAGTGAATCAATATTTGGCATGAAGGTCACACATTTATTCTTTGGGGCTGAGGGGGTGGCTTCATTGCCAAAGGAGATTTTCAATTTGTTGTGCTCTTACATCTCCTCAAGTGTCTCCCCCTCTTTTTTTTGGAGACTTATGTTGTGCTACTAGTATTGACTTCCCTTCATCACTGGTCCAGAGTAGGAGGTCATCATCCTTTTTGGCACTCACACCCTTCTTCCTTGGCTTCATATCATAATAAAGCATAAGGATGTGCCCAAGAATCATTTCTTTTTGGAGGGGATGGATGTCTATGCAATCCAAGTCATCCTCATCCTTTGTTTCTTTCCCCCTGGATGCACATATTGGTTCTGCAACCTACTCCTCTCCAAGTTTAATTCCTTCACTAGGATGTCTAGTTGTGCATTAGGGATCCTTCTTAGCACCTCCCTAAAGTATTTTGTGGAGAATACATAAATAAGCTTGAGCCATCCTGAGTGGTTGCCATTTGTTAGCATCAAGTACACTACACATAAGTGTTTCATAATGGCAAAGGCTATCATTCCAAACATGTTCTAAGGAAGCTCCTTAGGGATGCACCATTCTATCCTGAATGCCTCTGTGTACTGCATGAACCACCCCATCACTCAAGTCTTATACTTTTCATATAAGGGGGAAAGTGAAGTCCTGGTACTTATGTGCTAAGGAGTCTTTGTGCTTCAGGAAGACCCAGAGATATTCTTCATCACCATCGGACACGTTGATATCCTTCATGACTATCAAAATTAATATTGACCCCACCTAAAGGTCTCTCATGCTATGTGACACTACAATGTGTTCTTCACTAACTCCTCAACTATGAATTTTATAATGTTAAAATTTAACCCTTGCGCCCTGTGATAGGTGATCCATAGGTAGGCCTTGGTGATATCTTTCCACTGACCATCAGGGCAAAGTTTCAAACTCATGAGGCATGCCACCACCCTCATACTGGGGTCCTTGATATATTTTATACGGAATACAAATCATCCCTTATAACACCTAAGGAGTTTCACAAGCCTTTCAAATTCAACATCATCTACCATCATCTGGTGGATGTATGTGCTAAAGTTTGGGAGTCTGATAATTCTTCCTATTTGGCAGGCTAAAATATACAAGTACCTCCCTAAAAAATAGATGTGATCTCCATGAATGCTTGAGAGGAGGAACTGTATGATTTCCTCTAGATTCCCAAATTATAACAACTCATAGATCTGAGTTATGCTAGAGGTTGCAAGTCTGTCTTAGATGGAAACATCAAACAATGTCATGCCTAATTCTATCTTGGCCCCCATGTCCACCATCCAATTTTTCACTAGATTTTGTGCATGGATCAAGGTATGTTGGTTATATTCTTTCAATCATTAGGTGTGTGCAAAAGATGTCCAATTCTCCCCTACCAATACCTCTGGGGGAAACTACATCCCTCGATATCACATTTTTGTAAGTACCTTCATGTCTACTTCTACGACACTTACTTCTACAATAGGCTACACCTTGGTATTTATTATAGATGTCTCTTCTACTATCCACACCCTCTTAGTGTCCTTATACACCTATTACAAACCCAAACTCATACGCTTCTTCCCCATCTGGAACTGACTGGTGTTGAAGCACAATATGTTTAGCTTGTCAAAACCTTCAATTTTTGTTGGCACTTTTCATAGTCATGAGGTCTACACCTGTGTCTTAAAATTTAAATATTCATTCACCATCAATGGTGGCCTCAGTGTCACTCAAACTTTCTTCTGCCTAGTTTTATCATAATTGGTGCCTCACGCTGCTCTACACCAATCTCCAGGAGAACACAATTTCTTTCTCTACTTGATCTTTCTCTTTTTGCATCTATGAGTGCTCAATATTTTGTTGTTATAGCATTTATTTACTTTGGCTCTAGTTTGCTTTGCATTTTTGATGTAGATTATCTTAAGTTTTGTAACCTAAACTAGTTGGCCTCTCTCTTCTTTATACTCTAATTTCATCTACCATCTTTAATGTAGGTGATTAATGGTGTGGCAATACCTAGATTTCTTTAAAAAGGCAAAGCCTGATGAAATCCATGAAAATTTGTTGTCACATCAACATTTTATGTGGATTTTTGTGCTTTCATTGTCACCTCCATAACTTCTCCTAATGACTTTTTTGATGAAGTGACCTGTATTTCAAATGGTCACTTCCTGACTCACTTTAGGTGGATGCCAACTTGTCTCAATGATCTTCCTCTTGCACTTTGTTCACTTGGCATGACCTTTGCCTTCCTAATAGTAACCTAGGTGTAGTGCCTCACATGCATGTGATTTATCCTCCATGGTTCCATTTTCTCTATCTGTTGTGCTTCCACTTCAAGTGCACTTTCCTATTTTGATTGATTTCTCTACACTTTTCATCTCTTGCCTTGGCCTATCCTACCCCATACAAATCCCTTATACTAGTATTCCAACACTTCACACTCCTCTTTGATCTCTTGTACATGATAATGTTGTGTGTCTTCACTCTACCTCTTATGCACTTTCATCCTATGCACCTCTCATTTCCACATGGTTCTCAAATCTTCAAAGTTTGGTAACCTCCTTATGCCAAAAACTTAGGTGTTTAGAAATCATCCTCACTTGACTCACTTGATTGGTATTATTCTTGGAAGTGCTAGGATCAGTATTTTTCTAGCTTGAAAGCACCCTACATCCTAAATCTTATGCATGTGGAGATTGTGTGCCAATCTCCTAAGTCTGGCAAACTTCATGCACCCATAACTTAGGTGTTTGGCCTCAAGTGCTTGGAAAGAGCTCGTGCACCACTTACTCACTCAACACCATAACATTGAACAAAACAATCATAAATAACTATTTGGCTTGCACCAAAATTTACTCTGGTTAGCATAACATAACCAAATTATGATCAGGAAGTCAGTGTCTCATGGTGTAAGCACCATTCTATCATTGATATGGCTTCAAGCAGTTACCATTGAAATGCCCAGGGAGCATTTTGCCAACTAATGTGTGCAACTGACATGCACCTTCTATATTATGTGGTGGATGACATATGGACCCATCCACCTTATTTGTATCTTTCCCAAGTGCCTTAGGTACTTGGAGTCATAGAGGAATACCAATACTCCTTTAGTCAATACTTTATGCTTAATATGTCTATCATGCCACAACTTCTATTATGCCTTCTCAATCTGTTGGCTCCATTTTTCTTGGGCACACACCTCATCTAACTGCTCCAAGTCCTCCAGTCTTGCACTCAATGAAACTTGGTCATCCAAGTGACCAATTCACATAATGCACAATGATGGTAACAATAACTCAATCAATAGAATTGCCTCAACAACAAATGCTAGTTGGAATGGTGTAGCTTTGTTTAGGACTTTTAGGTTGTGCAGTATGCCCATAATACTGCTGAGACTCAATCATCCCAATCATTGTCACCAACATCACATATATTCATGAGGTACATTCACAATATTTTTGTTAATGCCTCGATTGTGCCATTTTCTTGGGGATGATATGAGGTGGTCTTGTGATGTGCCACCATGTACTCAGCTAGCAAGATTTTCATAGTTTCATTGAGGACGTGTGTTCCTCTATCTTTAGTTAAACTGGGTGGGCACCCTTAGTGACTTATGATGTTCTCCCATATGAATCATGTGGTAGTGGTAGTAGTAAAAATTTTAGTAGGCTTTACCTTGGCCCACTTGGTGAAATAGTTAGTCACTTTTAGAATATATCTTGCACCTGTATGCCTTTTTGCAGGAGTAATTAGCCAAACAAAATCAATGGCCCATTTCTCAAATAGCACCTAGGAAAAATGGGGATGAGAGTCATCTCATCCGAGTGGTTGGGCTTCCTTGTACATTGGCATATGTCACATGCCTTAGTAAAATCCTTTGCATCTTGGAACAAGCTTGGTCACCACAAGCTTGATTGTAGCACTTTGTCTGTTATTGTGTCTCTAGTATAATATCCTCCTATGATCCCTTCATGTGCCTCACATAGAATGGAGTCTATTTCATATTCCAAAACACATCAGCATAAAAATTTGTCTCTACTTAATTTATATAGCTCCCCACTAATGATCTAAAAATGGGTAGTGCAAATGGTGAGCATCTTCTATTTTTTTTGTTGTTATGGTCTAGGGTGCAAACCGAAACATTAGAAAGGTGGTTATTTCTACCAAGTCTTCAAAAATGCATTAGACCTTATAGATTTGCACATCTAACCTCTCATCTTCAATGGGCACTATCACATCACTAGAGTCAATGTGAGACAAATGGTCTAGTCCTAAATTCTACTTCCCAAGTTTCACTATAACTGAGAATTAGAAATCTTGAAACAAAACTATCCATCTACAAATGTGCCCATAGAGAATGGGCTTATTCACAAGGAACTTAAGTTCCTCATTATTGGTGAAAAAAATGAATGGGGTCACCAAAAATTATTGCCTAAAGTTTTAGAGGGTGTAGACCATCGCTAGCGCCCCATGCTCAATAGTTATTCTGCTATGCTTGGGTCAATTTTTGACTTGTGAAGGAGATAGGATGATCCATCTTGTCTTCACTGGGCTATACCAAAATGTGATCCAAAACTCAAAAGCTTTGGTTGAAAAATAATTCAATAAATAAGAACAAAACAATTTAAATAATGTTATCTCTGATAAGAGATGTTTTATTGATCAAATTTGCAGACCCAAACATATGTTTATCTCTGAGAAGAGATGTCAAATTTTCATTTTGAGTTACATCTTAATTTATACATGTTTTGAAGGTGTGGGGAGGATTTGTAAGGTCACCTCGATGGAGATTAATTGGTTTGACTTCCATGATTTACAACAATACAGAATTCGAGGAATTACTATTTTTAGTAACTTACTATTTTTAGACTGCATTATTAAAATTGAAATTTGGGACACTTCCATTTGGTTTTATGGGGTCAAAATTCATTTATCATATCTCAATTCCATCTCATTACGTTCCCCTCATTATTAGCTTTTCAACAGTTTAAACGGCAAGTCAATTGGAGCTACAGTGCAAAAGTTATGGCTCCTAGAAGTTTCGTCATCAATTGGGGTGGACCCATCACCCGAATTGTCATCTGAATTGTTGTCTAGATCATTCTTCCCTCCTTGAGAAGCAATGGTCCCCATTGCATTAAGATTTGTCATCAAGTGTGGTAGTTGTATTTCAATTTGATTCTTGATGCATACTTGTAAGGGACTGTGATTTATGGAACTGTGCAGGGCCTGATTGTTCACCATTTCTGTCTGACCATCAGTCTGTGGATGGAAGGCCATGAACTTCTTCAGCTAAGCATCTATTTGCTTCTATTGTTGTGTTGTTTGTGTATTTAGGGCTATAACATTAGTGCTTTTGGATTCCTCTGGCTTGACCACCATGAGAACAAATTTCTTAGCACTAATCAAAGAGACAGATGTAAAAGGTGGTACTTTTGGTACCCTGTAGCACCATGTTCCAAGAGTGAGAGTGATCCTTCTAGTTCTTGATTTATATATACCATGTCGATCATACATGAATGGCTGACCAAAGAGTACATCACAAGCATCTAGATTGGCCACATCACATAAGACCTCATCTTGGAAAGGTTGTATTGCATATGAGAGAAGACATTAGTGGATGACATGGAGGTTTCTTCCTGGACTCAACCATCCAATACTGTATGGTTTTGGGTGAGGCTTCATGGATAGATTTAGGCTTTTCACAACATTAGCAGAGATTAAATTCTTTTGACTTCCACTATCAAGAATGAAATGCAGATGCTTACATTTCACCCATAACTTAGAGTGAAACAACCTTTCCTTGTCATCTAGCGTCTCGTCGTGTGTCTATGATGAAGCAACAATGGCTTCAGGATCAGCATCTATAATTTCTTCTTCAACCTCTTCAACTACAAGGTCTATATGAGGTAGAGTAGTAGATGTTGAGGATTGTGACTCAGAAAGTAGTGATTTGATAGCTCAACATTTTTCTTTGGAGTGAGTTCTAGATTTGTGATAATCACACCACTTCCCAATCTTTCCTTCCTTTTGCTTCCAATTTTGGCCTCATGTTTGACCTTCTTTGTCACTTTTCCATTTTGAAGACTGATTCTTTATATTCAATCTTCCATGCTTCTACTCAATCTTCACTATGAACTTATATGCCTCACCGATGGTTTCCAAATTGAAGAGTTCCATTTCTCCCCGTATGTACCATTGTAGTCCACCACAATATTTGAGAACCTTGTGTTTCTCAGTTTCTTGGATGCCCAATCTCGCAGATAGAGAATGAAAAATGTTAGTGTAATCTTGAATAGATTGTTCCTTACCTTGGCAAAGTTGTTGCCACTCTATATACAAATCATCATATGCTCCAATGGGGTAGTATTCTTCTTTTACAGCATCTATGAAATCATCCCATGTAGGTTCCATCTCAAGGCCAATATCATCTACACTGAATCTCTTTTTGTACACTTCCCACCAATTTTTGACAGGCAATGATGCTTTCAGAAGAGCAAAAGTAATCTTCTCTTTATCAGTGAATTTATTTATATAAAAATGAGATGGTAATTGATCCAACCAATTTTCTACTACATCATCATTGATTTTGCCTTCAAATGTAGGGATATCAAAATTCACCTGAACCTTGAAGTGTCTTGGGGCACTAAAAGGATGTGTGGGTGTGAATGAGGAGCCAAATTTTCCCATCGAGATTTGTTGGAGAATTTGAGCAAATTGTTGCAGCATTTTCATTTGTTGTTGTTGGAGGGCTTCATTCACCATTTCCTTGAAAGGATTAGATGCCTCGGTGTTGTCCACCATTTGACGTTGTTTGGAGCAAATAGGTGGATATTCTACTAGTTCTATTTTCCACCCAAGCTTCTTGTAATCTGACCTCATCCTCGAGATCATACACTCTAAAGACAAACTGCTCTAATACCACTAATCCAAAACTCAAAAGCTTTAGTTGAAAAATAATTCAAGAAACAAGAACAAAACAATTCAAATAATGCTATCTCTAATAAGAGATGTTTTATTGATCAAATTTGCAGACCAAACATATGCTTATATGTGAGAAGAGATGTTTTATTTCCATTTTAGGCTACATCTTCATTTATACATGTTTTGAAGGTGTGGGGAGGATGTGGAAGGTCACCAATCTCGAGGGAGATGAATTGGTTCGACTTCCACGATTTACAAAAATTCCAATGGTCTATGGTCAGTGTAGATGATCGTCTGTTTCCCCAAGATGTAGTGTTTCCATTGTTTGTAGGCTTGCACAATGGCATAGAGCTCCTTACCATATGTTGGATATTTCCTGACTATATCAGTGAAATTTTCACTGTGATATGCAACAAGATGGCCATGTTGCATGATGACAACTCCCATGGCATATTCAGATGCATCTGTGATCAACTCAAAAGGTTGATGCAAATCTGGCAAGGCAAGAACAAGGGCTGAGTAGAGTCTATTCTTCAAATTCTCAAATGTTCTTTGTTGTATTTCACCCCACTAAAATGTAGCTTTAACTCCTCCTTTAGTCACTTGGGTTAGTGACCAAGCAACATGTGAAAATCCAAGAACAAACCTGTGGTAGAAATTTGCAAGACCCAAAAAACTGTGAAGCTCTGTGAGGGTTCTAGTGTGGGCCATTCTTGAATAACCTAAATCTTTTCTAGATCAACATGGACCCCTTCCTCATTCACAACGTACCTGAGGTACTAAATTATTGTCATCCTAAATGTGCATTTGTCAAGATTTGCATACATCTTGTGCTCGCAAAGAGTTTGAATCACCTTACGAACATTTTGCAAATGTTCTTCCCAAGTTTTTCTATAGATGAGTATGTCATCTAAGTAGACAACCATTAATGAGTTGGTGAAGGGTTGTAGGATGTCATCCATCATCCTCATGAAGGTTGCAGGTGCGTTAGTTAAACCAAAAGGCATAACCAACCATTCAAAGAGCCCCTCCTTAGATTTGAATGTAGTCTTCCAGACATCAGTGGGATTGATGGGAATTTGGTGATGACCATATTTGAGATCAATTTTGGTGAAGAACACACCACAAAGCTGGTCCAGCAGGTCATCAATCCTGGGGAGAGGGTAGCGATTCTTCACAGAGATTTTATTCAAGGATCAGTAATCAATGCAAAGCCTCCATGTTCCATCTTTCTTGGGTGCCAAGACAATTAGGCTACCACAAGGTGAAGAGCTTGGCTTGATGTGACCCTTTTGGATCAATTCTTGAATTTGTCTTTTTATCTCATCATTCTCCAAAATTGATCTGTGATACATAAGACTGTTAGGAAAAGGTGATCTTGCGATCAAATCGATAGAATGTTTTACCTGGCAATGTAGTGCAACTCTTGTGGGTGACTTGAATAAGTCATCATATTCTCATGTGATTCATCCTATCTACTTTTGTTGTTGTGTTGATTGTGTAGTCAAGACTACAACATCGGCCTTCTTGGATTTATGTGGTTTGATCACCATGAGAACAAATTACTTTGTCTTCTCCACCAGTCTCTTGCATTGCTTAGCACTGATCAAGGAGACAAATGTGGGAGGTGGTACCTCTGGTACCCTATAGCATCGTGTTCCAAGAGTGAGGGTGATTCTTTGGGTTTGTAATTCATAGATGCCATGTCGCTCATACATGAACAGTTGACCAAGGAGTACATCACAAACATCTAGATTGACCACATCACACAAGACTTCATCTTGGAATGGTTTTATAGCATATGAAAGAAGACATTGATGGGTGACACGGAGGTCTCTCCCTGGGCTCAACCATCCAATATTGTAGGGCTTTGGATGAGGCTTCATGGATAGATTTAGACTTTTCACAACTTTAGCAGAGATTAAATTCTTTTGACTTCCACTATCAAGAATGAAATGCAGAGGCTTACCTTTTACCCATAATTTGGAGTGAAACAATCTTTTCTTGTCATTTGGTCTTTCCTCATGGGTCTGTGATGAAGCGATGATGGTGTTAGGCTCAATATCTACAATTTCTTCTTCATCCTCTTCGACTATGGGTTGTGTATGAGGCAGAGTAGTAGATGTTGAGTATTGTGACTTAGAAAGCAGTGACTTGATGGCTCAACATTCTTCTTTGGAGTGAGTTCTAGTTTTGTGGTAATCACACCATTTTCCAGCCTTCCCCTTCTGGGATTTCTTATCTTGAAACTCCTTCTGCTTCCAATTTTGGCCTCATGTTTGACCTTCCTTGTCACTTTTCCATTTTGAGGGTTGATTCTTCGTATTCTCTCTATCATGCTTCTATTCAACCTTCACTACAAATTTGTATGCCTCATCGAGGGTTTCCAAATTGAAGAGTTTCATTTCCCCCCATATGTACCATTGTAGTCCACTACGATATTTGAGAGTCTTATGTTTCTCACTTTCTTGAATGCCCAATATTGCAGATAAAGAATGAAAAGTGTCTATGTAATCTTGAACAGATTGGTCCTTACCTTGGTGAAGTTGTTTCCACTGTATGTATAGATCATCATATGCTCCGATGGGATAGTATTCTTCTTTCATCGCTTCCACAATATCATCTCAGGTAGGTTCCACCTCAAGGCCAATGTCATATGTACTAAACCTTTTTTTGTACACTTCCCACCAGTTTTTCACGAGCAATGATGATTTCAAAAGAGAAAAAGTAATCTTTTCTCCATCAATGAACTTATTTACAGAGAAGTAGGAAGATAGTTGATCCAACTAATTTTCTACTACATCAACATTGATTTTGCCTTCAAATGTAGGAATATCAAAATTTACCTAAACCTTGAAGGGTGTTGGGGCACTAAAAGGATGTTCCCTGGATGAGGAGCCAGGAAGTGTAGCCATGGAGCTAGGATTTCCCATCGGAAGTGTTTGAATAATTTGGGCAAATTGTTGTGGCATCTGCGCTTGTTGTTGTTGGAGGGCTTCATTCACCATTTCCTTGAAAGGATCAGATGTCTCGATGTCGTCCACCATTTGAAGTCATTTGGAGTGAACAAATGGAAATTTTGGAAGCTCTGTTGTTTCCCACCCAAGCTTCTTGTAGCCTGACCTCGTCCTCGGGATCATACACTCTCAATAAAAACCGCTCTAATACCACTAATCCAAACTATGAAATGAGAGGCACCAAAAGTGGGCCACATATCTTCAGCAATTCCACTTGATAATCAAATCAAGACACAACTACCACACCTGATGGGGAACATTGACACAATGGGGACCATTGCTTTTCAAGGAGGGAGGAATGATTCGGGCAACAATTTAGGCGACAATTCGGGTGACAGTTCCACCCCAATTGATGATGAAACTTTCGGGAGCCATAACTTTTGCACCATAGCTCCAATTGACTCACCATTTGAACCATTGGAAAGCTAAGAATGAGGAGAAAATCGTGAGATGGTATCAAGCTTGGCTTGATAGAGTTTCACCCCTAAAAACCCAACCGAAGTGCCCCAAATTTTAATTTTAGTAGTGCAGTCTAAAAATAGTAAGTTTCTAAAAATAGTAATTCCTCGAATTCTATATTGTTTTAAATCTTGGAAATTGAACCACTTAATCTCCCTCAAGATTGGTGACCTTCCACATCCTCCCCATGCTTTCAAAATGTGTATAAATGAAGAGGTAACCCAAAATGTGAAGACAGACATCTCTTCCCAGAGATAAGCATATATTTGTATTGTGATCTTAAGTAATACTACATCTCTTCTCAGAGAATTCATTGTTACTGTGGATATGAATTGGTGTAGACCATCACTAGTGCCGCATGCTCGGTAGTTATTCTACTATGCCTAGGTCAATTTTTGACTTGTGAAGGAGATAGGATGATCCATCTTGTCTTCACTGGGCTACACCAAAATGGCACCAATTGTAGAGTCAAATGCATTGACATGGATGTGGAATGGAGTCATCCAGTTGAGAAACTAAAGAATAGGTGCATTAGCCAACTTTAGCTTCAAAGTTTCAAAGGCATTTTCTTGTGTTTTACCCCAATAAAATGAGCCATCCTTATGCAATACTCCTCTAGCAGCATTGTGATCCTTGTATAGCTCCTCATTAACATTCTACAATAGCCATAATGGTCAAGAAAAGCACACACATCTCTTTGTGTTGAAGGAGTCTGGAACTGAATGATAATGGCAATATTCTTAGGATCAACAAGCATACCATCTTTGCAGATGATATGTCTGAGCAATGTGTCAAAAGGTGTCACAAAGATGTACTTCTTAAGGTTTAAGGATATTTGTAGCTATCAACACCTCTCAAACATGAGGCACAAGTTGTCATAATGGTCTCTTATGAGCCCATACACAGTCTAATCATCAAGGTAAACTTGGAGGAACTTATGAATAAAATCCTTGAATGCGGTGATGACCACTATGAAGAATACAGTTGGCGCATTGTGGAGCCCAAAGGTCATCATAGTATAGGTGAAACAACCCCATTTTATCATAAAGGTTGTCTTCAGCCTATCCTCCTCTTCAATTTGAACTTGATGGTATCTAGAGAAACCATCAGTGAAAGTATCAATTTCACAGCCTATGACTCCATCCAGGACTTTGTCAGTGAATGGAGTCAAGAAGGGGTCAGTGACACAGGCAGTGTTTAACAATCAAAACATTTTATATGAATGTGTTGAGGGTGTTGGCCCTATGGTGACTTTTCTACAACATTTTATATGAATGTGTTGTATCTTCATGAGTATCTACACATGGCAACTAGAGCGCAAAGGGCACAAGGTGATGGAGCTGGTAGAATTATCAACTAAGGCTCCAACTCAGCACCCTGCATGCACCCTCCACCCTGGTGAGAAGGTGCTCCTGTAGACTATAAAATCAAGTTCAAACTAGTATGTAGAAGATGCAACTTAGAAATAACAAAGCTCTATAGAATTATTTCCAAGCATAGCGAAGCAACCGTCATTAAAAACTTAGTTTTAGCATGAATATTTGTGAAAATCCATCTTGTAGTGCATAAGCTCATCTATGAGCCTCTGGGATGATAGTTGTTTAGATGAGCATGTCCTCTATTTCTGTTAATATGAACTTTGTTATTTAAACCTTGGTAATTGAAGAATGGCATTGCACCTATTTGTGTATTGATATAATTTATATGGTTATGGCAAGGTTCTTTGAATGCGACTTGAATGAAATAGTTACAGTAGTGTAATTTCAATATATAAATGTGTTGTTAAGCAAAGTTATGTTCCTAGTCGTTAATGGCATCTCTATGCTAAATAAAGATGTCGACCTAAACTGCAAACTAGGCTAAGTGTAGGAAAGGGCATGTGCCCAAGCTTTGGCACCTGCGTCGGGAACGCTAGCTTAAGCATGAACCCCTTGATCTATGTCATTCCATTGAATGCTCCAAGTGCTTGAAGGACAATAAGCATGATAAAACATAGGCTTTGTGCCTACAGACCCTCAGTCTAGCCTAGAACGGCTTGCGCCAAGGAACTTACCAAAGCATTTGATAAATGAAAGTCTTACCAGTAATGAGTTGCGCTATGGCACAACTAGCCCAACATAGGCCTTGGTTCTTTCTTTGATGTGCTTTGGGTGAGCGCAAGGCTTGCGCCTTATGTGAATTGATGCTGGCATAGTAGAGTGACAAATGTTGAGTGCCACATAATTAGTCTAGGTTTGTGCCTAATTGTAACAAGTCTAGAACTTACTTGGACAACCAGATAAGCCTCTGACAATGAAAATGGATTAAATACCGACTTTTCTACAACATTTTGATTTCGTTTCTTGAAAAAGGGGCCCAAGAGTAGTTCAGATTTTTTCCAAAATTTAGATTTTCATGAAAAATGTCATGTGAGATGTCATGTTGGTGGCCTTCTCCAATTACAACTTAATGTTTATATAAAAAAATTGATTTTCACAATCATAATTTTAGAGAAAAGATATTTTTTAATTATAAATGTCAATTTCTTATTCAACGTTTAGGATCTTAATATTAAAAAATTTATATAGAAAAAAATATATAATAAAATTGTGGATAAAAACTCTTTATATATAACTCAAGTATAATACATATTGCATCATGATTCTATGATCCATCCAAAAAGAAAAAATTATGTAAACTAGTATGAAAATTATATAATCTGATAATTGTATGAACTGAGTATGATATATTTTATATCTATATAAAAATTATAAAAATCAAAAATGAAAAATAAACTTAATATGCAAAGTGATATTAATTTAAAAACCGTCACCAAAAATTGACAAATCAAATAGTAATAATAATATTATTATTAATATAGTTTTTAAGGTCCACGATGCCAATTAATGCCTTGGTTATGGTCTACAAGGCATGTCTAGCATATGGGACCACCTCATACTCCCATGAGGTGGGGAGGCACTTTACTCTGCTACGAATATGAGGCGTGCAATCCCTACCCCCTGCAAGATTTGAACATGACCTCCCTCCGAGAGGCACATGTTCTTTACCATTAAGCCAACTCAAGTGCACTAATAATAATAATAATAGAAGTTTTGAAAGCGTGCATAATCATTTACTGCTGTCTTTTCCCAACGTATCAAACCTACACGGCCGAATCTATACTCTAGTCCCTTCATCCATGATCGCCGTAACTTCTGGCATTCATCATGCATCCATCCATCCACTACCGCGTTCTCTTGTGGCTCTGTGGTCTCCACTCTCCTCCACTCCTAATAATTTCAATCTTGAGCGACTCTGTTCTTCATCGGGACCTGCGTTGTCTTATCCAAGCGGTAAGCTGTGGATCTTTTTACCTTGTGTTGTGAGCTTTGAGGTTAAGTGTTTTTGGACTGGACTGGACTGGGAAAGCCCAAACAACCGCCCCTATTCCCAGCTGATCTGCCGCTTCAAACCGCCCGGCGTTCCAATGCAATCCAAGCTGTGGTCGGCCACCTCACAAATGACAATCCAATCCACATGGCACAGCCAACTTGTGGTCGAACGGCGGGCCCTCCATACTTTGACCAAACAGTAATACTGCCTTCGACAACTCGAGCCCGCAGATTGGCGTCGACTGCGTTTTTTGTTCGCAGGAGGTTTATTTTCTGATAAAAATACCACTTATCACAGTTTTTAAAGTGGTAATGCTTTGGAGTGGTGTTATATTAATCAGGGGAGCCAACTTTTAAATGCAGGAATTAAATTTTATTAAATGGCGGTTAAATTTTAATATGGAGACCGATTGCCAAAGGGAGGTATCACTTTGGTAAACAAACACTTTATAATTCAGGGAAATTAATTCGAGGGTAAGTATTGTATGTGGTGGCCGCCTTTTTCTTCTTCTTCTTCTTCTTTTCTGTTTCTTTTTCATTTTCTTTTTTCCCGTCGGGTAAGTGGAAAATTTCTTAATAGTGAAATGTTATACTCTTTTTTCTTCCCCCTCTCCCCCATTTTAGTTTTTGAGGAAGGATAATAATTTTTTTCGCCAAATGGGTATTTTTTTGCCTACCTTTTCTATGATTTTTTTTTGGTTCACTTTTTTTTCATTATTGGAGGTTGATTTTATTGAACTTATGTCATTACATTATATTGCGAATACATTTTTTGATGGTACGTGACATTCAAAATATAGGTTTTTTTTAAGTGTGTTCAGTTTGAAGTTCATTCTTGTCTTTGATTTATCTTTTGCAATGGCTTTAGTTGCATTTTTCTGCAAGAGAGGTACTTTTTGCCTACCCTTTCTACAACGCTCTTCTTGCTCACCTTCTTCACACCTTTCTTCATTATTGGAGGTCGATTTTATTGCACTTCATGTCACCACATTGTATCACAGATGCATTTCTCTATGGTACACGACATCCATAATTTAGGTTTTTATTAAGTGTGTTTAGTTTGAGGTTCATTCTTGCCCATGTGTTTTACCTTTTGCAATGGCTTCCTTACTAGCATTTCAAGAAGAGAACAAGAAACTGATGAAGTAGAATTCCTTTTTGTGCTATTTCATTCTCCGATAGTACACCTTAATTCACTCCTTGCAGAACAAAATTACACATTTGCAACATAATATTGATATACTAGATATACATTTCACTGTTCCTGAATCTAGTAGTGGGCAAGGAGGATGGTTGTGCATATACTACTTTAGGTGTCGTGTTTTTTGCTAACCCTTGGGGCACCACATCTTCTATTTTAAGGAGTTGATTTTGGTTAGTATAAATTTGATTAGTAGTGGATTCAAACTTGACAATGTTTGTTATTTGGCATCCCCAACACCTATAAGCTCTTTAATACTAGATTCAGACTGCATGTTTTCATGAGATCTTTTGTGACTTTCAAGTCCACCTAGTCTATTTGTGTTTGATGGCATTTGTTCCATCTAGTGCACTTTCTTTGGCATTATGTATGAGTCTTGACCCATTTCTTCTTGAAATTCCTTGTAGCATAGTTTTTTATCTCCCTTTCACCATTGTTACTAGTTTTTTGAGAAAACTTGTGACGATGCATTTTTTCGTGGTGACTCAATTTTCCCAGATTGTTATCAATGTTTCGTCTAAGTGAGCCTCGTAGAGATCACCAATTCCTAGATCGAATTAACGATTACATCAATTTGGCATTCATGTATTTCGATAAGATTGATTGGTATCCATATTGACACTCGATATTACATAGTATTTTTTGTACATGCATACATAATCAAGCCTAGTTGTTGGGACCCATATTTGAAAATCTGTCTCTTTGCTTTTGTCTTTTCTCACCCCCTAACTTTGTGCTTAAGGGAGGGTACTGGAGTTGGTTTGGTCACACCATAAAGAGATAAGCTTGATTTAGGGAGATTATTTAGTTGTTATGACTAACAACTCATTATAGGCACAAATTATTTTGTTTGTGCATATATGGTTACTCATAACTACTATTTGTTTCTCTACAACAAATTATTGTTATAGGAAACAAACTTTCCAAGTTAATATAATCCTAGACTCCTTATTGTATTTCAAGTGGATTGCAAATCCCTTAGAAGATAAATATAAATGTATGTTTTATCATGCATGGATGTGTGCACTTTGGCTCAATGTGGTAATGTCATGCATAAGTGATCTTGTGGATGAGAATTATTGACTTATTCAATACATTTTGGGGGAAGAAATGATCAAGCCATTTTATTAGGATTGGATCCCTTTAATACTCTTAAGAATCTTATAAAAAAAGGGGCATAAATTCAAATTACTACAAAAATAAAGAATAATTCACTATTTAATAAAAATAACGAATGTTTAAAGGATACTTCACTTCTAAAGATGCGTGATAAAGAGTTGAATTGGGTAAAATAACACAAACCTACTCATTGGGTGTGGCATACCCCAATGAACGAGACCTAGTGTAAGTCTATAACAACCCCGTTAGGGTCAATTAGAAAATAAGTGAAGTTTATTTTTAATTAACACATATACTATAAATAGATTTCACCATGAGATTCTAAGCAGTGATCATACAACATATTCTAAGAGAGATAACTATAAAAGAAGTATACTATGTCATATATCTCGGATCACTATCAACATAAGAAACACATCATGATATAAATATAGAAACTAATTACAAATAGCCAGCCACTATTGGTTCAATACATAGTCACCGTTGTCAATCCCCAATAAATAGTTAATTACAAATCTTCATGATAATATTTCCAAAAATAAATATAGTGTACATAAATAAGATACATGGCTCCTTAGAGAATGAGTTCCCCAGACTTTCCAATATCTGTGGCAATCTCAAGTGTCAATCTCAAAAGTAGTACTATTTTAGGGAGAGAGAGCATCATCCGAGCACTTTTCCACATTGACTACAGACTAATGATCCCCCACACTAATCCCATCAGGAAATGGCCCTCCCTTCATGGATGAGTAGATAGTGATGGCACGAGAAACCATAGAGACAAGCAAGTACCCATGCATTGTATGTTTTCTAAAAACTAAACATGCAGTGTATCATAGGAACCATTCTATTACAATATATCATTTCTCTATATGGATCTAAATTCTCTCACCTCTATTATCATCACTAATATTTCTATTAGTCGACACCAATTCTACTAATCTCATTATCGCCTTTTATCCCACTAATTTATCTTCCCTTCTTAATCATTTACCTAACATTCCCCTTTATCCCCTTTATTTACTAACCTTATTCTATCCCCTCTCATCATTAATTCTTCTAAATCTTCATTATCCCCATCCTAATCCTACTTATCTATTATTTGAGAATTTTAAATTTCTAATGACCCACCTACTAGCATATGCCTAGGCCTTCCTACACCCCTAGTCCCTAATCACCTATCTAATCCCTATCTAATCCCCCCATATAATCATCATTAACCCCTAAGAAGGATTCTAGAATTCTCCAATTATAGAATCCTCTCTATTCTCACCCCTCCCCTTTAGAAGCCTCTAAATCTAGAGGCTTCCAAAAAAAATCAAATTCTTTTTAATTCTCTACCCTGGATCTCACTCAACCAACTTTGAATCTCCACCATTGATCTCTCCCTCCAAAATCTGTTTAAACAACTCTTCCTCCATGAAAATGCATCTATTAGTCATCTAGCAAATCCATGTCAAATTAACAACTAGCAACCAAACATTGAATCCATGTCCATGAATCAAGCATCCAAAATCCATGATCATGCCAACATAATGTCCAAAATCTAAGTCAAGATAATCAATCCAATCTTCCTATTTTTGTGCATCTGTTTAATCATGGTTTAAAGCACTTAGCTTTAGGATTTGAATGTTATTTCGAATGGTTTTTATTTAATTAGTTGTTATTTGGTTTTAATGGCTCTAAACTTTACCTAGTGGTTTGAAGTTTGAGTGATTAAATTATATAGTTTAATCCATAGAGCTCGAATTTCTTACTACATATTGGAGACCACAGTGGGATGGGCTCCTCTTAAACCAACATTTTGTACTTTGAATATGTTTGTTTAAAGTTGCAGGTCAATTTGAACCAAGATTAGCAGCTCCTCATTTCAAATTTATTATTCATGGTCATCTCTAAGTCTATTTTTTAAAGATATATATATATATATAGATTTTCTTT
Source organism: Torreya grandis (assembly GCA_037957365.1). Taxonomy (NCBI): domain Eukaryota; kingdom Viridiplantae; phylum Streptophyta; class Pinopsida; order Cupressales; family Taxaceae; genus Torreya; species Torreya grandis. Next base: position 755,187 of record JARHVA010001854.1, on the reverse strand, counting down.
CTTATTCTATATGGTTCCTTGTTTTATTGGTAAATTATAAATTCCCTATAAGTTTGTGTGTGTGTGTACACACACACACACACACACACACACACACACACATGTATATACATGTGTATATACATATATATATATGTATATGTATATACATACATATATATATGTATATGTATATACATACATATATATATGTATATGTATATACATATATATATATATATATGTATATGTATATATATATATATATGTATATGTATATACATATATATGTATATATATACATATATATATATATATGTTATACACACACACACACACACACACACACACACACACACACACACACACACACACACACACACACACACACACACATATATATATATACATATATATATATACATATATATATATATATATATATATATACATATACATATACATATACATATACATATACATATACATATACATATACATATACATATACATATATATATATACATATACATATATATATATATATATATATATGTATATACATATGTGTGTGTGTGTGTGTGTACATATACACACACACAGACAGATATATAGACACACACACACACACACACACACACACACACACACACATATACCGCTCTGCATATGTTTAACAGTATGTACCCATCTATTGTGGCAAAATATTTCTATTCAACCACCTGGTTAGGCACACAAACCATTGTTCACAGTTTGGGTTGAAGAATTTGGTTTGACCACTATCACATATTAAAGCAAAAACCAGATTTATTTGAGGTGTTTCAGTCAACTAGTAATTAATCATTATTTTCATAGTATTGATTTTTATTTTAGAATCTTATCATTACTAAAAAAAATGAAAAATTAAAACACTTCAAATCTACACATTATAGTAAAAAGCCATTTTATGGACCTTGTTAACTGCATATTGATTTGCGTAGCTGTGACTGACCTTATTTAGAAAATAGAGTGATTTCATTCAAATCTAAATTTGTTTGGTCAAGTTTGTTTAGCCATAAATTGTTTATCCTGTCATCTTGTGTAAATCATGCAAATCATAAAACTTGTTGAAAACATATTGTATTTGTAACATTCTATTCAAATAGTTTATGCACCATTAAGATTATTTTGGAAAATAGATCTTAAAACCATGTTCTTTTAAGACGTCTCTAGTGCTTTTGAAAAGAGAAAAAAAAAATGTATAAGGTTCGATAGATGACTATCCTCCAACATGGCTAACTCTTGCTTAGTCTAAGGGTCAATCCATACTTCATCAATGCTTTCTTCTCAGATCTGCTTTGCCATCTAGTCTGATACCCTTGCTCTATCTTTCCTAAAGGCTACAACTTGCATCTACTAGTTGAGTTCCCCTCAACACGCCACACCTCAAGCCTGTTGTCTACTAGACATCCTATCTTGTCCAAGTGTGTTGTCAGTTCTACCCCTTCCATCTTAGGTTACTTGTCAACCCATTCATTGGGGAATTAAAACCCAAAGACAGACCATTGAGTTCTAAAGATTTTAGATTTACAAAATCTGAAGTGGAGCTCCTAATCAAAGATTTTAATGATCTCAAGTTTTGTGAGTTTCATGGTGGGAATTTGAAGTTTTAAATTTTGTGTCTTAACTTAAGTGAATTTTAACTTTTCAATGAAAGAGATTTAATTTTGAGTATAGTTTTAAATATTGTTTTGAATTTGAATTATAAAGGTACGCATAGTAAGTTATTAAACTTTTTAATAATAGTTTGTACTATTATATAATCGACTAGATTGTGTTAATTTGAGTAAATAGTCAAAGCAAGTGTCCTTTGTATATATAATGTCATCAAGTAGTCATTTTTTAATTTGAAGTTTTAAATTTTGTGTCTTAACTTAGGTGAATTTTAACTTTTTAATGAAAGAGATTTAATTTTGAGTATAGTTTTAAATATTGTTTTGAATTTGAATTATAAAGGTACGCATAGTAAGTTATTAAACTTTTTAATAATAGTTTGTACTATTATATAATCGACTAGATTGTGTTAATTTGAGTAAATAGTCAAAGCAAGTGTCCTTTGTATATATAATGTCATCAAGTAGTCATTTTTATTTGAATATTACTTTTTATCTATTTCTTTTAGAACATGAACTTTAATCTGATAATTTAGTCATATTAATATCAAAATAACAACCATATAAAAAGTAAAAGAATTAAATTCATTCAAATTATTAACACTTTTTTGAAACTTACCTTGTGGGTTCCACGGGATGATTGGTCAAATATTGAAATTCGTCAAATTACTAATCATTTGTTTTGTAGATTAATCAGTCTCAAATTCAGATAAAACATTATTTTCAATCCTTTATCTGACTTTGCTTACACCTTAACTTGACATGTACCTATAGGTAATACGACCATCAAAGGAAAAATTATAAAAATACTAACATTCACTTTTCAGGTTGCCTCTCAAAGTCAACATTTGAAATCATTAAAAGAATCAAATTTATTAAAACTAAAATCACTTGTCTACTAACATCATTTTTAGAGCTATTAACTCTCTATTTGCCTTCAAATTCTTCTTTTTGAGTGTGGTATTTTTTGATGAAATTTAGTGAATTTTGAGCCATTCTGAGTCTCCCACAAGGCCCAAAGTGCCTTTGGCATCTGGGGCTCTGCCCCTCGACCCTGACCTGTACTACAATAGGGAGCATGCCTAGGGTACTGCCCCTAGACCCCGCAAGGTGTTCTGCCCCTTGACCCCGTTGGGGATTATTGGCCCTAGACCCTCACGTTGTGGCCCGCTCACCCAAAGAATTTATAGATCCAAATCATGATTGTTTTTAGTGATTTTTCTTAAGCCTTAACTTTTTGTTTCTTGCAAGGGTAAGTCTAGAGGTTATTTTGTCTTACTAACATCATCTTTTGTAGGTCAAATTTTAGTCTAATGCTTTTGTCTTACATTTTACCCCTCAAGACTATTAATCAAAACTACTAATCATTTGTCTTGTAGGTTGCCTCTTTAAAAGTGCCAATCAAACTACTAATCTCTTTCTTGTAGGCTATTATCGAAGACCCCAGTTGGCATATTAAAAATCATTTTGATCATTAATCATTTTAAACACTTCATTTTAATTGTGTTGTATTTTATATTCTTTCATATTGTAAATATATCACACATCTTAATCTAATTGGTTAATTAATTTTTTTGGATGCCTATTTATATCCTGAGGGCTACGATCATTGTATGCTCTCCCCCTTACATCCTTTCAATGATTCTTGGGGGATCAAAAACCACATATAAACCCCATTCCCTTTTTATTTTTCTAGGGTGCTACTGACCATGGATTTCACCACCATGCACTAGTCCAAACTCCATGTTCTAGCAAAGTCTAAAAATCAAGAGAGCTATCATTTGATGCCAAAGCAAAATTATCCATAAAGGGTTCCTTGGATTGAGGGGCATTTAAGATCCAAGATACAAGGTTGTTAGACAACATCTTATATGAAATTGGACTCCACTATACCTTCACGTATATAGGGGATGCACCTAGAAATCTTTATGCAAACCTAGCATAGGATCCTTCGATCGTAACAAGCATACTACTATCAGATTTAGTATCAAATCCTAAGTAGCCATCATATGCAAATGGGGTTGAGAGGGTTTGGTCAATTCCATAATGGGTTACCATATTACATCTCACCCACAAAGTTGTTTGATGGTATAGGCATTGAGTTACACTCCCTTCAATTTATTAATCATAAGTTTGTGTCTTGCTTGATTTGGGGTGTGTTTTACTAAACCAATATTTTTTGTGAGCCATGTTAGCCTTTCACCCAAACTTTTACACACCTATCTAGGTCTTGCACAAACTCATCTTGTATATTATTACCTCATCATCATCCTTTTAGACACATTATCTTTTTCATCATCCCATTATACATATTATCTTTGTATATATTATCTTTATCCTATGCCATCTCATCTTATCTTCATCCCACCTTAGTGTAGTCATCCTCACCCCATCACTCACATATCCTAACCATTATCTTGTGTATCCTTGTCTTTCCCTATTATAGTTATTATTGTACATCCTTTTATCCCCTCTTATCCCTAGAACCACTCATCATTATTCACACCCCCATCACCAATATCTTATCTTGTATATCCTTGACATCATCTTATACATATTTTCCTTGCCTTATTCTCATCCTAGTCTAACCATATCCACACATCATTGATCATCCCCCCATCACCTACATATCCTAATCACATTTAGTCTTGTCATCAACATCTCATCCTAATTACACATCTTGTCCTAATCAACCTTTTGTCTTGAACTTGCCTTAGCCTAGTCACTTTATCACCCATCTACTCTAAATATCATCCTATCTTGTCCTAGTTGAATTTTTAGGTCACATCCATGTCCAAACCATCCCCCTCTCACTTATATTACCACTCATCACTTCATCATCACTTGTCACACTCATCCTTGTCCATTATCATATCACCTTCATCACATAATCCTACCCTATCATATCTTAAGCAAAATTTGTCCAAGGCCTGAGCTATAGTATCCTATCACCATAAGGTCCACTATCACTTATTACATGGTCAAGTCTCATACCTAGTCAATATTTTTATAGCATCTTATCACTTTGACAGTATCAATCTAGCAAACCCATCAATCATTAATCTAATTATCTCTAATCAGCTCATCTTGACTATTCATAAATAACACCCATCCAATCATCATCTTGATAGTTTTAATTTAGGCACCCATCAAATCCCTAATCCTTTTGTTAGTTTACAAACTAGACATTGTTGATAAGTCATTAGCACCTATTATACTATTGGTCTAAAATCTAATCCTAGTCTTTAATCCATCTATCCATCATCACCTAATCATACTAGCTCGATGAGTGGACCTATTTTTGTTTGAGAGACCTATTTTCATCATCCTACTTCATCATCCATCACCATGAAGCTAGACCTACCTTCATCGACCAATATATATCTACCCACAAGGATGAGATCTTCTTATGGTTATTATGATGGGTGTTCCACTTTATGAAGGTGTTGATCCCATTTAACTCATTGCTCCCCCATCCAAACCCCTTCATGTGAGTCTCATACAAATCCTCCATCCACAAGTCATAAACCATTGACTACCCATTCCCATACTAGCAAAGAGAATATAATCTTAGCCACCTCATCTATTACTAGACTACCCACCTAGTCACCTCAACATCCATATGATCAAAATTCCAATGCTTCTACATCCAGGTCACAAAGTGAAGCAGGACCTTATACTCACCTTCTTATATCCTTGAAATCCCTTTCAAATAACTAGTCACCACAAACATGATGGTCTATCCACCTATATGACATCTTGATCTCACTAATCCTAATCCATCTAGGTATAAAGCTAATCAATACTATGTATATCATTAAACCTAGGGGCATACTATTAATCAATGTCACCCTTTCCAAGACTATGTTTATGACCTCATCAATTATGATGACATAGCAATTAAGGATGAACCAAATAAATCTATATCCTTAGGTGAACAAGAAGAGAAATGACAAGATTCCATTCCCCATTATGATCAAGCCCCTCCCCTTCCAAGCCAAGGTCAAGACACCACACCCATATCCTCCATCAAATCTGAGTCTACTCCCCATGAGCCTAGTCCTCCCATCTCTCACGAGTCCTTTCATATCCCTCTCTTTATCAAATCCATTATTCCTCCATCCTTACCTTCTCACCCATCACCTCAATTACCCCTTGATGAGAGGTTAAGTATGAACAATAAATCTCCTACTAGTAGTATTGCATGTTGTACATTGGAGATAACATCAAATCCAACACAAACCTCATCAAAATTAGGATCATGTTTAACACCTATATCTGAAACAAATTACTCATCACAAACATCATCCCTCATTGATATTATAGTAGATACTGATAATGCATGTCTTTTTTAGGATACTCTTAATCCAGACACCTCCGATATATCACTAGGCATATATTTTGATCATAATCAAGATGATGAAGTCATAATAGAGTTATTAAAAGCTTTATCTATCAAATATTTTTAGAGTGAATTTGATCCTCCTTTGGATGCATCTATCACAACTACTCTTAGTGTCCTTTTGTTGATCTTGAGGATATTTTATTTGATGTTGAAACTAGGTCTCCTAGGAAAGCCTATCAGGACCATGTTACCCCATCACCACTCATTAACCTCATCAAACCATATCCACCACCTCCATCTATTGTAGATACCTTTCTTTCCATCAATGATCATTTAATCACCTCCCTCCATAGGGATAAGTAGGAACATACATCATTGGATCCTTCTTTGAGAAATATAATGTGTGCCACAAATACAAAGGTCCAAGACTATATTCCATAAGTTATAAATCATAATTCAATCACCTTTGATCCCATAAATCAAAATTAATAAAAGTCAAATCGTCGATCTAATCCAAACGTGTCTTCTCCTAGTGAAGCCTAAAATCTAGCACTAGGGGACCATTAGAGTCAAAATAATCATTATATATCAAGTCAAAAATCAATCTCCTCTGATAAATCCCAAAATCAAACAATAAAGGGTAGTCAAATTAAAATATAAATAACACATAAAAATAATGTTAAAATCACTATAAGTACAATTGATCATCCATCAAATAATTAGATTAGAGATGAATCACAAAATTGAAGTGTCTTGGATCTCTTATAATCTTTTGCCAACTGGCACCAATAAAATGAAGAATGTCTAATATCTCTAATGATGTATGCAACTGCTAGTCCTAATCCTCTATCACTCATCACATCATCTTATCACAAACCCACAATCTTATCAAGTCCCATCATATATTCCAATCCAATATTCTTCTATCAACATCAAGATCTAATCAGATCCATACCTCCCATCACCTTCTTAGGCAACATTATCTCTCCTAGGGATGACAAAGATACATGATCTAGATATCTTGAGGGGTCACAATCAATCATCATCAAAGGTCACATAGACTTAACACCCATCAAATCACTTCATTGCTAGTATGCAGGGTATTTGATCCCACCATCTCCTAGTCTCCTTATAGAGCAAACTCTTGTAGGGCCTTATCTATGGGTAATCCTTGGTCATCACTTTTCTAAATCCCCTTCCATGGCCACTTTTCAATTTGATTTCAAAACCAAAACCATATTCAAAGACCTTATCCCATCATCCATCCTTGTATCCAAAACTAGGGGCACTATCTTGTCTTACTCCTCATCATGATCATCCTTTCCAAATCCAAGTCAATCTTATGTCCACCATCACATCATGATCATCCTATTCCAACCCATCACTCAAGAACTCATCCCATCATTAGCTAAGATAATTGTGACACTACATGTAGATACTTATGTGTTTTACTTATTTATTTTATTTGTCTTGTTTGACTATCTTTTATCATGTATATATCTTGATTGTTGTGTCTCTTTTTGTCTATTGGGAAATGAATGAGGATGCTATGAGGTCACCAAAAATGACCTCAAGGATGTAGAGTTCATATTTTACCCATGTAATTTGGCAAAACATCCTCTTAGTTATATCTATATCATGGGGTAATCTACCAAGTGCCATATTTATAGATTACCTAGACTATGATGAGCCTAATGATAGTTGTGATGGTTTGTGTTGACCAATTTTGCCCAACAAGCAAAATTTTGGCCCCCTATTTCCCTTTCTTTTCAAAACCAGTCATTTTCAGGTTGCACAAATTCAATGACATGGTTCTTCAGCCTGGTTCAACTGGATGGTTCATCAGCACTTGGTTCATCCATCTTCAAGTTCAAATGGCCTTGTTTCAAGTTTTGGTTCAATGGCTTGGTTTAATGAGCTTGGTTCAAAGTGAGTGGTTCAACATTTAGTTCAATTGGTTCAGCGTGCAATGGTTGAACCATTGAACCATTGAACCAATTTTGGTTCAACACATTGGTTCAATGCCCAGTTCAATAGATCACTTGGTTCATCGGTCTAGTTCAAACATTCGGCTCACTTGGTAGGTTCATTGGCACACAATTGTTGAACCACTTGAACCGTTAAACCATTTTTGGTTCAATGGCTTGGTTCAAGGGTATGCCCAATTGGTTGGAGGGTAGTCTTCAAGTTTAAATGCCCTAGTGGAGGGTAGGCACTTCAAAGGAAAAGCACCGGGTAAGTTCAAAATTGTTTAAGTTTGAATTCCTTTAAGTCCTGAATTCCTTCAGACTTTTTACCCGAAGGAATTCCTTCAGACAAAAAGTTTAAAGGAATTCGGGCTGCATATACAAATCAAAGGCCGGGGTCAGGGAGAATTTTTGTGGACTTTTTGTCTACGAGAAAATATCTGGAGACAAAAGGCCACAAAAAATACACAAAGCCCACGGGAACCCAGGAACAATCCAAAGGAACAAAGGGACCCACCGAAGGACCCCAAAGGGCAGGTACCCTCGCGGGGGACTCTCAGCCCAAATACAAAGGAGTGCCCGCAGAGAAGCCAAGAAAGGACCCGATGACATTTTAACAGGGACGAGGACATCCCGGAGGCCATCAAAATCAACAAAGCAAATTAGCCGTTGGTTTTCAAACCAATGATGGCCGTGTAAATGTCAAAATTAGTGCAACAAAATAGCCGTTCAATTTCAAAGTAAGAGAGCGCTAACCATGAGAGCCCAGAATGTAGTGACCTGCTAGAAGTTCACCCCCGAGGGCCGAAGGAGCCAGAAGAGACAAGAAAGGAAAAGGACAAAGTGCCAGGTAGGGAATAGGTAGATAATCCAAGTGGCAAAAGGAAGCATTGATTTGGAAGTGATTCCAGTAGGTGAAATAGTGCCTATAAATTGACCATTAGAGATGCAAACAGCTAGTAGTGCAACCACTTTTCTCCATTTCACATTAATGAGTAGATAAACTGTGTAATCACCTTTAAGAAGCGGCCTTACAAATAGACAAAAGGCACAGCTCATTAATGTTTTGACCAGCCTGCTCTTCCCAATGAGGGGACGTGAATGAGCCACTTGTAGAAAAGGGGTGCCAAAGGGCCTCCTTTTCTTCTCCTATATATTGCGGACTTGTCATCTTTGTAAGGATCTTTTCACATTTGTAAGGCGTAGCCCTAGCAAAATTTCCACCTGAATCAATAAATGTAATTTTTTTACCTCTATCTTGGATAGATATATCTGAGTATGTCTTGAGTATTTGTTTGTGTTCAGTCATTATTTCTTGTTGCTTTCACAGGTTCAACACCAGCATATTTATTGTCTACAAGGTGCCATCTCTATAGCTGACAGGAGGAGATCAGTATTTGGAATTGCAAAATAGAGGAAGTTACTTCTAGTGTGTGTTTCACAACACCTTGGTGAATCTCTATTTTTTGTGTTTTCATGAAAGCCTCCCTGCCAGTTTCTAACAGCCTGGTCCTTCTGCCAAGTGTGAAGTGTATGTATGCATTTGTCTGATTTAAAGAGTGGATGTGAGAAGGTCAACTTGTTTTGGTGCATCACCTCCATAGAGTAGTTTGTTTTCCTACATCTTTCTCCCTTTTCACCCCCCCTTATTATATATCTATGTGTGTGTGTGTGTGTGTGTGTGTGTGTGTGTGTGTGTGTGTGTGTGTGTGTGTGTTAGCACTTGCTGGAATGAACATGATGCATCAAATGGAGCTAGCCCTTATCTAGAGGCTCTCCCATCTAGCTTCACCAGGCCCATAGGTGAGAGGGGAGTTTCCATAGTTACAGGGAGAAGGCAGGAGCTTGGCCTCTTGTGAAGGGTGCAATCTTCGACGTCAATAATTTTGGCATGCCCAGTGGGACACAATTTGACAACTCAGTAAGGTTTCAGGATTGATGCTAGTTTTATTACAACAAATCAAATATTTATAGCATCTGGTGACTCCACTGGTAAGAGCTTAATTTTCAAATCAAGACCAGTTTCTTAACTTTCTATGCCTAAAGTCACCACAAGGTCTGCTTCTAAAGGGGTTCCTTTCGATTTCATTGAGTTGCCTTTGAACTCTACAAAAAGGCTAAGATTTGAGAGGACCCATGCTTATCCAACAAGCCACCCTCCTAGACCTATTGTAAGGGACATATATGTAGCAGAACCATAGTTATAGCCCATCCCAGCCATGGCTTTGCCCTTTGCAACTTTTCATGGTCAGAGCCCCTTGAACCTCCCACATTATGATCCAATGCTTGGAATAGCCCTAAAAAATGTGCTTTCTTTCGATGGAGAGGGACCCATTACAGTCATCGAGCATATTAGGAATATTGCTAACCTCTGCAATATTCACAATGTAATAGAGGAAAATATCGCCATCAGATTGCTAGCATTGTCTCTCAAAGGCAAGGCTCTTGACTGGTATGGGACCTTGCCTATAAATTCAATCCATTCCTAGAATAAATTGGGTACTCAGTTGATAGACTATTTTGGGGAAAAGAGAGACGTCGTCTCGCTTGCTGAGTAGCTGACGACCATAAAGAAAGCTCTACATGAATATATGCAAGATTTTAACACGTAATTTCAGAAGACTTGGATAGAATCCCCATCCTGGTAAGGCTGACTCCTAGCTATGCTTTTGTATATTATTTAAAGGCATTAAATAGTGATATTGTAGTAATGATACAATCCATGGGAGGGCATATACTGCCAACTACTTATGACATAGCCATAGCAACTAAAAATTGCTTAGTACAGGCTGGGAAAATAGCCCCTAGACCTCACATGCCACTGTTCCCAAAAATCCTACATCCAATTCAAGTTGTTGCTCCCACATTAGCTCCTCTACCTACCATAGAGAAACCAGTTGTTGTTCCATCCAATGAGCTTCATGAGGTTAAAATTCTATTGCAGAGCATGTCAAATAAACTTGTAGCTCTCAAAAGGTAGCAGGCTCAAAGCAACAGACTGAATCAGGGATACCAGCATTATGGTCAAGCCCCTAGACCCCCTTTCCAAAACTATAATCAAGGACAGGGTCAGCTTACTCAGATCAAGCCATTTCAAAACTATAACTCAGGCCCCCTTTCATCCTCTAAAGTCATGATGCCTATTCAGAACAATCTAGCACAAGAACAACCAAGTTGTTTAACCATGGGATATGGTCAAGAATAGGCTATTTATACAAATGAGATGATGGGTTATTTCTAGAATGCAAAAAATCAAATAGCTACTTAACCTCAGGTCTTTGAGCCTTCAATGCAACCCATCACGAGTAGTAATCAGGCCCAGCCTGATTCTACCCTCATGAATCATTTGGAAGGGGAATTCTATTCAGTGAATTATGTAGGCACTACAGACAATTAGGTTGACTGTGTTGCAACCAACAGAAGATTCAAGAGATGAGCAATGGGAGAACCCTAGGCAACTACCCATTCAACATCTACACCTTCTCCATCACACTCAAATCAGAAAGCCCCAAATTTTAGACTGCCATCTGCACCTTCAGCCCCTTAGCCTACAGCTCAAGCTGGAATTAGCCCCAAAGAAAGCTTGAAGGGAGGTAGTCCCCAGGTCAATATAGTGGACCAGATGAAGAAGCTACATATGAACATTTATTTATGGGATTCATTGTCTCTACCAGGATAGAATAATATACTACAGAAGGAATTGCATGAGCTGGACTGACAAGCTATCCTAACAAGCACTGATAATGTCTTAATGATGAATGGATAGCCTTCTACTTTAGGTCAATCCAAGAAAGAAGAGAAAATTCCCCCTTTCTATGTGTCCTTGGTTATAGGAGATATCTTGGTACATAACTACATTATTGATAGCGGGGCTAGTACCTCAGTGATGCCCAAGTGCATAGCTGACAAGATGAGGCTGAAATATGAAGAGATGAATATGGGAGTCCTACAGCTAGATGGGACACCTACAAAAATAGTTGGGATTTTGAAAGGTTTAAGCTTAACATTGCATGCTTGCCCAACCTTCTCAATTCCCCATAATATAGTGGTAGCAGATGTTCCTCCCTATTTCGCAATTTTCTTGTCCAGGGACTTCACATCAAAGATAGGTGGCTATCTAGCAACGAATTGGTCATATCTTGTTTTTAGAACCAAGTATGGGACCAAGGTAAAAATTGAATCTGAGCCACTCTATAAGGACCATCTGGAACCATATTCGCCCAAGGTAGTGAACATCAGTTACACCATTATCAACCCAAAAGAGTCCCAGATAAACCAATCTCTGTCCTCTGCTCTTGAAGGAGTTGCAGACTTACTCTTGGATGAGTGTGAAAATGATAACTTCAAACATGATCCTTACAAGTTCATAGAGGAGACAGGCCTTGGAGTCTACTACATGCATGAAGAGGGTACCTTCATACCAAATATAATGAAGGCAAACCAAGAGGACCTAGGCCTATTGCAGTTGTATTTTGACAATTCCAGAAGTAAGCTAGGAGCTGGTGGGGGGCAATGTTAGTCTCCCCTTCAAAGGAGAGGTACTTTTTAGCTTTTTATTTCCAATTCTCTTGCACAAGCAATGTTGCAGAATATGAGTCCCTTATCCATGGTTTGGAATGGGCAAGAAAAAGAGGGATTAAGCAGTTGCAAGTTTTGGGAGACAGCAAGCTGATTGTAAATTAGGTGAAAGGCCAGAATCTGACCAAGAATTCCTTGCTAAAATCCTACAAGCATAGGGTCTGGGACTTGGTGGAAAATTTCCTCACTTTTAATATCACCTCCATTCCCAGGGAATAGAACAAATAAGTGGATAGGCTAGCAGCAATTGGTGCTCAATTTGATGTTTCAAGGGAAATAAGTCAAAATTGTGGTTTACGCCACTTGAAGGCGGTAGTTCAACCCTCTGTCCCCGACAACATTGCAAATTGGCAAGTTTTCAAAAATGACCAGCAAATAGCTTTCTTCTTGAATGAGGAAGTTGAGTTTGCAACACAGAACTAGGCAAAGCTGCAACAACAACATGGCAACCAGATTGTTCAATTGAAGAACAATAAGCTTCCTAAAGGTTTGGTCACTCTTGAGAACATCTTCAATGGAGATGACCAATTGAGAAAAGACAAGGTAAGCATCACAACTAAGGAGGAGAATTACGAAAGGGTTGAGATCTTCAAGGATAAGCTACTTGCGCTTGGAAAAGTCTGCACGATTTAAGAGAGGTAGGCTTTAATTTTGTTGTGTCAGGAGTTCTCTGATGTTTTTGCATGGGACTACAGTGATTTGAAGGGCTTTGACCCAAGACTTGCCCAGCACACCATCGAATTAGAAGAAGGTGCTAGGCCAGTCACACAAAAGCATAGACCTATCAATCTGACAATTAAGCCTCTCATGTAGAGGGAACTGGCCAAATTGATTGAGTCCAAGATTATATTTCCAATCAAACATTCCTCCTGGCTAGCCGATATTGTTCTTGTTAGAAAGAAGAATGGGGAGATCAGGCTATGTGTCGATTTTAGAGACCTTAATAAAGTCTCTTTAAAAGATCATTATCCCCTCTCGAGCATGGAGCAGATCCTTCAGATGGTAACAGGCAGTGAGCATTTCTCCCTCCTAGATGGTTATTCAGGGTATAATCAGATTCTAGTACAAGGCTATGACCAACACAAAATAGCCTTCACTACTAAATGGGGGACATTCGCCTATAAGAACATGCCATTCGAGCTGGCTAATGCAGGTGTTACCTTTCAGCAAGCCATGGACATGGCTTTTGGAGGCTTAATAAATAACAACATGCTAGTATACCTTGATGATGTGATGGTGTTCTCCAAGGAAGTGAGCCAACACATAGAACACCTCAGGTAGATTTTTGAAAGGTGTAGGGAATTCAACATCTCTCTTATTCCAAAGAAATGCATGTTTGTTATTCATAGGGGAAACTCCTTGGCCACATCATGTCCAAGGAGGGCTTGTCCATTGACCCCAAGAGAGTTCGTTCTATCCTGGAGATGTCCCTACCGAAGCACAAAAAAGGCTACAGAGCTTCTTTGGCAGGATAAACTTTATTCGGAGATTCATTCTAAATTTTGTAGAGATAGTCAAGCCACTAACCTCTATGCTGAGGAAGGGTGAGGAGTTCAAGTGGACAAAACAAAGGAAAGACAGCTTTGAAGCCATCAAGCAGGTCAAAACTTGGGCTCCTACTTTGATCAGCCCTGACTTCAACAAAGACTTCAACCTTTACACTTTCAACAATGAAGAGGTGATCTCCACCATGCTTACCCAAGCAAATGGTAATGACCTTGAGCAACCACTTGCCTTTTTTAGCCAAGGGTTAGAAGATTTCAAAGTCAGATACACGTATGTAGAGAAGCAAGTCCTGGTATTAGTGCAGAGCCTAAGGAAATTTAGGCATTTATTGTCAAACAGTAGGATTCACCTCATGGTCCCACATCCTGGCATCAAGGATTTCTTGACCAATCGAGACCTAAATGAGAAGAGAGCAGGGTGGATCACCAAAGTGATGGAGTATGATGTAGACATCAAGATCACCAAGCTAGTGAGGGGAAGAGGCCTGTGTGAACATCTTCCTACAGACTTCAAGCAAAAAGGGGAAGACATCTTACTAATTCATGATGCAGCCACTGCAGAAGAACCAGCTATCATAAAAGACTGGACATCAAACCTGAGGCATTTCCTTCTCACTGGTAAATGTCTATAGGGTCTCAATAAGACTAAAAGAAGGTACTTTAGGCTGGAGTCTCTCCCTTATGTCCTAGTTGATGAAGTATGGTTTAGGAAGTCTCTTTGGGGTCCTAAGATGCATTGACCCAAACCAAGCTGAATAGGTATTGTCTGAGTTCCACGATGGTCCAACAGGCAAGCATTTCACTCCTAGAGCTACTATAGCAAGGATAATGAGAGCTACTTATTTGTGGCCTACTCTTTTCAGGGATACCCATGCTTGGGTAAGAAAATCCCAGAAGTGTGCACTTTTTAATGGGAAACAATAGTTAGCCGCCATGCCTCTACAACCTATTCAAGTGGAACATCCATTCATTCAGTGGGGCCTGGACTTCATAGGGATGATCAATCCTCCCTCTAGTGCTGGACACAAGTGGGTCCTAACTACTATGGATTATTTCACAAGGTGGGTGGAAGCTATTGCTCTAAAAGAGGCAAATGAAAGTGTGGTCCTGGATTTTTATGAGGACCTGGTGACAAGATTTGAGGTTTTGGCCACCATAATCTCAGACAACGCCTTGGCTTTTTTGGGAACCAAAATGAGTGAGTGGGCACTGATGTATGGTATATATCTCATCACTTCATCCAATTATTACCCATAGGGGAATGGGCTAGCTGAGTCCACCAATAAAAATTTGATCAGGATCATAAAGAGGACCATGGAAGAAAATCAGAGGACTTGGCATGCCAAGTTGAAGACAGCTCTATGGGCTAATCGAATCACTCCGAAGAGAGCAATCAAAAATTCTCCATATATGCTCATATATGGAAGGGAAGCTAGGCTTTCCATCTCACTTGAATTTCCAGCATTGGACCTCGCTCACCAGCTGCAATTAGAAGAAGGAAGTAGCATGGGGGTCAGGATGTGCGAGCTGATGGAGCTCTAAGAGACAAGGGACCGGGCTATGGCTTATATGACTAGTCGCCAATAGCAAATAAAGAGACTTTGACAAGAAATCTTTGTCAAAAGATTTCTCTAAAGGAGACATTGTCTTAAAATGGGATGAAGACTGAGCCAAGCCTGGAATGCATGCAAAATTTGATGCCCTATGGAGTGGCCCATACATAATCACTCAGTGCAAGCAACATAATGCATTCCAACTCTCCAAGTTGGATGGTGAAGAACTGCATATCCCAGTTAATGGGATATATCTAAAGCATTGCCACTGAGTCTCCTTTCATTTGTATATATTTTCCCTTGTTTTCTTTCCTATTTTCCCTAAGTGTTGTTGCACAAGTAGTAGTTTTCTTAGTCTTGTGTGTGTTTTCATTTCCTTAGAGGTAGATCTGCGTGATTGGTTTTGAATTAATTAGGGCTGTTGCTAATTTTAAAAGTTACAATCTGACTCTGTGCCCAATGGATTTTTAAGGCAACTGGCTTCTAAGCATCACAGGCATGCTTCCCCTGTAAGTTGCCAATTTGTTGACCAATTTTGCCCAACAAGCAAAATTTTGGTCCCCTTCTTCCCTTGCTTTTCAAAACCAGTCATTTTCAGGTTGCACAAGTTCAATGACATGGTTCTTTGACCTAGTTCAACTGGATGGTTCATCAGCACTTGGTTCATCCATCTTCAAGTTCAAACGGCCTTGTTTCAAGCTTTGGTTCAATGGCTTGGTTCAATGAGCTTGGTTCAAAGCGAGTGGTTTAACATTCAATTTGATTGGTTTGGCATGCAATGGTTGAACCATTGAACTGTTGAACCAATTTTGGTTCAACACATTGGTTCAACGCCCGGTTCAATAGATCACTTGGTTCATCGGCCTAGTTCAAATAGTCGGCTCACTTGGCAGGGTCATTGGCATGCAATAGTTGAACCACTTGAACCATTGAACCATTTTTGGTTCAACGGCTTGGTTCAAGGGTATGCCCAGTTGGTCAGAGGATAGTCTTCAAGTTCAAATGCCCTAGCAGAGGGTAGGCACTTCAAAGGAAAAGGATGGGGTAAGTTCAAAATTGTTTAAGTTTGAATTCATTTAAGTCTAGAATTCCTTCAGACTTTTTGCTCGAAGGAATTCCTTCAGACAAAAAGTCTGAAGGAATTCGGGCCGCATATACAAAGCAAAGGCCGGGGCTGGGGAGAATTTCCATAGACTTTTTGTCTACAGGAAAATGTCTGCGGACAAAAGCCCACAGAAAATACACAAAGCCTGCGGGAACCCGGGAACAATTCGAAGGAACAAAGGGACCCACCGAAGGACCCCGAAGGGCAGGTGCCCTTGCGGGGGACTCTCGGCCCAAATACAAAGGAGTGCTCGCAGAGAAGCCAAGAAAGGACCCGATGATGTTTTGATAGGGATGAGGATGTCCTAGAGGCCATCAAAATTAACAAAGCAAATTAGTTGTTGGTTTCAAACCAATGATGGCCGTGTAAACGTCAAAATTAGCGCAACGAAATAGCCGTTCATTTTCAAAGTAAGAGAGCTCTAACCATGAGAGCCCAAAATGTAGTGACCCACTAGAAGTTCACCCTCGAGGGTTGAAGGAGCCAGAAGAGACAAGAAAGGAAAAGGATAAAGTGCCAGGCAGGGAATAGGCAGACAATCCAAGTGGCAAAAGGAAGTGCTGATTTGAGAAGTGACTCCAGCAGGTGAAACAGTGCTTGTGAATTAACCATTAGAGATGCAAATAGCTAGCAGTGCAACCGATTTTCTCCATTTCACATTAATGAGTAGACAAACCGTATAATCACCTTGAAGAAGCAACCTTACAAATAGACAAAAGGTGCAGCTCATTAATGTTTTGACCAACCTGCTCTTCCCAATGAGGGGACACGAATGAGCCACTTGTAAAAAAGGGGTGCCAAAGGGCCTCCTTTTTGTCTCCTATATATTGAGGACTTGTCATCTTTGTAAGGATCTTTTCACATTTATAAGGCATAGCCCTAGCAAAATTTCCACCTGAATCAATAAATGCAATTTTTTTACCTCTATCTTGGATAGATATATTTAAGTATGTCTTGAGTGTTTGTTTGTGTTCAGTCATTGTTTCTTGATGCTTTCACAAGTTTAATACCAGCATATCTATTGTCTATAAGGCACCATCTTTGTAGTTGATAGGAGGAGAGTAGTATTTGGAAGTGCAAAATAGAGGAAGTTACTTCTAGTGTGCATTTCACAGCACCTTGGTGAATCTCTATTTTTTGTGTTTTCATGAAAGCCTCCTTGCTAGTTTCTAGCAGCCTAGTCCTTCTGCCAAGTGTGAAGTGTATGTATGCATTTGTTTGATTTAAAGAATAGATGTGAGAAGGTCGACTTGTTTTGGTGCATCACCTCCATAGAGTAGTTTGCTTTCCTGCATCTTTCTCCCTTTTCACCCCCCCCCCTTAGTGTGTGTGTGTGTGTGTGTGTGTGTGAGCACTTTCTGGAATGAACATGATGCATCAAAGGGAGATAGCCCTTATCTAGAGACTCTCCTCTCTAGCTTCACCAGTCCCACAGGTGAGAGGGGAGTTTCCATAGTTGCGAGGAGAAGGTAGGAGATCGGCCTCCTGCCAAGGGTACAATCTTCAATGTCAACAGTTTGATCATTCACACCCTCATTATTTCTCTAATCATATAATCATCCTTATTCCCATCACTAATTTAATCCTCTTAACACATATTTTTGAGTGTGGAGTCTTTTGGGGCTATCACATGACCTTAGGAGTATATTTTGGGAGCCTAGAGAGCTCCACAAATGTGGAGAACATAGTTTTCCCTACTCTACCTTTTGTGAAACCTTACTCCACATGTGAGTGGAATATTCTTTGTATTTCTAATTTCTATGTATTCCATGTTTTATGGAGTTAGTTGTTAGATGCCTATTTTCATGTTGACTTCCTTGATCTTAGGGAGCTAATAGTTTATTGTAAAAGGGAAGGCCTCTCTTGTTTTAAGGAGTTGATTGTGATCACATGTCCTTGGGAAATGTGTTCTTTGAAGGAAGAGAGATATACTTGGCATGTTCCTTCTTGATGAAGATTTTGGATAAGCTTGCTTAGGTGGAACTAAGGTGTATTTTAGTGGATGATTCTTATCTTGGATAAGCATGGTGAGTTTCTTCTCATTTAGTGGATTTTCCCTTGGTTTGTTATATATAGAGGTGTGATTTGACCTTTAGAGGTTGATGATTTATTTTTAGGGTGTGGCTTTGAGAGATAGAGTCAAAGTGCAAATATTTTGCAAAGTATAGGTGTTTATTGTAGGGTGTGGTATAACAACTTGTGAGATACAATATTGTGAAAGTGTAACTGAAAGTGTAACATATCATTTGTGTAGCATTTTCTATAGGAGATATTCTATCTCTGTGAGGGTCCATTATAATCTTATTTTTTATTACAGTTTTTATTGACGACTTTCTTGGTGGATGTATCCCACATTGGGTGAACCATGGTAGATCTGTGTTATGTGTGATTGCTATTTTGTTATCTCCATTTATGCTTTCATATTAACTGTGATTTAATAAATTATTTTCATGATGCATGTTAGTGCATAATATAGATCTGATTTCACATTTAAATCTGATTTAAAGTTTTTAATTCCTAACAACTAGTATCAAAGTTATTGGTTGTATTTTGTAGAAGTGGTAAATAAAAAGAAAGGCTATTACCTTGAGTGGGAGCTATGGGAGAAGAGATCAGATTCAGGGTTGAGAAGTTTGATGGTAAAAATTTTGGTTTGTGGAAAATATATATGGAATATTACCTATATCATAAGGAGCTTCATCTCCCCTTGGAGGGGAAACAAGAACAACCTATAAGCATGAGTGATGTGGATTGATCATTACTTGATAGGAAGGCATTGGGAGCTATACGATTATGCCTTGAATCTTCTATTGTATTTAACATTTTTTATGAGAAAACTATAAAGGATCTCATGGATAAACTTGGGAAGTTGTATGAGAAACCCTCTTCTTCTAATAAAATTTTTATTATGAAAATATTGTTTAACATTAAATTATCTGAGAATGGTTCAATTGTTAATCATCTAAATGATTTTAATATGGTTGTAAGTATGATCACTTCTGTTAGAATTGAGTTTGATGATGAATTTAGAGATTTGTTGATTTTGTGTTATTTGCCTGATAGTTGAGATAGTTTGGTTATAATTGTGAGTAATGTAGTCTCTACCAAGGGAAGCTTGAATTTTGAGGATGTTGTAGGAAATGCGAAGGAAAAGCACTGGTGAATCATCTTTAGGTAATGATTTATCTATTGATACTAGAGGGAGGCAAAAGGATAAGAGTAAAGGCAATCATGGAAAGTCAAAGGGTAGATCTAAATCCAGATCTAGATCCAAGATGATACGTTGACATTGTGGGAAGAGTGGACACTCAAAGAAGGATTGTTGGTCACTTTGAGATAAGAATGCCAACAAGGAGGAAATGAATGAGGTAAATGTGACATTAGGTAAATCATGTTAGGATGCCTTAATTCTTTCTATGGATAGTTTTTCTAAGTCTTGGGTATTAGATTAAGGGGCTTCTTTTCATGCCACCTCACATAGACATTATTTTTTTGATTATATTTAAAATAATTTAGGACATGTTTATCTTGGTGATGATGAACCATGTGAGATAGTAGGGAAAGGTTGTGTTCAAGTTAAAATCCAGAATGAGAACACATGGCTACTTAAAGATGTCAGATACATACCTATTTTGAGATGGAATTTGGTTTCAATGGGGAAATTGGGTAGTGAGGGATGTTTGGTAATATTTACTGTAGATTCTTGGAAAGTTACCAAAAGTGCTCTTGTGGTTTCGAGAGGTAATAAAGTTGGTACTTTATATTTAACTAGTAGTGTTGATTCTTTTGATTTAGTTGTTGCATATGGAGATGCAACTATGTGGCACGATAGGCTTGGTCATATGAGCCATAAGGGCATGGAGATATTAAAAAATAAGTTGCCTTGATTAAAAGACATAAATCTATACTTATGTGAGAATTGTGTGTATGGGAAATAGAAATGGGTTAAGTTCTTGAAGGTTAGACCCATAAATAAAGAACACAAGTTAGAGTTGGTATATCCAGATGTATGGGGACCAACTCAGGTTTCTTTTATTCATGGTTCCAATTATTATGTCACTTTTATTGATGATGTAACTAATAAAGTTTGAGTTTATTGTATTAAAAATAAATTTGATGTATTTGACACTTTTAAGAAGTGGAAATCCTTGGTTGAGAATGAAATAGATCTCAAGTTGAAATGTCTTAGATCAGATAATGGAGGTGAGTATTTTAGTAATGCTTTCTTTGATTATTGTTATAACAATGGAATCTATACGCAAAGGATATTTCCAAGAACTCCATAGTAGAATGGGTTATCTGCAAGGATGAAAAAATAATAATAGAATGTGCTAGGAGCATGAGGTTACATGTACGGTTGCCTTTACAATTTTGGGTTGAAGTAGTTAGCATGATAGTATATCTAATTAATAGAGGACCTTTTATGCCTTTGAATGGAGGCATTCCTAAACAATCTTAGTCTGGTAAGAATGTTGATTATTCTTTTTTTAGAGTATTTAGATGTGAGGCTTTTGCTCTCATTAAGAAAGAAGATAGGACCAAGTTAGAGGGAAAATAAAAGAAATGCACCTTTATTGGTTATGGTGAGGATGACTTTGGTTTCCATTTATGGAGCATTAAAGATAAGAAAATATTTTGGTCTAGAGATGTAGTCTTTAATGAAAAAGTCATGTATAAGGATCAATTAAAGGAATAGGAATAGGAACAAAAAGAGTACACATTATTGGATGAAATTGTAGATGAAAAAGTATTTAATGAATCATTTTAGGAACCTTCTACACAAGGACCCCAAACTCCTATGGTAAGAAGGTCTTCTAGGTAAGAAGAGCAACTGAACATTTTTCTCCTTCTTTGATTTATTTGTTACTCACTGACAATGTAGAACCAGAGTGTTATGACGAAGCAATGCAGGTAGATGCTAAGATGAAATGGGAATAAGCCATGAATGAGGAACATAGATATCTCATAGATAACCAAACATGGGATTTGGTAAGGCTACCCAAGGGCAAGAGTGCATTGCCAAACAAGTAAATCTTCAGAATAAAATAAGAGGATGAAGGGAGAAAAAGGTATAAGGCCAAGATGGTGGTCAAGGGGTTTGCACAAAAATCAAGTATTGATTTTGATGAGATTTTCTCTCTTATTGTAAAAATGACTTCTATTAGGACTGTTATTGGTTTAGTTACAATTGAGGATTTGCACTTAGAATAGTTAGATGTGAAAACTAATTTTCTAAATGGTAATTTAGATGAAGAGTTGTATATGAATCAGTGATAGGGATATGAAGTCAAAGGGAAGGAGAACTATGTGTGCAAACTAAAGAAGATCTTATATGGCCTGAAACAAGCTCCATGACAATGGTATAATAAATTTGATTGTTCTATGTTGGACTAAGAATATCAAATGTGTAATTCTAACCATTGCATGTACATCAAACATTTTGATATGGTTACTTTATTATATTATGTTTTTATGTAGATGAATTGTTAGTTGTAGGAAAGAACATACAACATATTCATATGCTTAAGAAATAACTTAGTGACTCCTTTTATATGAAGGATTTAGGTGCTACAAAGCAAATCCTTGGTATGAGGATTACTTATGATAGAAAGGAGAGGAATATGATCTTATCCTAATTAGAGTATGTGAAGAAAGTCTTGGAAAGTTTTAGCATGTTGGATGCTAAATCTATTGGTACTACTTTGGCAGGCCACTTTAGATTATCAAAGGAGCAGTGTCCCAAGATGGAAGATGAAAAACTTAAGATGTCTAAGGTACCTTACTCATCGATAGTTAGAAACTTGATGTATACCATAGTTTGTACTAGGCCAGATATTTTCCAAGTAGTGGGAGTTGTGAGCAAGTATTTGAGTGATCCTGGTTATGAGCATTAGCAATGAGTGAAATGGATTCTTCAGTATTTGAGAGGAACCATGGATTTTGTATTATGTTATTATGGATCAAATACCACTTTGCATGGTTATGTGGACTTAGATATGGTAGGGGATATTGATAGCAAGAGAAGTATGATAGGTTATATATTTACTATTGGAGATACAATGGTTAGTTAGATTTCTAGGATATAGAAGGTTATGGCTTTGTCAACCATAGAGGCAAAGTATGTTGCTACCACAGAGGCTAGAAAGGAGATGATTTAGTTATAGGAGTTATTTCGATAGTTGGGGCATGAGCAAAAAGTTGAGAGACTACACAGTGATATTCAGAGTGTTACTCATTTGGAAAAGAACTCCGCTTTCTACTCAATGATGAAACACATTCAGTTACATTATCACTTCATTATGATAGATTTAGAGGAAAACTTGGTGAAGATTCATACTAACCAAAATCCTACATATATGATGACCAAAGTGGTCACACTGGACAAGTTGAGACTATGTTCAAATTTGGTTGGCCTTAGTGGTCATGGAGTAGTTATAAATTCTGTTAGGGATAAATGGTCTCCAAGTGGGAGATTTCTAAGTGTGGATCCCTTTGGGGCTATCACATGACCTTAGGAGTATATTATGGGGGCCTAGAGAACTCCACAAATATGGGGAGCACAGTTTTCCCTACTCCACCTTTTGTGAAACCTTGCTCCACATATAAGTGGAATATTCTTTGTATTTCTAATTTCTATGTATTCTATGTTTTATGGAGTTAGTTATTAGATGCCTATTTTCCATATTGACTTACTTGATCTTAGGGAGCTAGTTGTTTATTGGAAAATGGAATGCATTCCTTATTTCAAGGAGTTGGTTGTGATCACATGTCATTAGAAAATGTGTCCTTTGAAAGATGAGAGATAGACTTGGCGTATTCCTTCTTCATAGAGCTTTTGGATAAGCTTGCTTGGATGAAACGAATGTGTCTTTTAGTGGATGATGCATATCTTGGATAAGCATGGCAATTTTCTCCTCATTTAGTGGATTTTTCCTTCGTTTATTATATATATAGGTGTGATGTGACCTTTAAAGGTTGATGGTTTATTTACAAGGTATGGCTTTGAGAGACAGAGTAAAAGTATAGATATTTTACGAAGTGTAGGTGTTTATTATAGGGTATGCTATAACATCTTGTTAGATACAATATTGTGAAGGTGCAGGTGAAAGTGCAACATATAATTTGTGCAAAATTTTTTATAGGAGATATTCTATCTTTATGAGAGTTCATTGTATTATTATTATTATTATTATTATTATTATTATTATTATTATTATTATTATTATTATAGTTTTTATTGAGGACTTTCTTGGTGGATGTGGCCCACATTGGGTGAACCATAGTAGATCTATGTTATCTGTGATTGTTATTTTGTTATCTCCATTTATGCTTTCATATTAACTATGATTTAAAGAATTGTTTCTATGATGCATGTTAGTGCATAATTTAGATCTGATTTCACATTTAAATATGGTTTAAAGTTTTTAATTCCTAACACATATGACTAACATCCAATATTTTATCCTCATATCACTAATCCTCGTCCTCATCGTTTATCCTCTAGTCATAACTACATTGACCTGAGGTCTTTTTAGACTATGTAGGTAGCACTTGGTCACTTTTTAGTGCCCAAGGATAGCTCAAACGTTATCATATCTTTCATCATCAAATATTACATGAATCAAATCTTTGAGCTATAATATTAATTATTCATCAACCATTCTCTTGATTAATCACAATCTCCACAATCATCTCCTTAATACTTTTTGTTAATCACCCATAACTATTGATTGAGCTTGACAAAATCACAACATCCATCTTTTCTTCCATCAATAACTGATTGTTCAAATCATCAATTATTGTTCCTTTGCATATGTCATTGCTAGGGGCATCATCGCTATTAATCACATTATGGATCATTGATTTGATGTAATCCATTCCAATCCTTCTCCCATGTATTTTATAAATTTGATCATATCATTTCCTCTTTATCATCACATCCATCATATTGATCAACTTTAGATTTGATCTACACCCATCATTAATATCATCAAATCACTATTTAATCCTAGCCTATATCTCTCCCTTGCATGCATCCTTATTTGAGATACGTCTAAATCTTGTGGCCTTTTAATCTTATCATCATGATGTTATGGTTTATTCCTCTTGGGTTGAGTCGACAACCATGACACCTAAATCTATTTAAAAAACTCTTCCTCTAGGGATATGCATCTATTAGTCATCTAGCAAATCCATGTCAAATTAGCAAATAACAACCAAACATTGAATCCATGTCCATAAATCAAGCATCCACAATCCACGATTATGCCAACATAATATCCAAAATTTGAGTCAAGGTAATCAATCCAATCTTCCTATTTTTATGCATTTGTTTAATCATGATTTAGAAAATTTAGCTTTAGGATTTGATTTCTATTTCGAATGGTTTTGATTTAATTAGTTGAATTTTAGTTTTAATGGCTCTAAACTTTACCTAGTGGTTTGAAGTTTGAGTGATTAAATTAGATAGTTTAATCTATAGAGCTTGAATTTCCTACTATAGTCTCATTAAACATACTTTATCCCAAAGTTTTATGAATAATAAATAATAATGATCTATATATCAATCAAATTCATACACACCACTTGATTGGACTACCTTTATTTGGAATTATGATGCTAGTAAGCTAGTGAAGTTCATCTCAATCCTTACTTAGTATCAATAATGCAGATTGATCAAACATAATTTAACCACAAGATTCATGTAATTTACATCTTTCTATCAAACACATCACATAACATGCCATACATAGGAATAACCAAAGCATACATTTATTTTGTCAAACATATGAATGAATCTCACATTATTTTCATCTCATACTAAAAATAATGACTACAATTTATACCACCTGGGTAACACACACTTTTAACTACATATTTCAACTACCACATTTTGTTTCTAAACATACTACACCTTATGATAACTCATATTACCATAGTCTAGTATTCTAAGACATAACTACTAGTTTTCTATAATCAGTTATATAAAATAGTCTTAAATACATGAAAACATAAGCTTATATTTAAATAATTAGATTTAATGAAGTAAGCCATAGTTCCCATGGAACACAATAATATACTATATTAGCATTTATTAAACTCTCAAGGTTGTATGCATGCATGTGTAAAGTCCTACTAACTGTTATAAACATACTATTCATAATAATAATCCAACACACATATATTTAATTAGTCCAACATAGGTGAAAGTCTAGACATATCAATTATAGTACATACCATCTAAGTTTAACATACATTTATATTGTAGTACTCTATGACATCCTATACGGTCATAGTTCGTTGTTAATGAATAAAAATACACAATTATAAATTACCATTCCTATAATTATAATAAAAAACAACTCATAAACATAATAATAATCTAGTTAGTAAAGGTTTATACCATCTAGATATACCTTATGGTTGAACTGGATACTACTATAACTTATAAGCATACACCACAATGCATTATTATATGCTAAATATAACCAAACATTTATATATATCAACACTCTCATAATATGTACTACACAAAAGTATTCAATACTAAATACATATAAATAATATTCAATCAATCATTTTTAGAGAAATAGACAACTCATAAACCCATTATATCATCCATTTACACATCTCATTCTATTTTCTAGAAGACTATTTTAATATGGTAATAATTTCGGTCCCTTGGTCCCCTGATGACTAGATAAAATCATACTTCTAGATAAAATATGAGGAATATGACCCAATACATCTATTTACATTATGTACTTATGTTTCATACTTAAATTCATGTGTGGATATAGCAAAAAAAGACTCAACGCACATCAAACATAGGATAATCCAAACTAGCATTTGCTATACATTTAGAGGCTTGAATGCACACATTCATCAAGTTAATTATATTTAATTCTTTAATACAATTCATACTCCACATGTGGAACTATAACCATAATAATACACCCTTATGAATATATATATACACCTATATTTATTATTAGGCATACCATAACTTATTTTAATGTTACTTTTGTACTAACTATTTTTAACTCACAAGTTATATATGATAAGCTACCTGTACCTATCATAATGAAGACTTTGTTGAGTTTTATATCCTTCTCATACCTCATTAATCTCTTGAAATATATTCAATATATTAACTTCACATAATGCCTATGGTTATACATATTCCCAAATTAGACTTTTATGAGATTATTTCACCTGTTTACATATCGCATTGGTTGACTATGTTTCATAAACTAACAATCATGTTTGGTGAATTTGAAGTCTTTATATGAACTCCTATATTCATCAATTAAACTTTCATGGAAAAAAGAGTAAACAATACTTATTTCTCTGTTTCCCTACCATCTCAGGTATAGAACATTATTCATTATAAGGGACCATTTCAAATAATTTGGACTTATTACTAGTCCAAATCCAAACAAAGCTATTAGAAATAAGTCTAAATTATTTAAAATTTTCTAGTTCTAAATTTCTCTCCAATGTAATATATTGGGAATAAATCCAAATTATTACCATAATCCTAGTCTAATTTTTTTGAAATATATGAAAATTACTCCTTTTCTGACATTCAATCTAATCCAATTTGAGGGGCATAAGCACAAATTATATGAACTAGTATTGTATATATAAAAGGAAACATATTTAACAGACACAGCGAATGTCATCGGTGTGTATTTATGAGTAATAACTCAATACATATGTATAATCAAACATGTTAAATATGTATTATAAAATCAAGTGATTATATACTTATTGCATTAATACATGATATGTTACTATTAATAATATTATTACTTCCTTATACAAAATATATTGATGACATGATAATACATATGACCATCCCCATTAATAAAGATTATGACAATGTAACAAAATAGGGTATGTGTATATTTATTCATACGATGATGCCAAATAATACGCTGGAAATAATGAAACTAGATGCCTTTTCTTAATACCTATACAATTTTCCAGCCACTCAATCAATGATATAGGCTATGTTTTTAAGTTTACATTAACTTAACCCCTTAGATGGATTGAAAATAGTGACACCACATAAAATATTAAGAGCACAACTTCCATACAAATAAAAATATTGTGACTACATGTGTGTGTGTGTGTGTGTGTGTGTGTGTGTGTGGTTTACCTTCTCAATACATTTCACAAATACTACGACGCCTAAGCATTATGATATATTTATACAACTATGAGTTAAATCTAAAAGGATGCCTAAGTAATGAGCTTCACATATCAATAATTTAGACTTAGCAGTGATGCCATCAACATAGGGTTTTTTTTAACATTCTCCAAAATATAATGATCTTAGTTTTTTTAATGTTTGTAGACTAGAAAATAAGAAAATATATGTAGCAATTCATAACTTGTTACCCAATTCCTTTACCAAACGAATCCATAAGACAATAATTTTCAGTGATCTACTAAAGATAGAATATTATAATATTCATAGTGATGCCTTTGACTAGTAAGCATGTTGGAAAAGAAATATTAGTGATGAATCACTTATATTTCTTTTCCAACATGCTTACTAGTCAAAGGCATCACTATGAATATTATAATATTCTATCTTTAGTAGATCACTGCAAATTATTGTCTTATGAATATTAATTTCTAGCCAATATATATATATATATATGCTAGAAATTAATATCATTGCATATAGTGATGCCCTCCTAGATTTTTAGATTTATAATTACAATTTGGTGTCCTATTCCACATTCAAGTCGATGCTTATATTTAATACAATGATCGGGCTAAAAGGTATAGGCTATGAAAAGTGAAGATATAACAACTCAACATATCCATAAATATATATGCATAAATTTATATATAATATACTGTAGATTTAAAAAAATAGCGATGTTTTATTATAATGTTATAAATTTTAATAAATATTCTAAAAGAAACTTCATGAATAGGTTTCATGTCCTTTAGGGAAATACAAAAATAGATTATGGCCCAAAAGTACTAAAAATAAAATATTCAAACACTCAATTATATACATAGATAGTTTATAATAGTGTAATCATTGGGCTAAAAATAATTATAACAGGATAGGATAGTGACTTAATCTACCAAAGGCCTTTTTTAATATTTGGTTTAAGTCAATTTACTTGGGTGATCCCTAATTTATGATTCAGACAACAAATTATATAGAAAATTCCATTCTTATGACATTTTATTCTTCCCTAACCATTATAACATTCAACATAAATATGATGATTTGAAAACAACACCTACCTATCAAGCAAAACTTCCTTTAGTTTGTCTAACCTCACCTCTCTCCCAATGCCTCCTTTCTTTCTTCTATGTTATGCCATTTTAAGCTCCTTACAATTTTTATTTCCCAAAAACACTTAAGATCCTCCCTTTCTTAATTTCCTCCCTATATGAAATAGGTGTAGCCCTTCCTTACTTTGTTTTAGATTTTAAATTTTTCTTTTCCTTTTTTTTTCTTTTAGTTATTTTTAATATATTTCATTCTTTTCATATTTTCTTGAATTTAGTCAGTTTCTTTCTTTTTATTCTTTTATTATCTTTTTCATATTTTTTCCTTTCTTTCAAGGTAATTTTTCATTTTATTTATTTTAACACTAAATGTCAAAATCCATAATTTTATTAAATTAATTAACACCCACAAATTTTATATAAATTTAATTGATAATTTTTTTGAATTACTAATAATTCATATTTTAATCTAATTTTGCTAATAATATTTCCACTAGCTTAAATGATAAGACGTACCAATTCATTAAGCTATTAAACTATGTTGGCAAATCATAGGAATTGACTTTTCAATGCATGTAGAAATAAACACACCATGTCCAAACCATTTTTAATGCATTTTAACATGTGCTAAATACTATAGTGTGTGCAGGGTTATCACCAGTTCTTTGTCATCCTCTGATGTCTCCATCTACGTCACCCTCTTTGATGATGCTCTCCCTCTGTCACATTCTTAGGGATGGATTCTCTTGCATCAACCTCACAACAAAGTAGGTAATTAGACCATAACAATCATAATATACATACATTATAAAATATATATAAAATGAAAAATCAATATGATCATAAATTAAACATATACGTAAAAATAGCTCATAGCAGTGTGATCATGTAACCTAAGCAATATCCTACTATCCCATAATAACATACATTAAAGCTTAGTTGAAAATAGTTATTGACTATTCCAAACACCATTTGGTTTCAACATGGATTGTAAGGTTTACCTAGTCTTCATGAAATCACACCATTTTTATTTATGGGATTAAAATTATTATTCACCAAACACTATTCATGTAGACATTATTCATGGTTACTATTCATAGTGATTGTGCATGGTGATGTGACATAGTTATGATATGGTATAGTGGTGAGGTAGATTTTAGATGATATGGCATGGCCCATAGGGAATATATTACGAGGAAAAGTATGGCCCATAGGGAATATTTTATAAGGAAAAGCTCACATGTGTGAAGGTGGGGTGCATTTTTTGAGTGGATCCATGATTTTATTGTCTTTTAAGGTCAAAAAGTTGATTAAAATTGATATTTTAATCTTATGTTCACATGGAGGAAGAAACAAAAGGTTCACTATTTTAGATTTGCTCTCACATGTGTGAAGTGGGGTGCCAAATTTGGTGTCACATAAAGGTGGGAGACAAAAACAAAGGTGGTGGATCTTATTTAAAGTTTATTTCCTTCCTTTTTGACTTCCTTGCACTACAAGATAAGCATATTACTATTGATCACATGCAATACAAGGAATGTGGGTCAAATTTCTTCCCCTTCCTTAAATTTTCCCTCTCATCTCTCTCTCTCTCTCCTTTTTAATCTATAGAAACATGGAGATATCATTTGTAAATCAATTCTTGGAAAAAATTTAAATGCCTTGAAAATAATATAAAGCTAATTTTGCCTTCTCTCATACTTGTATTATTGTGTGAATTTTGTCTTGTTAATCTACATTTGTGGAAGAGAGTGTTCTCCCTTGTGTATGTCCATTTTTCCTCACTTATATACAAGATAGTTATCTTTTGTAGGTCATTATTTGTAATTTTATCAATCTTATGTAGGATTCAACTATGGAGTCATTTGTCACCCCTTCTGAGTGTTGTCATAGCTTCAAGCCTCCCTATGAAATACTTATGTAAGAGTGCTTGATTTGGGAGTTATGTATGTGTGTCAGTCTCTTTTAGTTTCATTGTGCAAGTTGAAAGCAAGCCAAAGATCATAATTTTGGTGCATCACCTCTTTTTTATTTTAGTTTAATTTTCTTCTATCCCTTTTCCTTGTAGTTTTAGTAGATTAGGTGTTAATATAGGCAATTCACCAAGGGAACTAGCCCTATCTAGAGATTCTCTCTAATACAAGGTCACCCACACCTTGGAGAGTTTCCATTATATAAATAGAAGTGAGAACAGGTACATATTATCACAAGGGTGTACTCCTAAGTGACAATAATTTTTGGCATGCCTGGTGGGATACAATTTAATAATTCTTACATCATCTATTAAAATATTTTTGGTGTTGTTTTTTAATACATCAGCCTTTAGAGGCATGAACATAAACATGAATGGCAACTTTAAGCATATTTAGCTAATTTTATCAACCCAAGTATTAATTTTAAGCAAGTGTTCTTTCAAATTTTGACTTTCTCATGAGGTTTTATGGATAGGTTTGGAGCGGGTTTATATTTTAATCAAGTTAGTAAGCCATATTAAGCCTATGTTGATCCTTACCAATAATTTATTGAGCCATACCATCCTTTCTATCAAGAGTATCATCCTTCCTCCAATCCTTATCAATCTAATCAAGCTTGTCAACCTCCTTGGTAGCCTACTCATTCCTCTAATTAATCTTGGTAAGGTCATGGTTCTCCTAGATAACATATCCATGTTCTAAGCCAATCCATTTAAAGCCTTAAATAGACTTTTTTGAGCTATGAGAAGTACATGTTTGGGATTGATACATAAAGGGGACATGGTCAAGAGTTTCCTTCTCATCTCATTAGGAATGTGAGGAACTCATTGTAGAAAATCAAGAGAGAATGGACATCTATCATGAGGGAGAATCAATCAAGGATAACTAGTGATATGTTAAACATATGTGGTCTAATTTCAAGTGTATAAAATAAACTAGTGGTTCATGAGGGGAAGAAAATCTGCACTCATCAAACTCATGTGCCATCCCCTATTCAATACTAGCCTTCTCTTGATCATACCATCTTTCCTCAAAAGGATAAGTTATATGAGTTTCAAAATATTCCAAGCTCCCCACAATATCCTTAAACCTTCCCTACTTGGAAATCTATTAAAGAGGAAATGTAATCTCAAGATAAGGTTTCTTCATTCATTCTTAAAGTTACAACACATATAATAGAAGAAGCTCCTAAATCCAAGGCTCCAACTTGGAAACAAGTAGTGGAGTCATGGGGAAAGGAAAATGAGTCAAGCCTACACCAATATACTAAATCCAAATAGAAATATGAAACCATTCAATCCCCATCCATCCCTCCTCGAGAGTCCAAAACATTCCCATCATGGAGGGCCATTCAAGAGAATATGCAGAAGGAGAATGAGGTGTTAGTTATCAACAGTGAGCATCTTAATGAGAAGAATGAAACATCCATAACACAACTAAATTTGACCTCTCTTCTATAATTCTTTCAAGAATATTCCATTCCACTTCTTAAAAATGAGGTTCTCCTTGGGGAGGCAAGTGAAGAAGGTCAAGCTATGGTGGTATTTGATGAAGCTGATTTACATGAAATTAAGGAAAATATTGCTATTGGTACACCTCTTAGTGAGGAGAAATACATATCAGTCTTCAATAATGCAAGAGATGGTGAACTTCAAGAAGACCAAGGTAATAAATATGAGCCCCAAGAAGAATGCATACCCATTGGCCAAGAAGAAGATGACCTTGAATATTTCCTTGATGACATGATAACCATTCTCTTCCATGATAGTCCTGAGGAGTGTAAGTGGAGCACCTATCCAACTTGTAGAAGCTACAAGACAAGGAGACATCCTTTAAGAGTTTTTAAATGTTCAAAAAGAGGTATGTGTTGTTGTGGAAGCTCCTAATTTCATTGAATATGAAGACTTTGGTGATATGTGGAAGCCATGTTTGGATTCTTACAAAGAATTTGAAGACCTTGACAAGTCACCAATTTAGATAGATAAAAATTAAGACACAAACCAAGGCATACCAGCTAGGTTGTTAAGAGAATTATTGTATGTGAGCATGGCCAATCAGGAATAGCCTATGGGTAAGGAAGAAATGAGACTATTAATGCAAAGTAGCAAGTTTGGAATGAATATGAATGGGTGTTGGATTCACATAACTAACCTATGCACCTGAGGATGGATTAGGAAAGTCCAATTACCATTTTAAGAAGCTATCAACATGCCATGATCTCTAGATGTAAGTAGAGGTTCTCATCCCATGAATAATAACTAATTAGAACACATGATAATTAGGCCTCATGATACCATGATGATCATAGGAACTTTCCATTTGATCCTAGAAGGGGGAAGAAGCTATGTCTAGGTTAGTTATTTAGAGTAGGTAGTTGTATTATTTCCTCCAAGTGATTATTTCACATTGTAATAGTATGTTATTTTTATTTTATTTTCCCCAAGTGTCTACGTGCATATTGTTTTAATAGTTTAGTTGTAGTTTCTTTCCTCCAAGTGCCTACATGCACATGTAGTTGTTCTTATTGTTATTTTCTTATGGGGAGGGTATATTTTTAGTTTTAGATTATTTAAATTCATTATATCCATGATAATAATCATATTTTTGATGTAACATATATACCTCCATGCCTAATGGACTGCATAAGGCTACTGGATTCGTGACTAGTAGGTAGTCATCCCACAGAAGTTACCAGAATGTTAATTGTTCCAAGCACCCCTTGGTTATAACATGGATTATAAGGTTTACCTATAATTCTTGAAATCACATCATGTTTATTTATGGGAGTAAGATTATTTTTCACAAAAAACTATTCACATAGACACTATTCATGGTTAATATTCACAATGAATGTACATGGTGATGTGGCATAGTTGTGATGTGCCATAGTGGTGAGGTGGATTTTAGATGATATTTCATGGCCCATAGGGAATATTTTATGAGTAAAATATCACAT
Source organism: Torreya grandis (assembly GCA_037957365.1). Classification (NCBI taxonomy): domain Eukaryota; kingdom Viridiplantae; phylum Streptophyta; class Pinopsida; order Cupressales; family Taxaceae; genus Torreya; species Torreya grandis. Next base: position 721,310 of record JARHVA010001854.1, on the reverse strand, counting down.
GTGTGAAGGTGGGGCATGAAATATCACTAAAGGACATATCCTCTTGTATTTAGTGATTCACATGTGCTTGCTCTCACATGTGTGAATTTGGGGTGCATTTTTTGAGTGGCTCCATGATTTTCTTATCTTGTAAGGTCAAAAATCTGATTGAAAATGGTCTTGAAATCTTATATTCATATGGAGGAAGAGATAAAAGGTTCACTATTTCACATTTACTCTCACATGTGTGAAGGTGCCAAATTTGGTGTCACATGGAGGTGGGAGACAAAGCCAAAGGTGGTGGATCTTGTCTAAAGTTAATTCCATTCCCTTTTGAATTCCTTTCACTCAAGAAAAAGCATATTACTATTGATCACATGCAAGAGATAAGGAATGTGGGTTGGAATTCTTCTCCTTCCTTGAATTTTCCCTCTTATCTCTCTCTCTTCTCCTTTGTAATCTATAAAAACATGGAGATATCATTTATAAATCAATTCTTGGAAATTCTGTAAATGCCTTGGTAATAAGAAAATTTTGATTTTGCCTTCTCTCATGCTTTTATCATTGTGTGAATTTTATGTCTTATTGATCTATATTTGTGGAAAAGAGTGTTCTCCCTTGTGTATGTCCATTTCACCTCACCTCTATGCAAGATAATTATCTTTTGCAGGTCATAGTATGTGCTTTCATCAAGATTATGTAGGATCTAGTTGTGGAGTCATTTGACACCCCTCCTAAGTGTTTTCATAGCTTCAAGCCTTCCTATGAAATACTTATGTAAGAGTGTTTGATTTGGGAGTTGTGTATGTGTGTCGATCTATTTTAGTTTCATTATGTAGGTTGAAAGATAGCCAAAAATTATAATTCTGGTGCATCACCTCTTTTTTTTATTAGTTTAGTTTTATTCCATCCCTTCACTCTATCCATTTTCCTTGTAATTTGAGTAGAGTTTGTGTTAGTATAGGTGATTTACCAATGGAACCATTCCTCTCTCAATATTCTCTCCAATACAAGGTCACCCATACCTTGGAGAGTTTCCATTGTATCAATAGGAGTGAGAATAGGTATACATTTTCACAAGGGTAAAATCCTAAGTGATAATAATAGTAAAATCCAAATTTATCAACTATAGATATACACGAATAATCTAGTAAGTTTTTTTGGTGAGGAATCAGGATGTAACATCCTTCCCCCTAAAGCTAGTCATTGTCCCATATGACTCTTATCAAATATAAATTTTGAATTAAAAATTTTATTTAGTAAAGAAATAACATAGTATAAAGTATCAAATCAAGTAAATAAATGTGGAATTACCTATATAACTCACTGAAGTTCCTTCAAGTTGCACTATTATCATAGTATTAATCCCACAAGACCTTGTTCTGTGACATCTTTCAATTATACAAACATGGTTTGCGAGTATTACTTACTTTGATTGATTCTATTATGACCACTGTGAGGTCCAAAACCATCAAGAGAAGCCTATATACTATAGGACTGATCACTTATGTTACTTGAAGGGCCACACATATTGTAGTGAAAGTTTTATTAAGTTCCCAAGAGCACATAAGATCATCATCCAAGCCAAAGCAAATGACCAAGGAGAGTTCCACAAAATATTCCAACCCCTCTACACATCTTTCTAACCTAGAGAATGTTTTTCTCATTCCAAATAAAATTAATTAGTGAACCTGACAAGAATGATGTATATAAGTTAATACTATCGCTACTTTATGTAGCTCTTGATAAGTATAACATGTCAATATTATCACTACTCCACATAGATCTTGGTAAGCATGATGATGAATAAGAACTAGAAATCCTACATTTACAATGTATAGAAAATTAAGGAATAAACTTTCCACCATAGACATGTGTATGGCCATATAATTGAATTTGACAATTTCATCTATCAATATTGAATTCAACAAGTCTATCTATTAGATCCAAAATCAATAACCACCAAGTCAATATGAGACTAAGTAGGATCTTATCACTTAGTACTCATATTCCTAATTCACCACTCTTTTCTTAGGCCTTCATGATCTAATGATCTCCAAAATGTGTACAATGTTCAATGAATCACAATTATATCATAACATATCATTGAAAGCAATGCTATATGATAAATAATTATAGATGTATAAACGAACATACAAGAGAAATCATACTATCAATCCATAATTATATTAATTTGCCACAAGCCAAACATAACTAGTATCATATTTCACATCTTAACCTATAGTGTTATATTCATATTTAAGAGGAAATATTGTTGTAATTATCATAACATACAAAGGCCAAGGATCAAAATATCCTTACAACCTTATAAAGGAATAAGCATGATGATATCTCCTTGCTTTCTCAATTAGAACTCAACAAATTAAAAGTTTATGTCACCCTTTTAGACTACTAAGATGTCTTGCAAATTCTATACCCTACTCGCTCGTGGTGAAAGGTGCATAAATATCTATTCAAAACAACATGCTTTAAGAAAAAATAGAACAATATCAATCTAATCAATGGTAATGTTGATATTTTTCCCCAAAAAATATCAAAACATCAAGTACCCTAAGGGAAACACCCAAAAATTTTGGTAAAATGCCCTGAAGTGACCCAAATCACACTTTTCTTTTGTATTATAGAATCTAGAACTTAGACTATAATTTACAATTTTGAAAATTATAAATTGTTTCCCAAGCTTCGGATCCTATAATGCATTAATCGATAGAATCCAGAGTTTTCACTATAATTTACAGTTTATAATTTATAAAATTACAAATTACATCCTAAGATTTGGATCCCTTAATGCACTAACCGGTGGAATCTAAAAACCTATTTATAATTTGCAATTTTTCAAAATTGTAAATTACAAGTAGAGTTCAAGATCCCATCAATAACTAAGTCCATATAATTTAGAACTCTAAATCTAATTTACAATTTTTCAAAATTGTAAATTATAGTCTAGGTTCTGCCTTCCCATTTCCAAAGAGGTCAACCTACCCTTACCCATAGAATTTGAAGGTCAAACTACAATTTACAAAATTACAAAATTTTAAAATTGCTTAAAGGCTCTAGATCTCCACCACCCACCACCATGGAAGCATTAATTATAGGTATTTTTAAATATAAATAATGAAAATTAGGGATTTTTAACTCATTATTAAAATTTTTTAATTGAGCTCCCATCTTAGATTATGAACTCGAGCTATGTAATGACATCATTTGACCACTACAGAATATTATTTTGAATCCCTTACGTATTCTTAAAAGCCATTTTCCTACAAAATAAAACTTGTCAAGTTATTTTCTTTCCCGCAAGGTTATTTCCAATTATCTAGGGTTTTCTTTGCATTTTTCATCTAGTTTAAGGGTTTTTCTTATTGTTGTTGTGTAGTTCAAAGGGTCATTTTTTCCCATAAAATTTATAAAGTTTCCAATGGTAGAGATCCTAGGTTATTTTCCAAGTTTCATAGTAAAAACCTAGGGTTTTCTCTCAAGTTTTCACATACAGATCTAGGGTTTCTTCATTTTTTCCATAATCAGGTGAATATACCAGCATATTCCAATAACCAAAGAATATTCCATAAAAAATTCCTCTAAGTCCTTGCAGACTTTGGAATTGTTTAAAATACCTCTCATTCTTACAAGATTCTCCATTGTTTCAAGCCCCTCATATTCCAACGGGTTTTCACCCTATGAATAACAACTCCCAGCCCTATGGACATTCCTATTATTTCAAGAACCTTAAGGTTATACCAGATATTTCACTTTCTCAGAACACTTTCAATCTCTACTGGAGACTTCAACTTGCTTTTGTAACACCATTTTCCCACAGACTTTTTTCCTACTCAAAGCACCTCCAATCTCCACTGTAAATTCTACCTACTTCAAGCACCTACAAATATTGCCAGCTATTATAGTTGGTTTTTACTAAGCATGCTCTCTATAATTCATGTTTGGGAAGGAGATGAAGCTCAAATAAAAAATACCTAAGGTGACTCTTAGTTTGGATTCCAATACCACTGAAATAATAGATATAGACCTAGGTCATAAGGACCTAAGGGACTTTTGGACCTAGATAAATGCAAAGTTCAAAAATGACTAGATGTAGAGTATCTATGACTCTAGACTACCACAAGTAGAAAATTTCCCGTGGAAATACAAAGCCTTGAGCTATTGCTAACACTAACACAACACTATGATATTGATAAAAGAGAGGTCCTAAATGATAAAGGGGAAAGGATTTTAAATCTGGACCTAGATTTCATTAATTTAATGTTTATAATCTCAAATTTTGAGAGTTATCTTGACATAAATCCACTAACATCCCAATAATTTTTTCAAGCTAATAACTTGGAATGCTAGAGAATAATAAACAAATAATGGCTTAAGACCCCCAAGGTTGCGTCCACCAGATTTCCAAAGACACTGGCAATAATTGACTTCAAAGATGAGGTGGGAGACATAATAATATTGCTACATAGGATTACTAGTAGTCCTCATGCCATGATTTTCTGGGAGTGGATGTACCAATACATTTAGTCATTCATGAAAATAAAAAAATATATCCATTGGGCCCAACTCATTAGTGACTCCCTCTATAAATAGTTGATGGAGGTGCAAAAAATGGGGAGATTCTACATGATCTCCTACTTATTTTATATTTTGGCCAAAGGGAGAGCTTTTCAAGGCCTCAACACTATAGTTGGTGAAGTAAATAAGGTGTATAATTATTATCCTGACCTCACTTTGGAGGCCAACAAACAACACTTTAGGAGGATCAATGATGCATTCATCTATTACATTATCATAATGTTTGACAAAGAGCTAGAGAAAAAGAGATTCTCTGATGTAGTTACTATAAAAATCACCTGATGGGGATCCTACTTCATTTAGTTCCCCACCTATTACTACATCAAGGTATGTAGATTCAATTGCTACCCTTAAACACTCCCAAGATATATTAGTGATAAATGGGCATTGTTGGAGCTATGAAGATAACTTGTGGAGACTCATAAGCTTTTATCCAGAAAATATTAGAGTTCATAAAGAAATCATAACCAGTAGGATCTCTCTTTCAAACCATTACCACAACTTCTATAATATAGACATTTTACATAGAGAATAAAATATACACAAAAGAGTCTATGCAATGTATTCACAATTATTCATGTGTTTTATTTCTCCACCAGTCTAGGCTAAGCAATAGGAGTGCCTATTAAATAGGCATAAAGGTTGTTATGCACAACTAATAATTTTTTGTGTGAAACAAATATTTGCTGATATGGAATATTTACACACACAAAATAGGTGTGCAAATATTTGACACATAAAAACTAATTAATTGACTCCTAATTAAGCTTAATTCCATGAGTGAGTTTTAATGCTCACTCCAACACCCTACCTTAAGTGCAAAATAGGGATTAATAAAAGAGAAAGCAAAGAGACTGATGGGACTTGACAAATAGGATTGATTAGGTACCCATGTATAAATCATAGTGAAATATAAAGTGTTCCTATGGTAACCAATCCATCTTATCAGACTAAATGGATGATGAATCATTGTAACTACCAAGTCAAATAGGAGCTGGTACTTTGTATGAGGCTAACTCTGTAAAAAACAATGATATCAAAAAAACACTAGGAAAAAGAGACACCAAGTATGAAACATACTGCAGACTAAAATACTATTCCTTGCCAAACTCTACCTTATGTTCTTCAAGCATTTGCTCACTCTGTCTTCATGACACTCTCATAATGCATCAATACCAAATTGGCCTTTGCATGGGAAATTAAAACTTAAAGATGGTTTAAAACATAACTAGACCTATTTTTATCCTCTAACACTCCTTTCTACCTTGTTTATGGGTTTTAGTTCAGTTCTATTTACTTTTTTCCCACTAGCTCCTTTATTCACTCATTCTTCCCTTTGTTCTTTACAATATGCGAAAATAATCATATGGTTTCCCTCACAATGGATTATCATTTTATACACCTCATATGTTCTTTTCTCAACCTATTTTCACCTTTCAACTCATTCTATACCTTCTACAATTCATTCAAAAAACTTTATACAACTCTGTCTCTTCTTTGCACTCTCCTTGTAACCCTTTTATAGGAAATAAATGCATGGTATAGAATAGTGCATCCATTTTTTGGAATCCAAAAACTCATTTATTTTTTACCATGTCAAAATACACCTGTATATCAATTTTTGTTCTTATACTCTCCCATTAGGTCCACTTTCTCTACTTGACCTATTCCACTAGCCCTTTTCCTAGGCCTATTGCACTCCAAACTCATAGAAATTATACCTACAAGTCCATACTCACTCTAAAAATTTAAAATTAGTTAGATCATCCTTCATATAGGTGGGCTACAAGTTTTTGGAATTTTTTTATTTTTAAAACTCTCACAGTGGACAAAACCCTAATCTAGGGCTTGTTAAACCCTATCACAGGCCAAGGGTGGTTAAAATTTGATATCTTGGTCCAAAAATAATTTAAAGTCAAAAAAATTATTTTAATTGGTCTACTTTATGATAACACACCTTTTTTATTTTGATGATCATGACATAATAACCCTTATCTCACTCACAACAAAGAGATCATAGACAGGTCTGATTGTGTTCATGATAGTGAACAGGGGTATGCATAGGGTTTTAACTTTCCTTCAACACCAATAGTTTCAAAAATGTTTAAAAAGGTTATTAAAAATTTATATGTATGTCTCAAGTCCTCCTTTATCACATTTGAGTCAAAAATAAAATTCAAAATCAAGAACCTATGTCTACAGGGTTCTATGTATTATCAACAGTGCTAGTAAAGAGTAGGGTTATCATAATTATGAAACAAATTAAAACTTATATTTGTTATGCATTGAATGAACTTCAATATTTATATTACCATGAGTATCACACTTCTAACCATCCATAATTTTTAATACTAAAAGGATTAAAATATCATTCAGTTGCATGAACAAGACTATAAAGCCATACCCTATTTCAAACCTGGTTAACTCTACAAGTATCTTTTTCCACTTAAAATTTGGGTTTATTGTCTCACATAAGAGAATATAATTTCTTCTCAAACATTTTCAACAATAAAACATTCAATCACTTACCTTATATAAGATTCAAATAAACAAATTACTTGGTTTTAGTCATGCCATCTCCTTTGCACACAGAATTGCATTCAACTCCTACTTTATTGAATCACTTATAAATAATAAGCTTGCATCAAGAACATATAAATAATAGAGCACAAAGGGAATACACAGTAATCAAAAAATATTTATTTTCATAAGCATTATTTATTGATTATTTTTCTCATACACAATCTTGGACTTACACAGTCCTTCAAACACCTTTGACAAACTTGCATGTTTTATGCACGCTATCTGCCCTATTATCTCTATCCTCTCCTTCCTACGAACACTTTCTCACTCTCCACCTTTCTATGTTGAAATAGACTCTAAACCAAAACTCCTATAATCATTTCTTGGATCAAGAAACTTCAAACTTTCCTAAGACCCAAATAGGGTGGTGAAACAAGATTGCCAGCTCACTTTTACAATTTGTCATAATACATTCCAAACCAATTAAGGAATTTTATGAGGCCATAAAAGGAAAATTACAACATCATTTCAACATTACATAATGCCAATACTTGATTAAACCCACTAGAACACTATCACTCCCTATTACATGTTTTGAAAATTCAAATTACAAAAAGGTGAGAAAACTTCTAAATGTCTAAATTCAAATTTCAATCACTCCTAAGTTCACTTTTTGGAATTCTTAAGGTGCCCTTACATCATAATCCCAAGGAAATAAAATAACTTGACTCCAATGTTCTTCTTCATTCAGGTTCTCATACAAGTGTGTGAGTTCTTTATGGCCACACCTATGTCTCTGCTTATTCCAAGTGCTCCTTTGTTCTCTCTCATGCTAATGCTCATAATAATTATTTTACTTGATATCATTCTTATTTTTTTGTTTTCACTCATGATTCTCCTCAATTTTTATGGTATTGAACATGAATTACCATTCTTCTTCTATGACCTTCTCTAGCTTTTACATTTCTGCCTCTTCATCTTCATATCTGATCCACATCATATTGTCTTCCTCCTTTGACCATTCTAAGGTCTTGTGCTTGTTCATTAGCTTGTCATCTACATCTTCTACCTTGTTTTCTTGCATCACAGCTATTCCTTCTTGCTTTATTGTCTAATCATCCACCTATTCACTTTTCACCTTCTCCTCATGGACCATTTCTTGAATCTCAACTTATCTTACCTATTCTTCTCTCTCTTCAAGCACTTCATGTGCTGCCTACTTCTTAGCTGAGCCAAGAAACTCTTCAAATAATTATAGAGTGTATTTGTATAGTACATCATCATCCTCTTCAAAATATTCATCAAACACCACATGTACTTCATTACCTTTCATGTTCTTGTCTTCCACATCATCTGTTGTTTACTTCTCTACATTTATCCACTCTTCTACATCAATTAGTTATCCATCTTTAGAGTGAAAAATCACCTCACATTCAACTATACCTATATTTTTTAATGCATCATCTTCATCTTCTTTATGGACTGTTGTCTATTCATCTTCTTCATGCCAATTAGGCACTTCACCATCCACTTCTTTACCTACATTCAACCATTACAAATCAAAGTTAGAATAAATTTTTTGAGGCTTCATTGCCTCTCTCTTCTCCTTCATGGAAAATTGTGTTTCCATCTCTTTCAGATACCCCTCCAAATATTTTATCACTTGTTGATTCTCTTTCTCTTGTAACCTTTCCATGAAGTTGCACTTAATCCTTTCCTTGATCTTGATTCCACATTGCAATTTATATACACTCCACATCTTCATCAACTTTCTTTCCATTCTTTCCAATACATTCTTCATCTCTTATATCTCTTTTTCCATTTCTCTCTTACCGTGGCTTTCAAATTCAACCCTGTCTCTCACCTTTCTATATTCTTCTCCCTTCATCTTCCTCTTAAGTACCTCATTTGGGTACATACTCTCTTTCATTTTGTTTTCTTTGCCTCACTTGGACCACCTCTTATTTGGTTTACACCTGGAGCCCTCTTTCTCTAACCTCACTTGGGCCTTTCACACACTTGTCCTTCTCACTTGGACTATCTTCTCCTTATCAAGCTCTCTTTATGAGATTGTTAATAGCTCACTTTCCTACAAAGTTTCCACTTCATTCAATGTTCACTATCAATCATTTATTCAAATCAAGAAGTCAACCACAAAACACATCATACCTTTCCTTATCTGTTGTTTAAAATTTGTCTTACAACAAGATTTCATGCAACTTGCTTCCTTCTTTGCTTCTTACTTACAATTTCTTGTCAAGCATGTAACATGCATTAATCACCATACAATCATCAATGTATATACCTATATCTATTTTCTTGATGGATCTGATACCAAATGATGCATAACAACATACTATTACTTGTCAAGCTCTACCTTATGTTTTTTAAGCATGTACTCACTCTGTCATCATGACACTCTCATAATGCATCAATACCAAATTGGCCTTTGCATGGGAAATTAAACTCAAAGATGGTTTAAATTATAACTAGACCTCTTTTTATCCTCTAACACTCCTTTTTACCATGTTTATGGGTTTTAATTTAGTTCCTCTATTTACTTTCTTTCCCACTAGCTCCTTCTTTATTCACTCATTCTTCCATTCATTCTTTACAATATTCAACAATAATCATATGGTTTCCCTCACAATGGATTATCCTTTTAGACACCTTAGATGTTCTTTTATCAACCTATTTTCACCTTTCAACTCATTCTATACCTTTTGTAATTCATTCAAATAACTTTATACAATTCTGCCTCTTCTTTACACTCTCCTTGTAACCCTTTTGTAGGAAATAAATGCATGGTACATAATAGTACATTTACTTTTTGGAATCCAAAAACTCAATTCTTGTTTACCGTGTCAAAATACACATGCATGTCAATTGTGGTGCTTAAACTCTCCCATTAGGTCCACTTTCTCTACTTGACCTATTCCACTAGCCCTTCTCCTAGGCCTATTACACTCCAAACTCCTAGAAACTATACCTACAAGTCTATACTCACTTTGAAAATTTAAAAATTAGTTATAGCATCCTCAAAATAGGTAGACTAAATTCTTTTTGAATTTTTGTATGGTTAAAAATATCACAGTGGACAAATTATTTTATTGGGTCTGCCTAATGATAACACACCTTTTTCATTTAATGAGCATGACTTAATAACCCTTATCTCACTCACAATAAAGAGATCTCAAATTGGTCTAAATATGTTCATGATAGTGAACAAGGGTATGCATAGGGTTTTAACTTTCCTTCAACACTAAAAAGTTACCAAATGTTCAACAAGGTTCTTCCAAATTTATATGGATGCCTCATGTCCTCCTTTATCACATTTGAGTCAAAACTAAAATTCAAAAAAAGAACCTCAGTCTACAGGGTTTTTTGTAATGTCAACAGTGCTAGTAAAGAGCATGGTTATCACAATTATGAAACAAATTCAAACTTATATTTGTTCTACATTAAATCAAGTTCACTCTTTATAATACCATGAGTGTCACACTTCCAACCATCCATAGATTTTAATACTAAAAGTATCAAAATATCATTTAGTTGCATGAATAACACTATAAATCCATACCCTATTTCAGACCTAGTTAACTATGTAAGTATCTTTTTCCACTTCAAATTGGGGTTTCCTATCTCACATAAGAGAATATCATTGCTTCTCAAACATTGTCAACAATGAAACATTCAATCACTTGCCTTATATAAGATTCAAACAAGCATATTACTTTATTTCAGTCATGCCATTTATCATGCACACAAAATTTCATTCATTTGCTACTTTATTGAATCACTTTCAAATACTAATCTTGCATCAATAACATATAAATAACAGATCACAAAGGGAATACACAGTAATCAAGAAATATTTCTTCTAAGAAGCATTCTTTATTGATTGTTTTCTCATACACAATCCTGGACTTACACATTCCTTCAAACACATTTGATAGACTTGCATGTTTTTTGAACCCTATCTACCTTATTCTCTCTATCCTCTCATTCATACAAACTCTCTGTCACTCTCCACCTTTCTATCTTGAAATAGACTTTAAACCAAAACTCCTATAACCGTTTCTTGGATCGAGAAACTTCAAACTTTCCTAAGACCCACGTAGGGTGGTAAAACAAGATTGCCACATCACTTTTACAATTTGTCATAATAAATTCCAAACTAATTAAAGACCTTTATGAGTCCATACAAGGATAATTACAACATCATTTTAACATTACATAACACCAATACTTGCTTAAACCCATTAGAACACTATCACTCCCTATTACATTCTTTGAAACAAAAAAGGTGGGAAAGCTTCTAAAGGTTTTAATTTAAATTTAAATCACTCCCAAGTTATCTTTTTGGCACTCTTAATATTCCCTTGCATCAAAATGTATCACCGTAAGGTGCTCAAAAACTAGTAACAACATCTAAAGTTGAGAGAGCAAAAAACATATTGTGCAAGGTATCCCAAGAAAGAAAATGGTTCAATACTTAAACATAAAGATGAAGAGGTGCATTGGATGGAACAAAAGCCATAAAATATAAATTCACTTGATGGATTTAAAAGTCTCAAAGGATCTCAAATATGCGTGATTGGTATGGATCCACTGCTTGATCACAAATAAATAACTGACACTAGAATACACTAAAATAGATCTTACAAAAAGAGACTATCAGATGTGTCGATAGTTAAAATGGTTCACCAGATAAATTTTATCTACTACCAAAATATACATTACACTAAGGGTTAGAAAGGAAAATGACAATTAAATAAATAGGATCTGCACCATACCCACCCCCCCATACTGCTGACTGGTGGAGTGATGCAAAAAGGTCTATATGAGTGGACTAAATCCACCACTCAAACACTAACATGCTGACACTGTATTCACCAGAATAGTTACTCTTTATAAGGAGATCAAGATCCATAACAAATCTAAAGTAGACTGTTAATTGTCAAAAAAGTTCCAAAGATACAGAAAAAATATCTCTCAAGAAAATGGCCTTGGTAGTGATGGGATAGTCAACAAATGAAGAGTACATGCTCAACATCGAGCATATAAACATGAATAACAATACTCCATGACTCTCAATATGACCAAAAATAAATATCTCATACAACAAAAAACACTAGATGATGCATAAAACCCAGAATGCTATCAATTTATAGAAGACACCATCAAGAACAAGAGAGTTGCTCCTAAAATAAGGGAGTAGTGTACAACACAAAACTATATTAAAAAATATAGGGCATTGACTTCTACCAAAAATGCACCTATGAGTACAAAAGTGGCACAAAAATACAATGGACATTCAAAAAATGAGACATCAGACTCTATCGATAATGGGTCCATCAGTGCAAAGTATGATCAAGGACAATAATGTGGACCAAGAGGGTACAAACACAATAATAATGACCTCCAAAAAATAATGGTAAGGAGGAGAGAGAACAAGTTTATTTTATTGATGAGGGGTTCTGACCTCCTGTCAGACCATACCTCACCCTCTATCTTTGACAAAAAAGGATGAAAGAGTGGTATCTCAACAATAAAATTAGCCTCAATAATTAAAATGGCCTTCAGATTACAATAGTACCACCTTTAAAAAAAATCTCCCCTCTACAATAAAAAATTTCACCTCACTTTACAAATACACCATCTTAAAATAAATTTCACCACTTTTGAAATATTAGTGCTTCCACATAAACAATTTCCCCCATATATAAAAAATGCTCCAACTTAAGAAAGTCCCCTTTACCTTCTCCTCTCTATTACAATAATGCTCTCATAAAATAAAACCCTCCCTACAAATAAAGGCTCTCTTTTACAAAATATAATAACCCCTTGCTAAGTAAGATAATAAACCTCCTTTACAATAAAAATAATTCCCTTAGCTGCCTAAAAGAGCCCCCCATAAAAATTTACACCACTTTAAATAAAATGTTCACTTAGGAATTTGTTTTTTTAATAAAAAGGATGTAGGGGGTATGGATTGACCTCAATAACTACAAAAGGAGATTACTAAATATTTTTATTTATTTATTAAAATTTTGAGTTTTGAATAAAAAATAAAATTAGTTCACACATTTTCGATAAGGTCGGTGGTGGCAAGGAGGCTGGGGTTTGACAAGACATGTGGTATTTACCATGTTAACGTGATGAATTGAATATAAACTGGTGATGCAGAACAAATTCTTGTCATGAATATCAAGAAAGATAGATATGAGATAAGATAATCATCGATTTGCCAAGCAATAAATGGCTTTAAGCTAGGTGGAGGGCACGATGATGAAGAAAAATTGTAGGTGAGGCTGACTATCTACCAAAATAGAAGTGTAGTTGAATTTTAATCTTCCCTCTATCAATAAAGATTGGGATTTTTTGTCCCAAATAAAAGGATTGAAATAAATGCCAATGACCTGCTCATAATTACTCATCTGCCACCAATCATCTAAAATGATGCTCAATTTACTATCATATGAGAAGGGCTCCTTTTCAACCATATCAATGATTAAAGATCCATACAAACTAGTTGACCATTACAGACCATATTGATCATAGTAAAAATATGTCCCCAACCTATCTATAATGAAATGATAATTGTAAGACTCATTGGAATATATCGCACATTCAGACATCAATGTGTTTTTTTCATGCCACAAACTTTTGATCTGGAAAATGTTATGCCAGTGAATGATGACATTTTCCATCCAAATTTGGTTCTCTAATTTGACAACAATGGTGTCTCCAACTTGGGATTTGATAGTGGGACTGGGATGCTTCCCAATAATGGAGATTACCTGTATCTACATATAGTTAGGTGACTAGTTTTGGTAATTTATCTTCCATTTATGATGGTACATTTTTCCTTCACACCAGGATGACAACAATAATATAAACAAAAAACTTGAAGCCCCATTGAATCTCAAATCCATTTTTCCAGGGTGCTATTGAAACAACATTTAAATATTAGAAGAGTCTCACAAACTATTAATACCGAGCCATGAATGTGGAAGGCATCGATAGGACTACATGTCAACATTCTAGATCTCCATGGAGATCCTTGGATTGAATATTTATATGGCCTTGGCTCAATACTAAGTAAAAATAATTTGCAAAGTAATGGACGAATAGAGTGTGCTCTAATACAATATTAGAGTTCATAAAAAACTCATAACCAATAGAATCTATCCTACAAACCATTACCATAGCTTCTGTAACACAGATAAAAAAATATGCACAAAAGAGTCTTTGTAATGTATTCACAATAATATGTGTGTTTTCTTTGTCTACCAGTCTAGGTTAAGCAATAGGATTGCCTATTAAATAGGCATAAATATTTTTATGCACAACAAATAATTTGTTGTGTGAAACAAATATTTTTTGATATGGAATATTTGCATGCACAAAATAGTATGCAAATATTTGACACATAACAACTAATTAATTGACTCCTAATTAATATTAATTTCATGAGTGAGTTTTAACACTCGCTCCAACAACAAACACAAGTTGAGAATTCACTTCCCAATCAGTATTAGAAGATACACATGCCCCTCCTTACTCAAATCCAAGTGTGCTAAGGAAAAAATGACATAGATGAAACTGAGGGCTATAGAGGCAATGCCATATTATGATATTCATGGAAACATCACCAACACATTGGGAATTTCCACATATTACCATGTTCCATATTTTGAAGATTATTAGGAGGATTTAGATAATGAAGTGGAGGTTAGATTGAGGAATCACTCTAGAATAACCTTAGATTATGTTAAATCTTTTGATATAGCACCAATCCCCAAGGACTTTGTGGATGGTGAGTCCCCAGTGGACAAAAACTACTACAAACAGATCATTTACCAACCCCTTCTAGTAGTAAGGTGGTCAGTTCTAAAATATTTCTCTTTGATATATAGAAATTCACATATAATCAATAAAACACTCAATTGTACCAGGAGCAAATGGGTCCAAGTGACCAAGGATATCTTTAGTATCCTAGAGAAACTATTAAATCTTAATGAATAAGGAATTCCTCCATTAGCAGAGGGTCCTAGTGTTACAATAGGAGAAAAATCAGAGAGGCCAATGATCTCTCATATTAAAAATAATAAATCGAAGGCCAAGAAGGGGCAATCGAGAAAAGATGAATCAATAATAAACCAACCAATCATCATCTCATTTGAGGACATAGTTGCAATTGAAGCATCCACAACTTCAACCCTTACCTTAGTGATAGTCACAAATCCTATCTTTGTAGTTCACCCCATACCTATTTCTATTGTTCTTGTAGCTCTAACACCTCCTCCTCTTGTCTCCACTCCTCCTGCACCCCAAGTGATTCCATCTTCCATTCCCATCAATTTACCCACAATAATAAGTCCATTACAATCAGTGTAAATAAGTCAAGTGGACATTCAGTGTCCCCCTTTAGTGGATACTTAGGTTTCTATTTCACTCCCTCCTCCCACAATTTCACTCCCTCCTTCCACAATTCCTTTTATTCCATCCCTGTTGATTTCCAACACCACTTAGTAGTATATAATCATGAACTTAGTGATCCTAAATTTAGTTCTGGTAGCCATCCCAATTCTTGAGATAAGTATTTCTCTGTCTTCATCCCCTTTCATCTTCCATAGCTTACCACCCCTAAGTGGCCCAACCTATTTGATTGACTCATTTGATGCTCTAGCTACCACACTTCCACCAGTCCCCAAGTTTCGAATTCTTATGTCTACTTCCCCATTATTATCACTTTCATATCCTACACCCCCAGTAGACACATATGTTCCCATTGTCCCTATCTCTTCCACTTCCATATTTTCCCCAACCCCTTTAGTGGATATAGGTGAGAAATAGGTCCTTGATGTAAATGTGGACCTTCAACCCATAGATGGAGATGAAATGGCACAAACATCTATCGATAAATCAATAATTATATCAATTTAGGATATAATACTTGTCACCATGCCTACTAGTGCAATAGCTTCAACTATAGATTCCCAAGTGATAGTGTCTACACAACAAGATGTTACCCCAAATTGGTTAGCACAATCAGTAGGGAAAATATGCAAGTAAATAGTTTCACCCAATATGTTGGATTTTGATCTTTTATATGCATGAAATAAATCCAAGACTATTCCCCAAACCTTCTCAATAATATTATGTGACCCAATAGGGGAAAGATATGTGGAGATTTCAGTTTCCCACCAAACAAATAAAAATAATATCTAGTGGTGGGGGACTATCAGGTATCAAAGATTCACCTTAGACATTCTACAAGGGAGGGGTTGAAACATGATTTTAAATCCAGAATCAACTCCCTCTTTGAGAAAGTAGATAGTGATAAGGTTAATAAAGACAAGTTGAAAAACAAGGTTGAATAACTTACAACTGCATTGAATAAATTCATAGAGCCCACTGGTCCATCAATACAACCTAAACTAACACAACTATCACCCAAATCACATATCAGGAAACACATGATGTGGTGAATGAAATTGCAACCATGAAAAGGGATACTAAGGAATGGTAAGAGGAACTCAACTCTAAAGGTTAAAAAAATATTGATATGATAATGGACCATTATGCAGTTCTGAGGGAAAGAAATGTCACATTGAGAGAATTGGTCAACAAATATGAGGGAGAGATAGAAAGTTTGAATCTTTACTATCCCAAATTGACCATTGTAGACTCGACTGACATAGACATCCTTCTTGCTAAAAAGATACTGAAAAATGATGGAGAGAAGGAGGAATTAGATAGAGCTAAAAAAATTAGAATAAAGTTGCTCAAAGATGTTGCATATAAGGCTAAAGTTGCCCATGACAAGGCTATTGACATGGTGTATGAAATAGAGGATTTGTTGAATAAATTTGCATGCTTTACCTTGAGCTCTATCCACCACTACATCAAGTATCATAACATGTTAGATAAGATTAGTAAAGATATGCAAGAAATTAGGAATTTGAGGAGGGAATTTTTTGACACATCAGTAGATTATGAGATTACCAACCTCTACTCTTTTGATGTAGATGAAGAAAAAATATAGGAGATATTCAAGGCTTTTGATGCATATGTCAAAAACTACAGGTTGAGAAAAATAAAGAGGTAGAAGAAGTATTAGATATACATTAATTCTTCTGGTTAAAAACATTTTCATAAATTATATTTTCATTATTGTAAAAATGTGTCTTATAAATTACAGCTATTCTTTTGACAACACTTTTTGAGAAAGAGCCATGTGTATTTTACACTTTATATTTTGACAAGTATAAAATTTAAAAAATCAAACTTGCAAATTACACTTTTTATTTTGGCAAGTTTTAATTGCTTAAGTTGTAAAAACACACATTAGAAATTACAATTTCAGTTTTGAAAAAGTGGTATGACTTGCAAGTTGTAAAAGTCTCACTTAGAAATTTCAACTTAGGGTTTTAAAAAAAAGTAACTTGAGTTATTTCTTAGTTATCTTTTGTTTAATGAATGAGTTCTACTTTAGCACACTATTTGCATGAAAATCCAATTACATCTACATGAAGAGGACCCAAGGTGTTACATGAAGTTTTCTCAAGTCTATCCATGCCACACCAAGTTGAGGATCATGCCCAGCTCTTGTATGCTTTCCTCCAAACCATTTTAATGAGTCAAGGATGCCACAAGCTAAAGATCATGCATCTTTTCTCATGAAGTTATATATTTTGATGATTCTTCTACTGGGTGTTGAATTTTTTGATAACTACATCTCATTTATGATATCTTTTGTATAAATATGGGCAAGACCCTGTAGCCCAATCTATCTTTTTGATGTTAGTAATATTATTCTATATTTTGAATGTATTTTCTACAAGTTGTAACCTGGAGAATGAAAAATAATTGAAGATTTGCCTTTTTTGTCTGATAAATACCTATGTATGTAAGTTATTTGAATATTTGTGGATGTTTAAATCTTATTTTCAATCGAAAAAATTCATTTATCATATTTTATACCCTTTTCGAAGATTTTTTGATAAAAATAAAATAATCTTGTCCCTTCTATGAAAAATAGCAAAATATTACCTTTGATTTCCCATTTGCATGAATTTGTGCTCAAATAAATCTTAATCTATTTTCCATTATATTATGTTCATTCAAGAAAGCAATAAATTACACTATAAAAATGTTTGGTGCAATCACCATTTTTATTTTTGAAAATTTCATTGTCAAACTCATTTCCCTAGTCAAACCCTAGTTTAGGAGCAAGAACACTAAAGGAGAGAAATTTCTATAAAATTAATATTTTATCAATTGCACTAGATCTAGTGAAAGGAAACTAGCCTTATCTATAGGATAACATCAATTCATCAAGGTCATATATCTTGGAGGTGTTCCCATTATATCATTAGTTTTTGCACAATGAGTTATCACATCAAGAAATGGGTGCAAAATCTATGTGATAATAGTTTTTAGCTCAACCAGAGGGACCCAAAAATTACAAAGAGATTGGTGTTATTCTCAATGAGCATTGTCTGATCTTTGTACAAATTTCAAAATTACTTGATGAATCCACTGGCCTACGGATTCATAATTTCAAGGTTTACATATGGCAAACAAATAAATAAGGTAATCTACTAATGGTAAGAGAGCTAATTTTTTAAAATTATCATTTCCTTCTAAAAAGAGATCAAAATCAGTTGTACCTTGCCCTAGATTATATCCTATAATTTTATTTGCATCTCCTCTAATTACTCCCATGAGTTTCATACCTTCCATTATGGCTAGAAATCTAAATTTCATAGCTTTCAATGGAGGTAGCCCACTCCAATTGGCCTAATACGATGATATACCCACCTCATCTTTAAAAAGCCTATGATATTTTACTAGTGAAAGTTCCACCACTCCTATGGAACACATACAAGATATTGCTAATTTGTGTTCAATCCACAATGTAGTACAAGATAATGTTGTAATCAGACTCTTAATCTCCTCTTTTAAAAGTAAAGCCTTACAGTGGTACAAAGGTCTTGCTCCCAACTTCATCCAAATTCTGGATGACTTAAGAACTGCACTATATACCCAATTAGAAGACAACAATGACCACCTTTCCCTAGTTGAATAGTTAATTTCTATTTAATGGACTGCTCATGAGCACATGAATGACTTCAATTTCCATTTTTAGAAGACATGGTATAAAATTCCAATATTGGTCAAGCCAACTCCAAATAATGATTTCCTATATTACTTGAGAGCCCTAAATAGTGATATTATTATTATTCATTCAATGGGTGGCACCACACTTCCTAATGCCTATGAAATTGCAATAAGGGTAGAAAATTGTTTAATTTAAGCAAAGAAAATTTCCCCAAGGCCACCAATTCCTTTATTTCTAGAAATACCTCCTATTTCACCACCCACAATCACTCCAATTCCCACCATGAGTAAAACACAAACTTTAAATCCCACTCCTATAAATGATTTATATGAGGTTAAGTCACTACTCAAGAGTTTTGGCAATGAATTAGTAACAATGAAGAGGTAACAATACTAGAACTACAAGCCTTATCAGTAGGCTAATCCAACATACCAACCTAATAAGAAACCATGCCAAGGTAGTGTATAACCATACTAAGGCAATTCACAACCATATGGTCAAAATATGTAATCAAAACCTCCAAACATACATGTTTAACCTACACCAAGTGCTACCAAAGCTATTGTACCTTTTCAAGAAGAAACCTGACTCAGGAGTATGAGTGGTGTTATCCTTACTCTTAGCCTTATAATAAGAATACTTGTCCTAATGGGGTTATCAATCAAGCCTTTATGGTGCAAGACATATCAAACACATAAGGACCTTAAGAAGAATCCACTTCTCAACAAGCAGATACACAAGAACCTGCTCAGGGAGAGGCTACTCTTCTAAACTAGTAAGAGGGTGACTTTTGTGGTCTAAATTAGTAGGAAACATTATTCAACGGTGTAAGTATAGTGGTAACCAACATATGTTCAAATAAAATATAAATATAAAGTGATCAACCCCTAGGGTGGAACAAGCTAAAACTTTCAAAGTTGTACTAGACGCTACAAAAATCAACACAGTACAAAGGCCACCCTTTGTACCTACAGGCCAACCTAAAATAAAAGTATTGACTTTAAATCTTGTGAAAGAGGAAAAAGCTATTGCAAAGGCACCAAAAAAGGTTGGTAATATTCCTTTCATCATTTTTGAGTAAATGAAGAAGACCAATCTGAATGTTACTATGTGGGAAGCACTATCCATTCCCATGCAAAGGGATTTGTTATAAGAGGCTTTGAAGAACTTCTAGATAACTGACAAGGTTCTAGCCAAGGGATCTAATGTTGTAATTAATTTGTTTCAACCACAAATTGACACTAAAATGATAAAAAATGGTAAGCCTCCCACCTTCTATCTTTCACTTATTGTAGGGAAGCATCTCATTCATAATTTCATGGCAAATTCAAGGGTTAGTAGTTCAGTAATGCCCAAGAAAATAGTTGATGCCCTTGGTATAAAATATACACCTATAAATAAAAGAGTTATTCAATTGGATGGGACTAGTTTTCAAATAGCAGGAATAATAAAAGGGTTGAATCTCATTGTTCACACTTGTCCAAGCTTGTCAATTTCATAAGATATATTAGTTATAGATCTTCCCCCTTACTTTGCCATTTGTCTTTCACAAGATTTCACTATTGGCTTCTTTTAGTTAGTTCTACTTCAATGCTGAAGCTTCTCCCCAATAAGCTAGCATGCTATCCCTATCACACAAAAGGTAAGTCTCGTGGGCTCACCCAAAGTGTGTAGTGAAAGACCAGTTCTCGAAGGCTTTATCACATAATGTTGTATGTTTGTTCATCTTTCATAACACAGTTCTTAAAATGTTATTCAATAATATAAATATACTATTGTTATCCTTATTGTCCCAGATTTAACTACCACTAGAACTAGGATCACCATTACTATTTAATAGTAGTGATAAAATAAAAAGATACCCATGACTTAGAAATAAGCCATATCCATCATCCAACACTTAGAATATTTCATCACTCAACACAATATGGAAAACACTGATTTATCCTTAATTACTTACTAAATTATAAGACAAAAATGCTATATATGTTCTCCAAAGGACCATCTTTTAAATGATTATAATAGGGTTTTTATACTTGTTTTGCTTAGACCAAGTGTCATAATTATAACTATCATGAATAGATGGCACATGGACTCTAAATAAACTAAGAGTTATGGCTTTTACAATGAGTTATTCTTGTAGACTCGAGTCTCTGCACTCCTAGATTCTTATTATATGATATATCTTGGTAGCCAAGTGTTTTATTCCTCATAGGCTGGTATGAAACCTCTGATCAATGGGTCAAAGTGTCCCAATTGAATTGTTCTTCTAACTATTCCTACATCCCTCATGATATGATTTACACATGCTCATTTAGTCTTATAATTTTGTTTTTAAGTCTTATATTCTCAGGTCCCTTGTGTCACATTCTCTTTTGACTATGTCCTCTTGCATGGGGTTTCCTACATAATTTTCCTTCTATTCCTGGTAGCTACGTGCCATGGACCTCTTGCACTGTGGTCCTTATGCATTATACTGGACTTTCATCAAAATGGACAATGATCCTTCCATTCCATGCACTAAAATGGAACAATACTTGGTCAAAATTTAGGGGCCAACATCACCCCACACTATGCTCTTAGTCCATCTCAGACTAAGCTACACTAGCATCCTCCAAAAATTTGGGCCCCTTCTACTCAAGTTCCTTCTTTAGCTCATCCTAATGGGACAATGCATCGATGAATTTGGTAGTTATTCTTTCAATTTCCTCTTTTGATTACTTCAACTCCTTAGGTTGAGTTAGATTATTAGTCTTTTTCACCTGTTCATCCAGGGCTGCACTGGCTTCCTTTTAGATGTCTTCTTATTCAGAGACCTCCTTATTAACCTATCCTTAGAGTATGGAAAAAATTGTATGTATTTGTTGATGATTGTTATTAATGACATATTACATCATTTTAATGTCCTTAAATACTTTTGTACACTTGGCATGGTCTTTTATTAAAATGGCAGCATCAATCACTTGCTACCTCAAGACCTCCTCATCATGGAGATGGACCTCCAATACTTTATTTAGGCATGCAAAAATGCCATCCAAAATGGAGATAACCTCCTTGCATCTCTCTAAGGTGATATTAAAAATGTTTATTATGATGTTGAATTGTTAAATAATCTCTTTCCCCTCATCTCTTGGCTCGAGGTGCTCCTTATGTTTCTTGAGCGAAAATTCCACCAGGGTCTCTAATTTCTCAATGGAATCCCCACTTAGTGGTGCATAATTCATAAGTGATACTTCCTCTTTTAAATTTTTTTAACAAAGTTTTAAAATTCTTACCTTAGCCTTGATCACCTCTTCAATTTGTTACTTCAAGGAGGCCACTTCCACAATGAGCACTTGATTTTCTGCAAGCGCTTTATTATACATCTCTACAACCCTGGCATGATTTTTCTCTATAGTACATGCATCAAAATTTGATAAAATGTTCTAGCACATTATTTTCATGCCAAGTTTCAAAAATATGGCATTTTCCATTATTGGAGTGAGCCTCTATAGATTAATTTTCATGAGGTCTAACAATCTTGGAGCATCCAAACTAGAACAATATAATCTAAAGGAATATCAAATTGGGGCTCCTCACTGTACATCTCTAGAAGGAAGGACACCTACTTTTTTTTTTTGATATTACATCCTTGGGGTGGAAATGTGACCAAAGATAGAGGTCCTTGTATTCTACACCAAACTGGTAATATTCATGCATAATGGACATTTGTCTATGTTTTTGTTCTTCTTCAGTTAGCTGCTTCCCCCTTTTTGGGTCTCACTCAAGCTCATCCTCTTGATGGATTATTGAGGCCATCTCACTTGCTCCCACTCCAATATCAAGGTGATCACTAGGTGGGGAATCCTTTACTAGGGATGGAATCTTCTTAAAGCCTGATCTTGAACTATGAATCTATACCTGAGAGGGGTCCCATTACAGCACTCACCTTGGAGGCTATTATGGCACTAACCCTATGGTAGTCCTTGGAGATGGTGGATGTGAAGGTGGTGGTGGTAAAACAAGAAGAGATGAAGTGTGAGGAGGGGAAGGGGATAGATGAGGTGGTGAAGGTGAAAGGTGAGGTGGACGTGGACATGGATGTGGATGTGGCATAGAAGGAAGAGAAGCAGTGGGTCTAGAGGGCTACGCCTCTAATATCCTCTATAATTTTTGTTTGGCCTTTGCCCACTTGTAATGGAACTTGGCTCTAGATTCTTCCTTTGTGGTTGTAGTGCCTGGGGGAGCCTCTCCTTGGGGTCTCCATCTTGAGGGTACTAGTGGGGCATAACATATAGAATAATTTATGGACTTGATCCCTAACTAGGATATCCTTAACCTTGATATTGGTTAAGTCAGTTTCCCACTCTCTATAAAGGTCTTCTTTCCTGAATATACATATATTTTTAAGAGGGTGTGGTGCTCTATGTCAATCCACTTTTCTTAGAGAATGATTGGTTGTGCATCATATATCTGGTTATAGAATCAATGAAGTATCATACAGAGAATACATATGGTGATTTAAGCCATGTGAAAGCTCTCCCAAAGGATTCATGAGTATGCATGCCAGGGAGTAATGTTTTTTTACAACAAATTTTTCTTAGTTTGTGGACAAGGGTGTAAATCCTTGGGGATGCACCATTCATTCCCAAAATCCACCTTCATCCCATCGAACCAATACCTCATCTTCATCTTATATGATGGGGTAATGTGTTGGAGACAGGTAAATACTTTGAAGCACTCAGTGGGGAACCTATGAGTGGGGGGGTACACCCACTTCAATGAACTTGAACTATAATCAAGCACCCAAATCTCATAAAACACCAACAATAAAATTATTTCTCCCTAAATAAACCTATACTTGGGTGTTTTATGGGCCTTCTCTACATCCTCAATTATTTTTTGGGAAAAATAATCATTCATTCCAAAAATCCACCTTCATCCCATTGAACTAGTACCTCATCTTCATCTTTTATTATGGGGTAATTTGTTGGGGATAGGTAAATGCTTTGAAGCATTCGATGGGGGACCTGTGAGTAGGGAGTACACCCACTTCAATGAACTTAAACTATAATCAGGCACCCTAATCTTATAAAACACCAGCAATAAAAGGATTGCTCCCTAAGGAAACCTATACTTAGGTGTTTTTTGGGCCTTTTTCACATCCTCAATTATTTTTTGGGAAAAATACAGTGCCCAATTGTACTTCATTCCTTGAGAGACTTGGTGAGTAATGTGTAGGTGGGCCATGTTCACCTCCTTCCATCAGTCAGTCCCTTTGACTTTAGTGGAAATGATTCATGCTATGACTCTGAAGGTAAGATCTTGTGAGTTATTGATGTGTATTACATGTCCTTACTTTTGGTACATAAACATTGTGGTAGCCTATTGAATCTCCTCTATATCAGCTAAGACATCCAAAACATTCATCCTCGAGCACTACATTCCTATGACTTTGTTGATCCTTTTTGGGGTGGTCTTCATGTTGTGTCATGTGAAGTGGATGTAGTCTTTATGGATGCATCAGAGGAGGAACTAAACTACTTCAGTAGGCTTTCCAAAGTATGACAGCTTAAAAAGTTGGAAGAGGCCCACCTTGTCCAACTGGTTCTTAATAGACAAGTCACAGACCACTTGGTTTCATATGTTGGTGGTCTGGAACTGGTAGTTATTTTTTAGTTCTACTTTAATCTCCAACTGGCGGTGGTTGTAATAAAATATTATGGTATTTGACACCTTAGATACCCAGTTCTCTATGTGTAAGATTGACTCCAGGTATTTCATCTCCTTTATCAAAAGAGATGAAGGGGGATATGTTGGGGCATTCTATGTCGATGATGTCTACTCCTGTTTTCCTTTATTCACCATCTTTACTTCTTCTTTTGTGCTCTTTATTGATTCTCCTTCTGTACGTTCTCTCAAAACTCCTTCTATATGTTACACTTTTTCTAGTCTTCATTTATTCTCCAAAGCCTCTTCCCTAATAGGGAACCAATCTCCTCTACTCACCTCTTCCTCCTCTAGTATAGTTGGAAGATTTTCAAAGTCTTTTATCCTTTTTCTTAAGCCATATTACCCTTCATGGTACTCAAAGGTTAATCCTCAACCATCCCATGTTTCCAAATGAATACTTGGTGATATATCAACTTACTTTGGCTCTCGAGCTTCATGCTTCAATAATGGTAGACCTACAACCTGCAACTTCAAAGTTTCCCACTCTAATACACCAATTTAGACTTAGAAACCTCTCTTCTTGCCTAGAAACAACCTTTGTGACTTTACCAACTTTGTAAACACTCTGCTCTACTCAAGATTGAAGGAATTTGATTATTTCATGGTCACTAGTTCTCTATTCATCACTTTTTCTTTGTGCTATCACTTGGAATATTTGCACAAGGTAAAGTGAAAAATGACTTTAGCACACTTATTTATAATATATTCAAGGGGGTTTACCTTCACTAATTCCTTCCCTCCCCTTGTCACTTCTAGCCATAAATGCAAATGTTTTAACGGCCTTCATACTTTAGATATTGTATTAAGCATTTAATGCCTTAACAATTTTGTCCCATCATTATGTTCACATGCTTCTCACTATAAATAACCTTATCACATTAATGATCCATCCCTTCTCATAATTTCTTAGAAGTGGATGACAATTGTGTCCCACCTTTTTGGTATAGTGGAAGATAGTTGTCACTCAAATGGTGAGAACCTTTCAAAGTAATTTTAAAGTGCATTAAATAACTCATGTGCCCTTAATCACTTGCATGCCATAGATGAATCTTTCACCTTTGGTACTTTCACACCCACATATCTTATGTGCCTAGTTTTATCTTTGAACTTATTATGATTGTCACATGCATAATGCCTTACCCCACACTAAAAGGGGTTCATGGTCCTCCACAAAAACACACTAAGTATAAAAAATCAAAATTACATTAAATAAGAAACACGTACCTCAAGGGCAATACTTTTTATTATAAGCAATAAATCCTAATCTAATGTCCTTAAGCCTTATTGATTATAAGAATATAGTTAACTAGAATCACAATATGGCCGAAGCTAACTACCATTATAGTGACCTAAGAAGAACTGACCATCCATTCATTTTAACTAACAAACCACCATAGGTTGAAAGCTATGAACTATGAATGGACCATCCTAATAGATACAGAGCTTCCTAGGGTAGTGTGCAAAATTGGAAAAATACAATAGAACTTTCATACCTAGAGAAAAAACTTTGTTCTTTAGATGGCGATCATGCAATGCTTTTTTTTTGGTTTCTCAATATTCTGACTCCAGTGGGCAAGAAATTGAGTCTCATCTAGTTTTATCAAATCATCAAGCCAAGATTTGAAAGAGGCCTCAACATCCAGGTTTCCCACATGTGCTATCTAGAGAGATGGAACTAATAACTCTAAGGTATAACCTCTTCCTTTCTATATACTAGGTTGAATGGTGTACTTTTGTTGAGGCACTTGTATGTAGTTTGGTAGGCTCAAAATACTAAAGATACTCTATCATCCCAATCAGTCTGACCAACATTACAAATTTTTCTTAAAGTGGTAACAAGGATCTTATTGAAGGCTTCAGCTATTTCATTACCCTATGGGTGGTATGGTGTCATCTTATGGTGCATTATTATGAACTCATCCAATAAGATACGAATCATCTCATTCAAAAAATGGGTTCTATAATTGCTGGTGAAGCTTAGGGGACATCAAACTATGTTATAATGTTCTCCCAAATGAATCACATAGTAGTTGCTATAATATAGTCTTTTGTTGGCACTACTTTAGCCTAGTGCATGAGGTAGTCAATTGTTTCAATGATATACTGAGAGCTCATTCATCATCCTATTAGAGTTATGGGTCCCAAAAAATCAATATCCCACTTTTTGAATGGTTCCTGAGAAGGAATAGGTCATAAGGGCATATCATCTCTCCTATTTGGTTTTCCTATGCATTGGTAGACATCACATTTCCTAACATACACCTTTGTATCTTTAAATAAAGTTGGCCACCAGAGTCTGATCAGTAGGACCTTGTACATGGTAGCCTCTCCAACATAGTGTCCACTGACAATACCTTCATGGACTTCTCGTAACACATTAGGGTGCTCATGTTGCATTACACAATGAAAAATTACCTCATCACAATCTATTTTATAAATATCACTTGTTATGATCTGATAAGGTGTAGTGTAGACCACAAGTTACTTTTTCTCCTATGAAGTGAGGGAGTCAGACACGTAGCTAGTGTTGAGAAATATTGTAATATCCTCTATCTCTTTAGGTACCTGAGTAACTCAAAAGAATTGTATGTTAGGAATATGATCTTCAATGGCATGTGGGGGTTGTCTATTTTAAATTCAAGATAAATGATTAGGTCTATAGTTGGTCTTCCTAGGCATTACTACTATGGAAAGTTAGAATACTTATAAAAGGACAATCTTGTAGTGAATTTTCCAACGTAGTATTGGTTTATGATAAGATACTTCAAGGCCTCATAGTTTTTGTATAAAATGTAAATGGAGTGGCTAGAAGGTACTCCCTACAAATTTTTATAGTGTAAACCATAGATAGAGATTCATGCTCGATGGTGGTATAGTTATTTTTAGCTGATGTCAGCTTCCTACTAGCAAAGTAAATTAGGTGATCTAAGTGTCCTTCACTTGGTTGTGCAAATATCATGTTGACTATCATCTCATATGCATCAACATGAACATGAAAAGGCTTTGTCTAATCAGGGAATTACAAGTTAAGAGTGGTAACTAACCTTGATTTGAGTGTTTCAACAGTCGATTTATAATAGTTAGTCCATACAAACTATTCATTGTGCTTTAAAAGTTATTTTAGGGGTGTTGCAATCTTGGCATAACCTTGAATGAAATTTCTATAATAGCCTGTGTGTCCTAGGAAAGCATGCATATTATATTAAGTCTTAAGTGATGGCAGTTAGAGAATCATCAAGACCTTGGTTGGGTCTACCAGGAGTCCTTTACAAATAATATGCATAAGAAATACACCAAAAGGTGTTGTGAATAGGCACTTCTTCAAATTTAAATAAATTTGTAGCACCCGATAATGCTCAAGTATGAGTCTCAGATTAGCAAAATGGTCCTTGACCAACCCATATACCATCTAGTCATCCAAGTAAACCTGGAGGAATTTGTGAACGAAATATTTAAAATCCTCAATTCTTATCTGTGAAAACACTGCCAGGGCATTTTTCAACCTGAAAGGCATGATGGTATAGGAAAAATATCACCATTAAGTAGCGAATGTAATCTTGGATTGATCTTCCTCAGCTATCTAGACTTGGTGGTAACCCAAAAACCTGTTGGTAAAATATTATACTTCACATCTGGCAACACCTTTTAGGATTTCCTCTGTGAAAGGCATTGGGAAAGGATCTATCACACAAGATGAATTTAAGACATAGTAATCCACATAGATATGAATATGCCCATATTTATTGATACTTATTACCATGGGACTGATCCATTTAAATTTAGAAATGGGAATAATTACTTCATCATAGAGCATGTTATCGATCTCTTCTTTCACTCATGTGTAGAGATTAGGGTTCATCATGTATGGTCATTTCTTTATGGGGAAAGCACCATCGATTAGTTTTATGTGCATCTTTCCCAGATATGGGTGGACTTATTTAATTTCACTATAATTCCTTGGAAATACATCCTGATACTCTTTCAATAACTTAAAAATCTTTAAAATTTCTATGTTAATCTAATAATTTCCATTTGCAACCATCTTTGGCTCTTGTTCCATGCCAGTATTACATTGGATAGTTTAAATGGGCCCATGATAAGGGTTGTATATTAAAAACTTATGTTCCAAATAGTTCATGAACCAGTACTAATAGGGACATCTTGATGGTTAGTCAAAGGGTCGAGTGAAGTAGATCCTTCACCTTCATCTACCAAGAAGATGAGTTTTTACTTTCCCAACCAAATATCTTCATGGTTTTCTTCATTAGTAATTGTTAGTGGTGTATGAACTAATTGGGTGAGAGGCTCAAGGACTAAATGTAAGGACTCTTTAGGTTTTTGATAAATATGCCATAGGTGGTCTTCAATGGGACTTGGGTCCCTAATAATTAATTCTTGCATGGCCTAAAGAGTGAGGCACAAGTCCATTCTTGGTGAATAATAGGATAGTACCAACTTCATGTTTTCCTTTAGTAACTTCCATAACCTTGTACCTATACACCTCTTCATGAATGTACTAAGCCCACACCCAAGTACATAAAGTCCCATAGAATGCATGTACCCAAAGGTACTCTGGTAATAATGTGTCCTTAGTTTTCCATATTATCTTATAGGTCTCAATGTGAGGTTCAGGTGCTTTCATGTGACTATAACTAAGTGCTCCCTGAACTTATTATAATGATGACATCTATGGTGTAAAGTAGCTTGCACTTGATCCTAGTACAATAGGCACCCTTTATGAAAACACCACCATCTAGTGGCAGTGCCATAAAAATGTCATCTAGTCATTATCAATATCATAAAACTCTTCAAGATGCTGGACAAAGTCATGTACCTCCATTTTTCCTTAGAACCATGGGGCTTCATCAAGTCTTTTTAGTAGTGGTCCCACCAGTGGTCCTCTCATTACTAAACCCATGAGGTGCACAAACTTGTGACATTTATGGAGTAAGCACAGGAGGTTCTCTCGACTATTGATGATGCTACATAGTCTCCTAGTGAGATCATAATCACCATGGGCCCAAAAATTGCATGCATTACTTATAGTATCAGAGATATACTGGTTATCCATCCACTAAAGAATATCATCTAGCATTGGATCATGTTGTTCATCATTTCAAGTAGTAACATTATACAAATGGTTGATGTCTTCATCAGCACTCTTGGGCTTGATATAGGGAGGTCCTTATGCTTCTTATAAAGGTATTATTACTTGTTGATTAGTATTCTCAAAGGTAATTGAACCAATTTTTAATGCTCAAGTCTATATGGTTTTTGTATCTCCAAGGCCTTACCAATAGGGTTGGATAGTCATAAGCTTTTGCTAACTCCAAGACCTCAAAATCTATTTTAAATGGAACCCCAAGTATGTTAATGATGGAATTATTGAGGACCCCAATAGAATGTGCTCGAGTCTTATTTTCCATAAAAAAAGACATGAGGTGATGGTCATAGCGTTAGACTAGACATTTTGCACCAAACATATTTAGTGAGAATATTAACTTATGTGTCAGTATCTACTAAAATATCCTAGATTGCCCATATATTGATAGAAACATTAACCAATATCTCTCCATCTTCTGAGGAAGAGGAACTAGGTGTTTCATGATGTTGAGAATGATTTAAATAGTGATCTTTGCTTTGCCAACTGAGGGGAGGGTGGAATTTTTTTGGTAATCAGGCCTAACTTTTAAGCTAAGCACTGAATAATATCCTCATCCAGCATAAATTTGTATAGTTCCTAAAAATTGTCCCACACCACTAGTTGAAGTTCAACTTCCCTTTGCAATATGGCATGATGTGTCATATCTTTGTCTTTGAGGTATTGAATCTTGCATTGGAGCTCTCACACAAGTGCCATTGTATCCTGAAGGACATCCTTTTATTATTGATCATCAAGTTACTTCTTAGCTTGTGGTTCTTCTCGATATACCTTCTTGACCAAGTTGGTTATGGATTGAGTCTATCCCCCACTATGAGTGGTGATATTTACTTGTTGCACGATTGGGATGGTTGGTCATGCATACCATTATGGTTTGTCTATTAAAATCATGTTGGCTCCCTTGATCTAGAGGTTAATACAAAAAAGGTCCTAAAGCAGATATAAACCTACACCATTACGTATATCCCACTAAGACCTTTCCAATGGCATGTAGAATGAGGAAAACAAAACTCGTATGCTCTTGGTGAATCTAGTCAAAGTTCTAGTCAAACTGGTCAAAATAATTCAAAGTTGGTCAAAATGTAGAAATTAACTAACATGGAACAATTTGAAAATAATTCCATGCATAGATTTCATCAAGAGCTTTCTGATGCAACTCATAATTCACAAAACTGAACTCATATATGCAAGGTATTGTGCATCAAAGATTAGATGAGGCAAGTAAAAAATTTGGGGTTTGGATGGAACATCCAGTTGGAAGTCAACAAGTGGTGTGACGAATGGTCAACAAGTGGTGTGGCAAGTGGTCAACAAGTGGTGAGAGGATATTGGACCACATGGTGGGTCCTCAAGCCACCATGTGGCTTACCACCAATTAACTACCATAGTCCAATTTCATTTTATGAACAAACCATATTAAATTTTCCATGTAACCCTATGTTCTATGTTCCATCCAACATACCTACCATGTTCTATATCCCAACATGCCACCAAATTCCACGTGAAACAACATACCATCCAAATCATGCCATGTTTTATCCACAAATTTCCATGCCAAACCCATAAGCCTCCACAAACCCCACGTTCCATGCCACACACACCACATACTTACCACAATCCTCACCAAACCCACCATAATACATGTTTATGCCAAACACTTGGCATTAATCACCATGAACTTTTTGGTATATAAACTATCATGAAGTTCCCCACTTCCCAAATGTGGGACAAATGGATTTAAATGCTAAGACTAAGCAAAGGGATTCAAACCTTATCCTCTTGAGCAAAAGTGATAAGGCCCAACCAAGTGGGATATGGAATTAAATAGCTATATAAAGTTGAGACATTGTATTTGAATAACAATGAAAAAGCAAGCAAGTTTGTTAGAAGGCATTAGAAAAGGAGTTCATGTGGCTCACAGAGGGTGCTAGAGGCATAATAGCCAAAAAGTTCAAAAAGAGACTAGCATTATTTTGCTCACAGAACAACTCTCTAGTAGTTCATTTTTCATTTTGGAAACATTTGTAAGTACTTTTTGAACATTTTTCTTAATACATCAGTCAATATTAGACCCAGAGATGTAGGCATTTATGCCAAACTCTGTTATCAAATTATGTGTTGAATGTTGTGAATTATTTTGTTAAATTCATGCTTTGTAAGTTATTTATTTTAATTATTCCATAGATTAATATTGTGAAGCAAAATAAAATTATGTTAGCATAATATTGCTTAAATTTTATAAATCGAATTTGGTATCAAAGCGATTAGTGTGCTACGCTAACTTCTGTGTAGATATTGCTTTGAAACGTCAAGTTTGATATCAAAACAAGGTTTTTGGGTAAATTTGTGATTTTGTTGTTTAACAAAAATTAGTTATTGTAGAATAATGGATATAATGTTATCCTAGATTCAGTTGTTACTAAATTCTATTATCACTATGATAATGCAATACCTACAATTTCAAGAACAAAGTCATTAAGTGGTAGAGCAATGGCAAGAGCAACAAATCGAGAGGCTACAATAGAGCATTGATACACTATAAGTAGAAATGCAATAGGAAAATTAACAGAAGAAGAAGATGCATGAAGATTTAGATATTTTTAGACATTATGCCCAGTAAGGTCATATTGTTGAGCAATGTTGGATCCTACATCCTAGTCAGGCACCATTATGGTTTAGAAGGTGGAATGAGGAGAGAGGCAAGGCACCAGCTAAGTCCAGTAGTGGTCAATAAATCTAACCAACAATACCTCATCAAGAAACTCTAGAGTCTTTAATGCAATAGTTATTTTGATGGAAGTGCTAGATATTAAGCTACGCTCTAAAGAAAGTCAAAGGTAGAACTGCACTGCTATTGCTGAAGGGAAATTTGTGAAAATATATTTTAATTGGATTTTTGGAGCTAGTTATATTACTAAATGTCTCCCACAATGTCTAAAACTAAAGACTCTTCCATTACCCCACACTAAGACATTTAGAGTAAATGATGGTATAGTACGTGTACATGCAACTCATTATGGTATTCTACATTTTGGCATTGGAGGGCTATTCTTTAATCAAGTAGACCTTGATATAGTTCCAGGAGAAGTAAAGGAAATAATATTGGGTCATTATTATCTCACATCTCAATGTGCTAGAAACACTGCATCAGGAGAAGGAATCCAACTGACGACCAATCATACTTATGAGATTTAGTTCAAAACAAGCTAGATAATAAAGTTACATTCTATTTATAGTAGTGATTCTTCTAATTCATATACTCTTGTTAGTCTTATCAATGAAAATGATGTTTTAAGTATAGAAGCAAATAATGATTTGATTATCAATGTATCTTTTGATGTAAATTCTAAGAAAGAAAATAATGAAATCAATTCTTCTGGCTATATTGACAATGTTAGGGATACTAAATATACCAACCCTAAACATTTATCGATGTCATTTGAAAATAACAAAAAGGGAATAGGTTCTTAGATATTATTGAAAATGGGATTCGAAGGAAAAGGCCTTAGCATTAATGGTCAAGGCATTATCCAGCCTATCTAAATGGCAAAGAAACCACTCTACATAGGATTAGGATATGGAGGTGAAGGAAAATCTTCCCAAGAAGATAAGTTAAAAAGTGACTCAAGTAAGAAGACAAAACACCCTAAAGATTTGAATGAAGCATTCTTAGAAGATGAAGTAATTAAATCTGACAAGACATATTCAGATGACTCGTCAAGGTATGCAAAGAAGAAATACTCGAATGTATGTTTTGATTATGCATGAGAGATTCCTACAAGAAATTTTAAGTAAACTAATGAAAAGAAGTTACCTAAAGAAGACATGAAGTTGGGTTTTTACTTCAATGCTAAGGGGAAAATGCTAAAAGAAGATAAAAAAAAGTTATCCATAACCTAAGGCAAAGGTTGTAACTGCATCTTTAGTCAAGCAAAAGATAGAGCCTTGTTAGATAGAATGTAGTCAGTTAGAACCTGAGATAACATCAGTGAGGGAGATGATAGTCAAAGAGAAGTGGACAGTTTAGAAATTGTCACCCTGGATAGGTAAGTAACATTTCTTCAAAAGAATAATTACTAATCATTCTAAAGTGGATGCTATTTTTGATAAAAATTATCAAAATAATTTGATCTTAGAAGATGTTGTAGAAACCCTAGGTTTGGAAACTAAGCCACATTTCCAACCCTATTATTTGGATAGAATAGATGATGGTAATAATGTACATGTAAGTAAAACATGTAAACTAAGATTTTTAATCACTACCAACTTCCTAGATGAAGTTGAATTAGATGTAGTTCCACAACAGTTTAGTGGCACTATCCTAGGTAAACCATACTTGTCTCTAAGAAAATCAACTTAATATAAGAAGGAAAATTAGTATAGCATTGTAAAAGATGGGATAGAATATATTTTATGAGCACATAAAAAGTAACCATTAAAGGTAAATAGTGCCTTCATTGTTTTTATACCCATTTATGTTGTAGATAGGAACATTGTAGGGCAATCTAAATAGGTGATCAAAAAGCATCAGGTACAACCTGGAAGATAGGTTGTGTATTTTCATTTGTATAAAATGTGAAAGAATGTATACATATTTTTAAGACCCAAGTATGGGCAATGTTTTTAATCATTACAATGTTTAAAAAGACCCAAGAAGGGCAACATTTATAAATTGTGTTGCTATGTAAAACCCTAAGGAAGCAATTATAAAATGGTGATTGTTATAACACTAGGTGATAGGAAACATTTTAAAATTTTAAGACCTAAAACCAACTGATAAACAAGTTGATATCTAATTTCAAGAGATCATTAGAGCTAAGAGCCAGAGCTAGAACTGAGAGTCAAAATCATGAAAAAAATCCTCACATGGAGTACCAGCTTTTTGAGGACAAAAAGCCTTCTTAGTGGGGAGGATTGATCTAGAGGTCAATGAAAAAGGTCCTAAAGTATATCTAAACCTACACCATTGTGTATAACCCATTGACATCTTTATAATGATATGTAGAACATGGAAAATGGAGCTCATATGCTCCTTATACAGCTAGTCAAAGTTCTAGTTAAACTAGTCAAAACAAGTCAAAATTGGTCAAACTATAGAAATTAACCAACATGGAATAATTTTATAATAATTCTAATGCATATAGTTCATTAAGAGCTTTCTGGTGTAACTCATATTTCACAAAATGAAGCCCATATGTGCAAGATATTGCATGTCAAAGATCAAATAGGGCAAGTAAAAAATTTGGGGTTTGGACAGAACATCTAGTTGGATGTCGACAAGTGGCATGATGAGTAGTCAACAAGTGGCATGGTGAGTGGTCGATAAGTGGAGAGAGGATATTAGACCATGTGGCAGGTCCTCAATCTACCACATGGCTTGCACCAATTAACTACCATAGTCCAATTTCATTTTTCGAATAAACCATATTTAATTTTCCATGTAACCCTATGTTCCATGTTCCATCCAACATACCTACCATGTTTCATATCCTAACATGCCAAAAAATTCCATGTGAAACCACATACCATCCAAATCATGCCACATTTTATCCACAAATTTCCATGCCAAACCCATAAGCCTCCAAAAACCCCATGTTCCATGCCACACACACCACATACTTACCACAATCCTCATGAAGCCCACTCTAATACATGTTTATTCCAAACACTTGGCATTAATCACCATGAAATTCATGGTATATAAACTATCATGAAGTTCCCCACTTCCAAAATATGGGACAAATGTATTTATTTTAAATGCTAAGACTAAACCAAGGGATTTAAACCCCATCCTCCTGAGCAAAAATGATAAGGCCCAACCAAGTGGGCTTGGAATTAAATGGATATATAAAGCTGAGACATTTTATTTGAATAAAAACACAAAAGTAAGCAAGTTTTCTATAAGTCATTAACAAAGGAGTTTGGGTGGCTTGCAGAGGGTGTTAGAAGCATAATAGCCAAAAAGTCTGAAAATAGACTAGCAATATTTTTGCTCATAGAAAAACTTTTCAGTTGTTCATTTTTCATATTGGAAATGTTTGTAAGTAATTTTCAAACATTTTTTGCAATACATTGATCGATATTGGACCTAGATATGTAGGCCTGCATGCCTAACTCTATTACCAAATTATGTGTTGAATATTGTGAATTATTTTGTTAAATTCATGTTTAGTATGTCATTTTTTATTATTATTTTATAAATTAATATTGTGAATCAAAATAAAATTACATTAGTGTAATATTACTTCAAGTTTATGGATAATCCCTTTTCATTTGGTCTTTAGTGATGGCTACATAAATATTAGGACACTCTTCTAACCAATGGTCCTTTTTACTAAAAGTGCACATTAGGTATTATGGGCAATCCTATTGATAATGGTCTGGTGACCCACATTTGTAGCAAGTCCTTGGTGAAAACCAACCAATGCCTCATCCTTGTCCTCTCCCTCACCCATGATAGCCACCATTGTCTTGGGTATTTGTGATTGAAGTTTGGCATGTGCTGCACACTCAAGCTTCATCAATATCATTGATCAATCAACGATCATTGGTGTCATGGGTGTAGGCATCACAAATCTTAAAATACTTAGACACCATATTTTTTATAACCCATTGTAAAAGTGGAAAAGAATAGACATCATGTTTTTCATGATAGATCTCATAGGTTTGTTTTAGTACCATGTGAATGTTATTGTATAGACAATTATTCCTTGTATGCCCTTTAGTTTCACACTGGATAAACTAGACACCATTGTGTGTCTCATGTGCATTATTTGTCATCAAATTTTCAACTTATGATGCCACATATGTTATATGTGCCTCCATAAAGGGACTAATACCAATATCCATGCTTCCAATCGCTTCAGCATGGATTGCAGCTTCCAGAGCCTCATACATACTAGTGAAGGTTCTTTGTGATAGATTCAATTAAAAAGGTAAAAATAATCCTCCCACAAACCATTGTGCATGCTGAGAAAGATTTATTTCTAATGAAAATTTAGAAATCAAGGTTTTGAATTGTGTATCATACTCGTGTATGCTCTTTGTAAGTCCTTGTTTTATGTCCTTCAATGCCACTATACTTTATTGTTCAAACTCAAGAATGTCAAATTATTATAAGAAGGTTGTTATGAGCTGGTCATAAAGTTGACCACTAATTACTGAGGGTCAAACTTTTGATACCATTTGTGCACATGCTCTAAAAATGTAGTGGCAAAATATGTATCCTTTCATTTAGAAGATGTGATGTAGTGTGCTTTCCAAATCAATTTGCACTTGTGGACATGTTCAACTACATTCTTTACCCTCAGTATTTAGGTAAATGCAATTTTGTCTCATAGTAGACCATAGTAGGTGGTTGTTGATCAGGTGGTTACTGGGAAGATCCATCTCCTATTCCTTGAGGAGGGGATTTTCCTCCTCCTTATCCTCCTTCAGTGCCTCTAATGGTAGTTCCCAAGGAAAAAGGCATGGTAGAGGGTTGGTTACCCAAGTTTAGGCTTGCACTCTGGCCTTGAGGGCTAGATCCACCAAGCATCCCAAATTGTGCCATAGAATTCCTTTGAAGAGGGAAAGATAATGTAGATTCTAAATGTTCACCTAATGACCTAGTTTTAGTCTCTCATACATGTTTAGTTTTTGACTCTATACTATCTATATCCCAATTTTGTATATGTAATTTGTCTAACTCAAATGCATGAGTAGGCACTATGGTGGGGGTGCTTGGTTGATTCAGAATTGGTTCCTTGATTCTTGAAGTCTAGATCAATTCTCTTGCAAAGGATATAAGTTTCAAAGAATGTATCTCAAAAGTGATGGGTCCCTCATGCATATCTACCTCCTTACAACTCTTCATAACACTCCTTGAGGTTTCCCAAACTCTTCCCACATCGGTAACTCCCATAAGCCTCTATCGAGTTTCATCATACTTCTATTTTCATAATGCTCACTGGCTTGATACCATGTTGAACCCACAATATTCAATCAACCCCATAATCTCCCCTTCCAAATGTACATCTCATACACATGAGATTTTATAACTCCATAGGTAGAGTCTCCAATCCAAGGTCAATAATTAGCTTCTTAATTTTTAAGGAAAATAATGAAATCTAGCATCCCCTTGGTTCTTATAAAAATTTGATTTTTTTCTTCCTTAGGACATGAATAGGTGGTCACAACATACTCCAAAATGTAGCTATTCTGAATGCCTCTCTACCAAAATTTTAAATTGCTCACATCCAGGGAACTCCAAGTCATGATAAACTCCTCTACCATTCAAGTGTTGAAGTCTACCTTCATCCAATATTTTATGATCATCCTTGAGCATATGTTAATATCCAAGTATACAAGAGAACTAGGACCTCAGAAAAGAAAGTTTCATATAGAGAACTATAGAGATTTTGCTCTACCCACTATCGTGCAAAGATTCCTAATTCAAGATATGAATTCATAAAATTATCTTTGACACTGATAACCCATTATTTAATATTTTGTAATGTAATATTCTCAAACATTTTCTCAAGATTGGGCTCTAATTGCTTTAGGTCCCAGCAACAAAACCAAATGTTGGGTTCCTTTAGTTAGTTCCACTTCAGTGCTGAAGCTTCTCCCAAAAATGTTAGCACGTTGGCCTTATCACATGAAAGGTAAGTCTCATGCACTCACCCAAAGTGGATAATGAAAGATCAATTCTTGGAGGCTTTTTAGCACAATTTTTTATTTTTGTTCATCTTTCATAACATAGTTCTTAAAAGGTTATTCAACACCATAAATATACTACTATTATCCTTATTGTCCTAGATTTAACTATCACTAGAAGTAGGATCACCATTACTATTTAATAGTAGTGATAAAATAAAAAGATACCCATGACTTAGAAATAAATCATATCCATCATCCAACACTTAGAATATTTCATCACTCGTAACACAATATGGAAAATACTGATTTATCCTTAATTGCTTATTGGTACAAGACAAAAATGCTATATCTATTCCCCAAAGGACAATCCTATAAATGATTGCAACAAGGTTTTTATACTTGTTTTTCCCTGACCAAGTGTCATAATTCTAAATGTCATGAACATATCGCACACAGACTCCCAAAAAACTAAGAGCTATGGATCTTACAATGATTTATTCCTATAGACTCAGGTCTCTACACCCCTAGATCTTTGTTTTATGCTATATCCTAGAAGCCAAGTGTTTTATTCCTCATGGACTAGTAAAAAACCTTTGATTAATGGGGTTAAAGTGTCCCAATTGAATTATTTTTCTAACTACTCTCACGTCCCTAATGTTCCACTTTCCACACACTCCCCTAATCTTCTACTTTTATTCTGAGTCCTTTTTTCTCAAGTCCCTTGTGTCACATTCTCTTTTGAATAGGTCCTCTTACATGGGGTCTCCTGTGCAATTGTCCTTTTGTGCTCAACAAGTTCCATGCAATGACACTTTTATGCTTGGCAACTACACGCCATGGTCTTTCTACACCATGCTAGACTTATGTCAAAATGGATAAATATCCTTCCAAGTTGCACACCAAAATGGAATAATACTTTGTCAAAAATTTAGGGGCCAACATCACTACAAATTTGGGAGGATATATATATATGGATTGGTCTCACATGTTGCTTATGATGAGATATGAAACAAGAGTAACAATAAGAGCTGAGCCAATTACAAAAGACCATATTGAGCCATCTAATCCTATTCTTGTAGATATAAACTATATAATGCAGGATTAGGAAGAGGATATTGATTAAAAAGTTACAACACCTATAGAATAGATTCCAGACACTCATTTAGATGAATCAGGATCATCCCTTCAATTTGAACCTTATGACTATGTATAGGAAATAGGGTTGGGTACATATTGCATTCATGAAAATGATATAATTATCCTGAATCTAGTAAATCCAGCTAAAGATCTTCAAGGGATGTGGCAATTGTTCTTTGATGGTTTGAGAAGTAATAATGGTGTAGGTGTAGGTATTTTCCTGATCTCTCCACAAAGGAGAGATATTTCTATTTTTTTAGACTTTAGTTTCACTGCACAAATAATACAACTAAATATGAGGCTTTGATTCGATGCTTATAATTGACTAAGGAGAGAGGTATAAAATCCCTACAAATATTTAGTGACAACAAGTTTATTATTCACCAAGTAAGATCTAAAAGTGTAACTAAGAATAATTTGTTAAGATCTTATAAACATATGGTTTGGGACCTATTAGAAGACTTTATCACTTTGAACATTCAAGCAGTACCAAGAGCACAAAATAAAGATGTTCATCATATGGCCTTTGTAGGCTCCCAATATAACCTACCAAAAGAAATAAAGAAGGGAAAAAAACCAACAAATAAGGTTGATACTAAGGCCATCTGTTCTTGATAATGTAACTAATTGGAAAGTCCTTGATAGTGATCAATAGATTGTTAAAAATCTAAGATAAGAGATTGAATTCTTAGATAGCAACCAATCAAGACTTCAAGATAAATATGGAGATCAAATAATCCAATTGAATATGAACTACCTATGTGTATGGTTACACTAGAAAACATCTTCAATTCAGATGATCAACTAAAAGGCAAAAAGAAGAACATCACTATGAATGAAGAAGACTGCAAACCAATTATCGTCTCAGAAGGGAAATCACTAAAGATAGGAAAGGTATGTAATGATTCTAAAAATCAATATTTTGTTGAGTTGTGTCAAGAATTTGATGATAACTTTGTTTGGATTTATCATGATCTAAGAGGTTTTGATCCGAGCTTAGCTCAACATATGATCAAGCTTGATCCAAATACCAAGCCTATTAGATAGAAGTAGATATCAATTAATCCAAAAATAAAACCCCTAATGAAGAGTGATCTATCTAAACTGATAGAGGCTAACATCATCTTCCCTATCAAGAACTCATCTTGGGTTACTAATTTAGTCCTTATAAGAAAGAAGAATGGTGAAATTAGGATTTGTGTAGATTTCAGAGATCTAAATAAAGCATCTCTAAATGATCATTATCCTCTTCCCCCTATGCAGCAAATTCTACAAATTGTATCAAGATCTGAAAGATTTTCTCTTCTAGATGGTTATTTTGGCTATAACAAAATCCTAGCGCAAGAATCAAACTAGTTCAAGACTAATTTCACCACAAAATGAGGTATGTATGCATACAAAAAGATGCCATTTGGTTTGACTAATGTTGGTGTAACATTTTAAAGAGCCATGAATATGGCTTTCAAAGGTTTGGAAAATGAGAGATCCTATTATACCTAGATGATATCACTGTCTAATCAAAACAACACTTAGATCACCTTAAGAAAATTTTCAAAAGGTGTAGAGAATTTGGGGTTTCCCTCAATTCCAAGAAATGCATTTTCATAGTTCATGAAGGGAAACTACTAGAAAACATTGTGTCAAAGGAGGGTCTTACAATAGACCTAGATAGAATTAGTGTTATATCTACATTAGCACTACCAAGCCATAATAAAGGATTACAGAGTTTTCTTGGAAAAATCAACTTTTTAAGAAGATCTGTTCCAAAATTTTTGCCTTTATGACTAGACCCCTTACTGCAATGCTTAAGAAGGTTATTATTTTCAGCTAGACACAGGAAGAAAGAGATAACTTTGAAGCTATAAAACAAGCTATTTCTTAGGCTCCTACCATAGTCAACCCCAACTATGAGAAGAATTTCATTTTCTATGCATTCAGAGGGGAGGGCAACATCTCATTTATTCTAACTTAGTAGAATTAAGAAGAATTAGAATAACCAATATCTTTCTTCAGTCAATCCTTGAAAGATTATGAAAAAAATTATAGTTTTGTGGAGAAGCAATTATATGCTATGACTAAATCTCTCAAAAAATTTAAGCATATGCTCTCCAACAATAAAATTCATCTGATGGTAAGCCACCAAAGTGTCAAATATTTTTTTATAAGTATGGAGATAAATGAAAAAAGAGTAGGATGGATAACAAAGGTCATGGAATATGATATGGACATCAAAATCAAAAAGATTTTAAGAGAAAAGGTATTGTGTGAATAATTGGCTTATGATATCAAGAGTGTTGAAGTAGTATCTGAAACATTATATGTCCACCTCTTTTTAACAACTAGATACGTGACATGACCATTATCTTAAAAATTGGTGAGTATCCATATGACTTTTAGTAGTCTAAGAAGAGGTATTTTAAACTCTAATCCATTCCTTGTGTTCTTGTTGATGGAGTATTATTTAGAAAATATATAAATGGAGTCATGCTAAGATGTATTAATAACAATCAAGTCCCCAAAGTGCTTGAAGAATTTCATGATGGTCTGTTGGGTAGACATTTATTTGCAAGAACCATGACCATCAAAATAATGAGAGTGGGATATTATTAGCTTGAATTATTCAAAGATGCACATCAATGGGTAAGGAACTGCAAGAAGTATGATTACTTCACTGATAAGCAAATATTAGCATCCTTTCCCCTCATACCAATTAAAGTAGATCAACCATTCATTCAATGGGGATTGTATTTCATTGGTATAATCAATCCACCATCAAGTGCATGCCATAAATGGGTCCTCATATCAATGAACTATTTCACATGATGGATTGAAACAGTTGTACTAAAGGATGCCACAGAGGCACTTATCTTGGAATTCATGGATGATATTGATCAAGGTTTGGTGTTCCCCACACCATTATCTCAGATAATGTAAAAGCATTTATGGGCACTCAAGTGAGTGAATGGGATGTAAATCACAATGCATACCTAATTACTTTTTCTAATTATTATCCTTAGGGTAATGACTTGGCCAAGTCAACCAACAAAAACCTCATAAGAATTATCAAAATAATAATGTACAATAACTAAAGGACATGACACACCAAGTTAAAATCAACATTGTTGGCTGATAGGATCACCCCTAAGAGAGCCATTGGAAACTCCCCATTCATGTTGGTATATAGAATGGAAGCCTGAGACCTATTATC
Source organism: Torreya grandis (assembly GCA_037957365.1). NCBI lineage: Eukaryota > Viridiplantae > Streptophyta > Pinopsida > Cupressales > Taxaceae > Torreya > Torreya grandis. The sequence goes on along the minus strand of JARHVA010001854.1, from coordinate 678,221 downwards.
AATTGAGTTACCATCTTTGAATCTCAATCACCAATTGGATTTGATTGATAATGATGAAACGATAGTAAGATTGGTTGAACTCATAAAACTAGAGGAAATCAGGACCCAATCAATGAAAGTCTTGAAAGCAAATTAGGCTCAAATAAAGAGGAAATTTGACAAAAAAGCATCTGATAAGATCTTCAATTAAGGAAACATGGTTCTCAAATGGGATGCAGACAAGGCTAAACTAGGAAAACACACCAAGTTTGATGCAATATGAAGCGGTCTATATATTATAACTCGGTATAAAGGAGTTAATGTATTTCAATTGTCCAAGGTCAATGGATCATAACTACCCATCCTATTCAATGGAATATACCTAAAATATTATTTTTGAGGTAGGAATTCATTCCAAAAAATAAAATTTTATATATAATAGAGTTAGTTCTATTTCCAAAATAAGTACTTTCACACAAGTCAACTCAGTAGGAGTTTTTATTTCCTTAGTTTGTTCTATTTTTTCCTATTTTGTTCTTGTTTAGCCAAATCCTATTTTTTCCTTTACTAGGTTGAAGTGTGTTAAGCTTAAAATGACTCCATGCCCAATGAACTAGAAGGCTACTGGAAGAAAACTAATTAGCAAGAAATCATCCTATAGAGGTCACCAGAAATGTTGATATTTTTGGCACAAAAAATATCAAAACATTAAGTACCCTAAGGGAGACCACCTAATTTTTTAGAAAAATGCCCTGAAGTGACCCAAATCACACTTTTCCTTTGTATTTTAAAATCTAGAACTCAATTTATAATTTATAATTTTATAAATTTCAAATTGCTTCCCAAGCTCCAGATGTCATAATACCTTAACCAAAAGAATCCAAAGTTCTAACTACAATTTTCAATTTACAAAATTGCAAATTGTAGTCTAAGCTTCAAATCTCATAATACACTAACTAGTGGGATCCATAAACCTATTTTTAATTTACAATTTTAAAAAATTGAAAATTACAAGTGGAGTTCCAAATCTCTCCAATAACTAAGCTCGTGGAATCTGAAACCCTAAATGCAATTTGCAATTTTACAAAATTGAAAATTGTAGTCTAGGTTCCACTTTCCCATTTCCAAATAGGCCAACCTACCTTTACCTATGAAATTTGGAGGTCAAACTGTAATTTACAAAATTAAAAATTTGTAAAATTTCTTAAAGGCTCCAGATCTCCACCACTCACCACCATGGAAGCATTAATTATAGGTATTTTTAATATAAATAATGGAAATTATGTATTTTTTATTCATTGTTAAAAATTGCTAATTGATCTCCCATCTTGGACTATGAACTCGACCTCAAAGCCATGACCTTAAGCTATATAATTATGTTGTCTAACCACTACATGATATTCTTTTGAATCCCTTGTGTATTCCTAAAAGCCATTTTATTGCAAATTAAAACTTGTCAAGTTGTTTTCTTTCTCATAAGGTTATTTCTAATTATCTAGGGTTTTCATTGCCTTTTTCATCTAGTTTTAGGGTTTTTCATATTGTCATTGTGTAGTTTGAAGGGTCACTTTCCCATATATTTTTCAAAGTTTCCAATGGTAAATATCTTAGGTTATTTTCCAAGTTTCATAGTAAAAATCTAGGGTTTCTCCATTTTCATCATAACTAGGTAAATATACCAGCTATTGCAATAACCAAATAATATTCCCTAAAATATTCTTATAAGTCCCTGTAGACTTTGGACTTGCTTAAAACACCTCTCATTCCCATAGGATTATCCATTATTTCAAACACCTCCCATTCCCATGAGTTTTCACCTTGCAAATAGCAACTCCCAACCCCATATACATTCCTATTATTTCAAGCACCTCAAGGTTCCATAAGAGTTTTCACTTACTCAGAACACTTCCAATCTTTACCAAAGACTTCAACCTAATTTTGCAACACCATTTTCCCATGGAATTTTTTCCTACTTAGATAACCTCTAATCTCCACCAGAAATTCTACTTGCTTCAAGCACCTGTAAATCCTACCAGCTCTTGTAGTTTGTTTTTACTAAACATTCTCTCTAGAATTCATATTTGGGAAGGAAATGAAGTTCAAATCAGAAGGGCCTAGGGTGACTCTTAGTTTGGAGTCCAATACCACTAAAATAATAGATATACACCTAGGTCACATTGACCTGGGAACTTCTAAATCCAAATAAATGTAGAGTTCAAAAATGACTAAAGCTAGAGTATATATGACTCTCGATTACCACAAATAGCAGCTTTTCCCCTGATAGTACAAAGCCTTGATCTAGTGATAACACTAACACAACCCTATGATGCTGATAAAAAAGAGGTCCTGAATGATAAAGGGAAAATGATTTTAAGTATGTACTCAAATTTCATTGATTCGATGTTTGTAATCCTATAGTTTGAGAGTTATCTTTACATAATTCCACAACATCCCAACAATTATTTCAAGATAATAACTTGGGATTCCAAAGAATAATAAACAAACAATGGATTAAGACCCCCAAGGCTGCCTCTACCATATTTTCAAAGACACTAGAAAGAATTAACTTCAAAGATGAGGTGGGAGGCATAATAATATTGCTACATAGGATTAATAGTAGTCATGATGCCAAGAACTTCCATAAATGGTGGTACCATTACATTTAGATTATTCAATAAAATAAACAATATATCCATTGGGACCAACTCATTAGTGAAACCCTCCATAAACAGTTGATGGAGGTGCAAACAATAAGGAAATTCTACATGACCTCCTACTTAATGTACATTTTGGCTAAAGGGAGAGCTTTTCCAAGCCTCAACATTATATTTGGTGAAACAAATAAGGTGTATAATTATTATCTTAACCTCACTTTGGAGGCCAATAAACAACACTTTAGGAGGGTCAACAATGCATTCATCTATTGCATCATCATAATGTTTAACAAAGAAATAGAGAGAAATAGATTCTTTGATGATGCTACTACATAAATCACTTTATAGGGATCCTACTTCATTTAGTTCCCCACTTATTCCTATATTAAGGTATTTAGTGGCTACACTTACGCACTCCAAAGTAGTGATAAGTGGGCATTGTTGGAGCTAGTAAGATAACTTATGGAGACATATAAGCTTATATCCAACAAACACAAGTTAGGAATTCACTTCCCAATTAGTATTGGTAGATACACCTGCACCTCCTTACTCAAATCTAAGTGTGTTGAGGTAGAAATGACACAGCTGACATGAGGGCTTTCGAGGCAAGGCCATACTATGATGTTCATGGAAACATCACCAATACATTGGGAATTTCAGCATATTCCCATATTCTATATTTTGAATATTATTGGGAGGATTTAGATAATGAAGAGGAGGTTAGATTGAGGGACCACTCTAGAATGACCTTGGATTAGGCCAAATATTTTGATATAGCACCAGTCCCTGAGGACTTGGTGGATGGTGAGTCCCTAGTGGATAAAAACTACTAAAAAAATATCATTACTCAACCCCTTCTGGTAGTAAGGTGGTCAATTCTCGAATCTTTTTCTTTGATAGATATAACTTCACATAGAATCAGTAAAACACTCAATTGGCTCAGGAGCAAAGGGTTCCAAGTGACCAAGGATATGGTGGGTATCATGAAGAAGATATTAAATCTTAAGGAAGAAGGAATTCCTACATAAAAAGAGGGTCCCACTGGCACAATAAGAGAACAATCAGAGAGGCCAGTGATCTCTCATAAGAAAAATAAGAAATCTAAGGATAAGAAGGGGCAATCAAGCAAAGATGGAGCAATAATAGACCAACTAATAATAATCTCATATGAGGACAAAACTATAGCTAAGCATCCATAGCTTCAACCCCTATCTTAATGATAATCGCAACTCTATCTTTGCAGTTCACCACACACCTATCTCTATTGTTTCTATAGCTCCAACACCTCCTCATCCTATCTCCACTCCTCCTACACCCCAAGTTATTCCATCCTATTCCCATCACTTTACCCATAATAATAAGTCTATTACAACCAATTCAAATAAGTTAAGTGGACACTCAAGGTCCCCCTTCAGTGGATACTCAAGTTTCCATCTCACTCCCTCCCATAATTTCACTCCCTCCTTCCATAATTACTTTTATTCCATTTACAATTCCTTCTGTTCTATCACTACTGATTTCCAACACCACTTAATAGTATATAGCCATGAACTCAATCATTTTGACTTCAATTTTGTTGGTCATCCCAACTCCTGGGATAATTATTTCTCTATCTTCATCCCCTTTCATCTTCCCTACCTTACCACCCCTGAGTGGCCCAACCCATTTGATTGACTCATTTGATGCTCTAGATTCCACACTTCCACTAGTCCCCAAGTTTTGAATCCCTATGTCTACTTCCCAATTAAAATCACTTCCATCTTCTACACCCCCATTAGACACATCTATTCCCATTGTCCCCATATCTTCCACTTCCATAGTTTCCCCAACCCCTTCAGTGGAGATAGGTGAGAAATATATCCTTAATGCAAATGTGGACCTTCAGTCCATAGATGGAGATGAAATAGCACAAATAGCTATTTAGAAATAAATGATTGTATCAATTTAGGATTCAAAACTTGTCACCATGCCTACCAATGCAGCAACTTCAACTACATATTCCCAAGTGACAATGTCTACATAACAGGATGCTACCCTAAGTTGGCTACCACAAACATTAGGAAAGAAACACGAGAAAATGGTTTCTCCCGGTACATTAAATATTGGTCTTTCAAATGCATGAAAGAAATCCAAGAATACTCCCTGGACATTCTCAAGAATATTATGTGACTTAGTAGGGAAAAGATATGTGAAGATTGCAGTCCCCTGACTAGACACAAAAAGAAGATCTAGTGGTGGGGAACTATCAGGTATCAAAGATTCAGCTTAAACATCCTATGAGGGAGGGGTTGAAACATGATGTTCAATCCAGCATCAACTCCCTCTTTGAGAAAATAGAGAGTAACATAATCACTAAGGATGAGTTGAAAATTAAGGTTGAACAACTTACGGCTGCACTGAATAAATTCATAGATCCCACTTGTCCATCAACACAACCCGAACCAACACATCCAGTCACCTAGATCATAGATCAGTGAACACTTGATGTGGTGAGTGAAATTGCAAGCATGGGAAGGGCTACCAAGGAATGGTCAAAGGAAATCATCTCCAAAGGTAACAAAATTATTAATATGATAATGAAACATTATGCAGCTATGAGGGAAATAAGGGTCACATTGAGAGAAATAGTCTTTGAATATGAGGGAAAGATATAAATTTTGAATCTTTATTATCCCAAATTAACCATTGCACACTTGATTGACAGAGACATCCTCCTTGCTAAAAAGATACTAAAAAATTATGGAGAGCAAGAGGAATTAGACAAAGCTACATAATTCAAAATAAAGCTACTCAAATATGTTGTACATAAAGCTAAATTTTCCCATGACAATGCCATTGACATGTTGTATGACATAGAAGATTTGTTGAATAAATTATCATGTTTTGCCTTGAGCTCTATCCATAGTTACATCAAGTATCATAACACGTTAGATAAGATGGGTAAAGATATGCAAGAAATTAGGACTTTGAGAAGGGAACTTTTGAACACATCAATAGGTTGTGAGATTACCAACCTCTACTCTTTTGGCATAGATTAAGAAAGAATCTAGGATATACTCAAGGATTTTGATGCATATGTCTAGAAAATACAAATTGAGAAAGATAAAAAGGAAGAATAAGTATTAGAAATAGTTTAATTCTTTCTATTAAAAACATTCTCATATATTGTATTTTCATTATTGTAAAAACATGTCTTGTAAATTGAAGCTATTCTTTTGACAATGTTTTTTGAGAAAGAGCCATGTGTAGTTTACACTTTATATTTTGATAGGTTGGAAATTGTAAAAAGCAAACTTGAAAATTACACTTTTCATTTTGACAAGTTTTAATTGCTTAAGTTATAAAAGCACACATTGGAAATTGTAATTCCAGTTTTGACAAAGTGTATGACTTGTAAGTTGTAAAATTCTCACTTGGAAATTTCAACTTAGGGTTTTGAAAAAAAGTAACTTAAGTTATTTCTTAGTTATCTTTTGTTTAATGAATGAGTTCTACTTTGGTACACCATTTACATGAAAAGACATTTGCAACTACACAAAGAGGACCCAAGGCATTGCATGAAGTTTTTTCAAGTCTATCCATGCCACACCAAGTTGAAGATCATGCTTGGCTCTTGAATTCTCTCTTCAAAACCATTTTACCAAGCCAAGGATGCCATAAGCTAAAGATCATGCCTCTTTTTACATGAAGTTCCAAATTTGCATGATTCTTCTACTGAGCATTGGAGTTTCTGATAACTACATCTCATTTATAAGGTATTATTTATAAATATGGGCAAAACCTCATAACTCAATATATATTTTTACTATTATTAATATTATTATATGTTTTGAATGTTTTTTCTACAAGTTGGAACTTGGAGAATGAAAAATAATTGAAGATTTGCATTTCTTGTCTAAGAAATCATATGTATGCAAGTTATTTGAATATTTGTACATGTTTAGTTCTTATTTTCAATCACAAAAATTCTTTTGTGGTATTTTCTATCCTTTCAGAAAATTATTTGATAACAATAAAATAATATTTTCCCTTCTATGAAAAATAGTAAAATATTACCTTTGATTTCCCATTTGCATGAGTTTGTGCTCAAACAAATCTCAATCTATTTCCCATTCTATTGTGTTCATTCAATCAAGCATTAAAATCCATAATAAAAATATTTTGTGCAATCACCATTTTTTAGTTTTACAAATTTCATTCTCAAACTCTTTTCCTTAGTCAAACCCAAGTTCATGAGCAAGAACACTAAATGAGTAGAATTTTTATAAAATTAGTATTTTATCAATTACACCAGATTTAATGAAAGGAATCCATCTTTCTCCAAACATTTACCTCAATTCACCAAGGTCCTACATCTTAGAGGTGTTCCCATTGTATCATTAGTTTTTTCACAATGAGCTACTACATCAAGAAATGGTACAAAACTAAATAATAACATATTAATTATAATCAACTTATAATTTTTATTCTAGAATTAATATATTATTCAAAATTTATCACTCCACATGGTTTGAGTTCAAAAAATTAGATAAATTAGTGACTCTAAAAGGTCATAAGTGGAAATTAGAGAACTAACATCTCAAACACAAAATTCCTACATACCCTCACAAGGTAAAAATAAAACAACACATCTCAATGTTGCCAAATCACTACGTACTTACCAAATTTGTAAGTATAGTTTCATAATACATTTCCATAATCAGGAAAAATGAATTACTAACCACAAAGATGATTCAATCCATCCTATCCCATAAATTCTCTTTCAACAAGAAGTATAAGACATTAATCCCATGAACTCCAAGGAATATGGTCAAAACAACATTTTAGAAACAAGTTTCAACATCAAGAAAATATGAATCCTCTTAGTAGCTTATAATGATGCCAAAGGAGAATGAGATAATAACAATTAACCTCTAAGCTAACTAATAGAGATGACACTTCTTACTAATCCTCATAACTTAAGTGTGTCAATCGTTAAACAAACTCCTAACACATAGGAATTCTTAACCAAAACATCTACACTCTACTACAAGAAAATTCCTATCGCCCTAGGTGGTACTAACTAAAAATGGTCTTATAAGATTTTCCATTCCTAGGATTACTGAATGTTGACCAAATTTTGGCCCTTCAAGTCAAAATTGGGTACCCCTATTGGAAAGCTTAACTAGTATGTAGATTTTCTTTAGAAGAAGTGTTATTTGACAAAGCCTGCAACAAATGTACAAGTATAATTCTTTTAGAAAGTTTGGTTTTGGTCTTTTGCTAAGCCTTTTCATAGTAATCATTTCAGGTCTCTTGTTTTTAACTAAGTGTTATTTCTTTCAAACTTTTCATTCGACCAAGTGCCGAATTCTTTCAGACAATTTATTCGAGATAAATTTCTCGAAGATGAAGACTAATTCCTTTGGGAAAATTATTTGAAACAATTTCCCTAAAAGATATCTTTTTAAGCTAAAGGGGTCATTTGTAACTTTTTCGAAGGGGTCACTTCAACTTTTCTGAATGGATGTTTTCAGAAGGCCGAAAGGTACTTTACAAAAGTCTGAAGGGCACTTCAACTTTATTGAAGGGACATTTTCAAGGTCGAAAAGTAATTTATAAAAATCTGAAGGGCACTTCAATATTTCTGAAGGGAAACTTCCAAGTGTCAGAGGGTCATGTATAGATTGATGAAAGACCATTTATTTTGACCGAAGGGTAAAAAAGACAAAAGTCTGAAGGGTCAAATGAAAAGTCTAAAGGAATTCTTTTGGAAAGATTGTTTAAGGAATTCTTTCAAAAAACATGTTTACATCGAAAAGAGGTCAAAGCCTAATTCTTTCAAACATTTTGTCTGATACAAAGGAAACAAAAGGCCCAAAAGATTTTTTGGGAAAATTTTTAGTACGAATTGCCAAGAAAATTCTTGAATGAATTATTTTGGGAAAAGTGCCAAGACAAAAGTCTGAGGAAAACAAATGTCTGAAAGAAATACCTAAGGAATGATGGCCCTACAAAAATCAATTTAAAACTATGAAAAAATAGTCATTTATGTCAAAAGACTTGGTAGGAACATGAGAGCAAAAGTGGAGGTAACAAATGGTTGAATCTTGAGTATCTAGTGTAGAAAAAGTAAGTAAAATGGATAGGTTGATGGTTCGAGTCATTGCTTGCAGCTGATCAAATCAAAGAGCTTCCACAAAATCAAAAAACATAGGTGTCCAAAGGATGGTTGGCATTTAGGAAAATCATTTTCTAACTATCACCATAAGTCCCATTTCCCTTAGTAGTGTTATGTGTTAGCTCCTCTATTTTCATTTTTGAACATTCATAGATGGTTTTTAGTAGAAACTATTTCCTGTGTCAATTCTAAAGGTCTTATGCCACTTTTCACCATTCTTATGACTGGTTTTGAATAATTAGACCTCCTGACATGGAATATCTCACCCCACCTCTCTTCCACATGCAATTGTAACTAAGTTTCACATATGGACATATGTCCAAGTGACTCTTAAACTTCCTTTGCTTGACTTCTCTCTCAAAAGCTATATATATATATATATATATATATATATATATATATATATATATATATATATATGCATTCTTTTGACTAGTTTTAGGGGCCTCCACTAGTTATTGGGAAAACACGAGCTAGATTTGTACTCAAAGAACTCTTGAACAAATGTACAAGTGTTCTTGCCACTCATATGTTGTAATATTGAGTAATGACTTGAATCTTATCATTCTAGTCTAGTGAAAGATTATATTTTCTAGCTTGTACTCTTGTTGATCTACCAATTTGTAGAAAGAAGATTATTGTAGGTTTTTTTTAGTATTCTTTTAAATTGTAGAGATATCCTAGAAGTGGTCCATGATTGTATCCCTCTTTGGAATCCTTCATTCCCTCCCTAAGAATCATATACTTTCTCAAATATAACATATGAAACACTGATGTAATAGTGAATCTTAAGTTATGAGTCTTGTGTGAGAATCACCTTTCTAGTCTTTAAGTAGTAGTTTCAATCAATTGAGAATACATTATACATTGGTGTACCACCTTTTGGTTTCTTATTTTTTTTCCTTAACCCTTTTCAAACATAATTGATAGGTTAGAGAGAGATTTAAAGGTGCATGAAGGGGAGCTAGCCCCTTATCTAGAGATTTATCTCAACAAAATTGTCACCCATAACAAGAGAGATGACTCCATTGTGCCACTTGGATGAGGAGAACTGAGCATCTCCTCAAGGGTGGGACTTCTAAGTCCTAGAAGATTATTCAAGATTGGTGATGGTCTTGGCATATTTGAAGTGAAAGAAACATATACATTCAATACCTGGTGATTCCATTGAAGAATTTAAGTCTTTGGTTGATGATCAGTCCTTCTTTCCATGCCAAAGGTAACTACTAGGTCTGCTGCTAAAGAGATACCTTTTAAATTTGTGCAACTACCTCCATATTCCACCAAAAGGTATAGATTTGTAAGCACTCATCCTTATAAAAGATATTTTAAGTTTAAAACTTCTAATTTTGTGTTAAATTCCATTCCTAAAATCCATAGTGATCATTCAAAGATGGCTAGAAGATAACCTTTTGTGCCTTTCACTGAGGCATCTCCCTTACATCTTGCCTAATATGATCGAATTCCAGGAGCAACCCTCAAAAGTGTCTTATATTTTAGTGGTGATGATCCTATTACTTCCATTGAGCAGATTAGGAATATAGAAAAAAAAATTAATATCCATAACATCACCCAATAAAATTTAGCTATTAGGTTGTTGGCCTTGTCTTTTAAAGGAAAATTTTTGGATTGGTATGGGACTCTACGTATAAATTCCATTAGTGCATGGGATGAATTGGGAGATTTATTGACTAATAGGTTTGGGAAGAAGAGTGACTACCTATCTCTAGCTGATAAATTGACCACAATCAAGAGGGCACCACATGAATTCATGCAAGACTTTAATACTAGGTTCTAAAAAACTTGGGATAGAATACCGATTTTTATGAGGCCAACTTCAAATTATGCATTTTTGTACTACTTGAAAGTGTTGAATAGTGACATTGACATGATGATTCAATATATGGATGGAAACACATTTCTTGTTGCCTATGACATAGCCATAAATTCTAATAATTATCTTGTCCAAGTGGAAAAGATAGCCCCTAGACCTCCAATGCCACTATTCCCTAATTTACATTCTCTTAGTCAAGGTGCATTGCCCACTTTAGCCCCTTTTCCTAATCAAGAAAGGCCTACCATTTCTCCTTCAAATGAAATCCATGAATTTAAAATATTTCTTCAAAGTGTTAAAAATGAGTTAGTTTCCCTCAAAAGATAACAAACTCAAGGTTATAGGCCATATCAAACATATAATCAGTTTGGGAAAACAAGTAGACCTCCTTTCCAAAACAATGCATAAGGACAAGGCCAAATCACCCATTTCAATCCTTATCAAAGATATAATACTAATGATCCCTCATCCTCAAAATCCCTTGTCCCCACTCAAAACAAATTGGTCTAAGAACATCCCAACTATCCATCTTTTAAACATGGTCAAGAGCATGTTGCTTATGCAAATGAGATACACAATCAAGGCATGGTAGTGAAAGATAGTCAAGATTTCCAAGTTTCAATTTTTGAAGGGTATATTAAAGGAGGGGTGGAAAATGGACAACCTCAAACTGATTCTACCCTCATAAATCATTTGGAGGGTGAGTTTGGTGCCATTAATTACTTGGAAAATACAAGCAATCAGAATACTAGTGTTACCTCTAATATTAGGTCCAAAAAGAGGGTTATTGATGAAGCTCAAGGAGATAATCAAGGACTTGTTGTGACTCCTACATCATATCCTATGGTAAGTGGGTACAATAAAGCTCCTAAACTACAAAAAAATCATAGGATTCCAAATTTTAGGCCAGTTGCTACAACTCTACCTCCACAAGCTACATCACAACGTGCCAATGTTCATAAAGAGAACCCCAAGGTGAGTAATCCTTCCATTAATATGGTAAACCAAATGAAGAATCTTCATATGAATATATAATTATGGGATTATATAACAATACTAGGTTAGAAAGATATACTTCAAAAGGAATTGCATGGATTGGGTAAACAAGTTGGCCCATCTAGAAATGACAATGTGGTTTTGGTCAATAGAACTCAATCTATAGATGGTCAAGTGAAGAAAGATGAGAAGACTCCTCATTTTTACCTATCTCTAATCATTTGTGATTACTTGGTTCATAATTTCATCATAGATAGTAGAGCAAGCACATTAGTTATGCCCAAATGTATAGCAGATAAGCTAGGCCTCAAGTATGAGCCAATGACTAAAGGAGTTTTACAATTAGATAGATCACTATCCAAGACTTTGGGCGTAGTTAAAGGTTTGAATTTTATCCTTCATACTTTTCCTACTTTTTAAATTCCTCATGATGTGGTGGCCGTAGATTTACCTCCCTATTTTGCTCTCTTTTTGTCAAGAGACTTTACAATCCAAGATAGGTGGATATTTAGCAGTCAGTTGGTCCTACATGGTGTTTAGGGCAAAGTATGGCACTAAAGTGAAGATTGAGTAGAAAATATTCATAGAGATCACTTGGAACCTTACTCATATATGGTGTAAAATTTTAATTATAATATCATTGACAAAGAGGAACTTCGTATTGACCAATCTCCATCATCTTCTCTTGAGGGAGGTTTTGATTTGTTCCTATATGAGTGGGGAGATGAGTACTATGAACATGATCCTTACAAGTTTATTGAAGAATATAGTCTTGTGTCTATTATATGCATGAGAAGGACTCTTTCATGCATAATGTGATGATGTGAATGGCTTGTGGTAGCTCTTCTTTGATGGGTCTAGAAGCAAGATTAGGGCATGTGGTAGAGCAATGTTGGTTTCACCTTTAAAGGAAAGGTATTTTTTAACCTTCAAATTTTAGTTCTCTTGCACCTGTAATGTATCAGAATATGAATCCCTTATTCATGGCCTTTAATGGGCTAGGAAAAGAGGTGTCAAAGAATTGAAAGTATTTGGTGATAGCGAGCTTATTTTCACTTAGGTTAGAGGGCAGAATTTGACAAAAAAAAAATTGCTTAAGTCTTATAAGCATAGACTCTGGGATCTTGTGGAAGATTTCAAAGCCTTCAACATCAATTTTATATCAAGAGAAGATAACAAGCATGTTGATAATTTGGCAGTAATTGAAGCTCATTTTGATGTTCCAAAAGGAATAAAAGAGGACAAGAACCAACTTCATCTAAGAGTGATTGTAAGGCCCTCCATATCGGATAATGTCACTAATTGGTAGGTGTTTGATAGTGCCCATAAAATAGAACTTTTTATATAGGAAAAATATGAGTTTTCTTCTAAGAATTAGTCTAAACTACAATAACAATAAGGAGGGTAGATTATGAAATTGAAGTCTAACAAGCTTCCTAAAAGCCTAGTCACTCTTGAGAGCATATTTAATGACGATGACCAGTTGAAGAAAGAGAAGGTAAGCATATCTACCAAGTAGGAAAACTATGAGAAGGTTCAGATTTTCAAAGATAAATTGATTTCACTTGGGAAGGTATGTACTATCAAAGAGAAGCATGCTTTCATTGACTTATGCAAAGAATTTTTTGATGTCTTTGCATGGGAGTATAGTGATTTAAAAGGTTTTGATACGAATCTATCTCTGCATACTATAGATTTAGATGAGAATGATAAGCCTATTAATCAAAGATAAAGGCCATAAATCTCAAGATTGAACCTCTCACGAGGAAAGAACTCACCAAACTGATTGAGTCCAAAATCATCTTTCCCATTAAGCATTCATCTTGGTTGGCAAACCTAGTTCCTGTTAGGAAAAAGAATGGAGAGATAAGGTTGTGTGTTTAATTTAGGAACTTGAATAGAGTGTCTTTGAAATATCATTACCCACTCCCTTCCATGGAACAAATCTTACAAGTTGTGGTTGGTAATGAAAGGTTTTCTCTCCTTGATGGGTATTCTGGGTATAATCAGATTCTGGTAAAGGAAAGTGACTAGTATAAGACAACCTTTACTACTAAATGGGGTATATATGCTTATAGGAAAATACCTTTTGGGTTGTCTAATGCTGGAGCTACTTTTCAATGTGCAATGGATATGGATTTTCAAGGATTAATCAGTGACATTGTATTCATATATATTGATGATGTGACAATTTTCTCCAAGGAAGCAAAAGATCATTTGAAGCACCTAAGGCAGATTTTTGAGACGTGTAGAGAGTTTGGGATCTCTCTAAGCCCAAATAAGTGTGTGTTTATTGTCCATGAAGGTAAACTACTAGGACATATTATTTCCAAGAAAGGCTTGTCTATTGATCCGAAAAGGGTGAATGCCATCTTGGCATTGCCTTTGCCTAAACATAAGAAGGGTTTATAAAGTTTCTTTGGTAAGATCGATTTCATTAAGAGGTTTATTCTTGATTTTTATAACCTAGTCAATCCCTTGACCTCCATGCCAAGGAAGGATGAGGTGTTCACTTGGACAAGAAGGAGGAAAGAAATTTTTGAGGGGATCAAGCAAGCCATTGCCTAATCTCCTACCCTTACAAGTCCAAACTTCTCCAAAGATTTCAACCTATATAATTTTGGGAATGAAGAGGTAATCTATGTCATGCTTACTCAAGCTAATAATGAAAATTTTGAATAGCCTATTGCCTTCTTTAGTCAAGGTTTAGAAGGTTATGAAACAAGTATACATATGTTGAGAAACAAGTGCTTTCATTTATAAGGAGCTTAAAGAAGTTTAGGCATATGTTGTTTAATAACAAGATTCACATTTTTGTGCCTCATCCTAGTGTGAAAGACTTTATTTTGAATAGAGATGTGAATGAAAAGAGGGCAGGGTGGATCACAAGGGTGATGTAATATGATGTGGAGATCAAAAATACCAAGTTAGTGAAAGGAAAAAGGCTATGTGAGCATCTCATTACAGACTTGAAAGAGAGAAAAAAAAAATTTGGTATTTTATGATGATTATATGATAGCTGCACCTTCATCTATGAGAAGTTGGACATAGGACATGATCCATTTCCTTCAAACTAGTGAGTGTCCATAAGGTCTTGATAGGGCCAAGAGAAGGTACTTTAGGCTGCAATCCATTCCTTATGTACTTGTTAATGGAGTGATTTTTATAAAGGACTTATTAGGTGTGCTTTTGAGGTGTCCTGATTTGGATAAGATTGAGAAAGTACTATTTTAATTCTATGATGGACTAGCTGGTGGTCACTTTGTTCCAAGAACCACAACTACTAAGATTATGAGGGCTGGCTACTTTTGGCCTCACTTATCTAAATACACTCATGATTGAGTAATGAAATGTTAAAAGTGTGCTCTTTTTTATGGCAAACAAAATCTAGTTCCCTTGCCTCTTCATCCAATCTAGTTTGAGCAACCCTTCATGCAATGGGGTTTGGATTTCATAGGCCTAATCAGTCCACCTTCTAGTGCTAGTCATAAGTGGGTGTTGATAACCACTGATAATTTTACAAGATAGGTGGAGGATATAGCTCTTAAGGAGGCAAATGAAAACTCAATCTTGAAATTCTATGAAGGTATAGTAATAAGTTTTGGAGCTCTTTCAACCATAATCTCAAATAATGTCTTGGCTTTCCTAGGAATAAGAACACGTGAATGGGCTTTAAAGCATGGTATCTATCTTAGTACCTCCTCCAACTACTACCTTCAAGGGAATGGACTAGATAAGTCCAAAAATAATAATATAATAAATATTATAAAGAGAATAATGGAGGAGAATCAAAGGACTTGGCATACCAAGTTGAAGACAACCCTTTGGGCTGATAGCATCACCTCAAAGAGAGCAATTGGGAATTCACCATATACACTTGTCTATGGAAGGGAAGTTAGACTTCCTATCTCACTTGAGTTACCAGCTTTTGAACTTACCTATCAACTACAATTGATAGAGAATGATAGCATGGAGGTTAGGTTATGTGAGTTGATGGAGCTTGAGGAGGTAAGAAATCAAGCTATGCACATAATGACAACTCACCAAGAGCAAACAAAGAAGTATTTTGATAAGAAATCCATGCCAAGGAGCTTTAAAGAAGGAAACATTATCCTAAAATGGGATGAATATAGGGCCAAACCTGGAAGACACAAAGTTTTATGCTTTATGGAGTAGCCCATATGTGATCACACAGTGCAAACAACACAATGCTTTCTAACTCTCAAAGTTGGATGGAGAGGAGCTGCATATCCCAGTCAATGGGATATATCTAAAGCAATGTTACTAAAGTTCTTCTTTTACTTTGTACATAGTTTCCTACTTTCCTTGTGTTCCCTAAGTTCTTATGCACATGTGTGAGTTGTCTTGTGTCTTACTTTGCTTTGTGTCTTATTTGTTTCGTTTGTGTTGTGTCTTATGGCATGGTTTTTCCTTCTAGGTATGGTGTGTTTTTCAAGGTTTTGAGTCATGTCCAATGCTTCCTTGTTTGAGTGTCCTTAGATGACTCCATGCCTAATGGACTAATTCATCTACTAGTCTGGTCAGTATAGCAAGTATACTACCCCTGTGAGTCACCAATTTGTTGACCAAATTTTGGCCCTTCAGGTCAAAATTGGGTACCCCTATTGGAAAGCTTAACTAGTATGTATATTTTCTTTAGAATAAGTGTTCTTTGACAAATCCTGTAATAAATGTATAAGTCTAATTCTTTTATAAAGTTTGGTTTTGGTCTTTTTCTAAGCCTTTGCATATTAATCCTTTTGGGTCTTTTGTTTTTGACTAAGTGTTATTTCTTTCAGAGTTTTCACTCGACCAAGTGCTGAATTCTTTTAGACAATTTATCTGAGACAAATTTCCTGAAGATGAAGACTAATTCCTTTAAGAAAATTATCTGAAACAATTTCTTTGAAAGATATATTTTCAAGCCGAAGGGGTTATTTGCAACTTTTTCAAAGGGTTCACTTCAACTTTTTCGAAGGGATGTTTACAGAAGGCTGAAAGGTACTTTACAAAAGTTTAAAGGGTACCTAAACTTTTTGAAAGGGACATTTCCAAGTACCAGAGGGTCATTTACAGATTGACAAAGGACCATTTCTTTTTATCAAAGGGCAAAAAAGACAAGTCTGAAGGGCCAAATGGAAAGTTTGAAGGAATTCTTTTAAAAAGATTGTTTAAAGAATTCTTTCAAAAAACTTGTCCGCATCAAAAAGAGGTCAAAGCCTAATTTTTTCAAACATTTTATCTTATACAAAGGAAATAAAAGGCTCAAAAGATTGTTCGGGAAAATTATCCGCAGGAATTGCCAAGAAAAGGCCTGAATGAATTTTTTCAAGAAAAGTGTTGAGATAAAAAAGTTTGAGGGAAACAAATGTCTGAAATAAATACCTAAGGAGAGATGGCCTCAAAAACATCAATTTCAAACTATGAAAAATAGTCATTGATGTCAAAATACTTGGTGGGAACATAAGATAAAACATAGAGGTAACAAATGGTTGAATCTTGAGCATCTGGTGAAGAAAAAGCAAGCAAAATAGACAAGTTGACAGTTTTTTTCATTACTGGTAGCTAACCAAATCAAAGAGATTCCATGAAATCAAAAAACATAGGTGTCCAAAGGATGGTTGATAGTTAGGAAAAGAATTTTCTAACCATCGTCATAAGTCCCATTTCTCTCAGTAGTGTTATGTGTCAACTCCTCTATTTTCAATTTTGAACACTCATAGATGATTTTTGAAAGAAACTATTTCTTGTGTCAATTCTAAAGGTCTTATGCCACTTTCACCATTCTTATGACTAATTTAGAATAAGTAGACCTCCTGACATGTCATATCTCACCCCACCTCTCTTCCACATGCAATTGTAATTGATTTTTGCATATGAACACATGTCTAAGTGACTCTTGAACTTCTTTTGCTTGACCTCTCTCTCAAAAGCTATATATATGCATTATTTTGGCTAAGCAGTTTGTTAGAAGAAAACCTGTGATAGTAGGCAAGGGCCGAATAGCTACGGCTTCACTATTATCACTCAATTGATTATTACACACTTCATACAAATATTTGTTCAAATTTTTGATTCTCAAGATCCTTCAAAAAGGGCAAGAGAAGAGCATACTCTTTGAACAAACTTACTAGGCTACTAGATTTTTCAAGCTCAAGAAATTTTTTGATGATCACTCTATAGAAGAGAGTCTTATTTATAGCAATTGGGAGGTCCTGCCTGGAATCTTTTCCAAGGCGGTGTCATGTCCAATCATGCTTTATAGCACAAAAGTTATCTATAGTGAGATGTTGTTAGATGCGCTAGATGAGGACGTCTGGCTTGGTGGGTCCAACATTGCTTCCACTTCAGTCAGCAAGTCATCTTCACTTATTGGCTAGAAAAGACAACTTATCTGAAAGGTACTAGAAAGATGCCAGTGTTGGGGTCCAGCGTCACATGGATGACAGTGAGGAGTGATGTAGAAGTATGATTCCCATTCGAGTTGTATTTTGATGATTGTGTGAATGACTGTGTCTTGATCATGATCTTATTTTTTATGGATACAATGCAGACCGTATCTTGCAATCCACCTATACATGGGTTCATTATGAGAATATCTGATTTTTATCAGCCATGTCCATAAAGGATGCTTTAGTAACTCAGTAAACTGGTGGAATAGAAATTCACTATTTAATCTTTCTATGACAATTACACTAGTGTTTTGGTGATGATTTGCCTGAATAGATGTTGCTGAAGACATTTGCAGATCTTGTCCTACTACATAGGAAATTTGGGTATATCTTAGATGCAACATTTCTCAAAGGATTTGTTCCTGGACAAGGATGTTCATGGAGGCAAATCCTTGGTTATAGATATTGATTAAGTTGAAGCCAGGAATGGGTTGATGCATTAAAGTAGCAGGTGGATTTCAACTGAGCTAATCTGCTATAATATTATCAGTACCTTTAATATGTTCTACAAAGAAGTTATATTGATTAAAGAAAGCCTGTCATCTAATATATTTCCTGCGACCATCTTTCCAACCATGATATTTTTCATTAAAGGTTAGAAATCTAGTACAGTTAGTTTTTACAACAAAGTGTGCTAGATTCAAAAGTTTTAATATGAACTGTTGACCCAAGTTTTAAAGTGTGCTAGATTCAAGGAAAATCTCGGTCACCTTCTAAACCTGCTTTACATGGCCAGTCATTTTGGGTTGCAAGGTCCGTCTTTAGGGTTCGACAGCTCCATTTCAGAGCATTGGTTCATCGGCCTCATTCGTTGGCATTCACGGTAGCAAAAGGCAGAGTCTTCAAATGTTCACACAAGGGGAGAGAAAAAACTGGGGAATTTAGCACTAAGGCAAAAAAGAAGGCCAGACAAAATGCAGAGGGTGGAAAAATCACCGCCCACAACACTGGCGAGTAAAAAGAGACCACCTACACACATGCAGAGGGCGACAAAATTGCCATGTGAAGTAGTCGACGGAGAAAAAAAGGCCATTAACATTGGTCAACGTTGGCAAAACTACCACGATCGGCAACTTAAATCAACCAACATCGGCAAAACTGCCACAGTCGGTAGCTTATTGGCCGACGTCGGCAGAAGTCCTACATGCAGTCCACAGCAGCGAGCGGCAAACTTGCTGCCCACAACATCAGGTGGCAAAAAACCCCTACAGAGCACAGGAAAAAGCCCACCCAGTAGCCGGAGGAGAAGACCAACACATCAAATGAGGTAACAAGCATGGTCTTGGTAGACTTGTGACATCAGCTACAGTGTTTTTCACTCTTCCCAATGAGGCTCCTCTTAGCTCTTCCCATATAAATACACAGACTTGGTCATTTATCAGGATCTTCTCCAATTTTGTAAAGAGCATTGCTCTGCAAATTCTCCACCTGAATCAATAAAATACAGTTTTTTGTCTCCATCTTAGATTGATTTGCTGTGTATGTCATGAGTATTATTTGTGTTTAGTCATTATCTTCCATGCTTTCACAGGTAATGCCAACAAACTAGCTATCTACAAGGCGCCGATTCTGCAACTGAAAGGAGAAGAGCAATACTTGAGAAAGACAAGACAGAGTAAGTTGCTTGTAAGTGTGCATTCCACAGCACCTCGGTAAACTTTTGTTATGTATTTTCCATTATAGCCTCCCTATTAGTCTCAGCAGCCTGTTTCTTCTGCCAGATGTGTAGAGTATACTTGCATTTCCCTTGATTCTGAGAGTGGATCTGGAAGGTCAACCCTTTATTTTGGTGTATCACCTCTTTTAGAGTAGGCTGTTTGCTTTCTTGCACTTTTTTCCCTTTTTCATCTCCCCCTAGTATATCTATATATCTATATTTTTGTGTTGCCTAAAACAAACAAGATACATCAGAGGGAACTAGCCCATACCTAGAGACTCTCCTCTCCTGCTTCACCATCCCATAGGTGAGAGAGGGGCTTCCATGTTGCGGGGAGAGGGAAGGAATCCATTTTCCTGCCACCAGGGTGCACTTTTCAGCGTCAACAATTTTGGCACACTCGGTGGGACTGTATTTTTCAACGCAGTAGTATTTCAGGATTGATGTTGGTCCTGCTACAGTCATTTCAAAGATTTTCCAGCATCTGGCGACTCCACTGGTAAGAGCTCAGTTCTTTACTTTTAAGACCAGTCACTTAAACTTCTATGCCAAAGGTTACCACAAGGTCAGCTTCAAGAGGGGTCCCTTTTGTTTTCATTGAGTTGCCTTTAAACTCTGCTAAAAGGCTTAGGTTTGAAAGAACTCGCCCTTATCCACTAGTAAACCCTCCTAGACTTGTTGCTAGGAACACCAACCCAGCTCAGCCACAAATACAACCTGTTCCAGCCATGGCATTGCCTTTTGCAGCTTTTCACAGTGAGAGCCCCTTAAACCTCCCACGCTATGACCCAATTCCAGGAACAGCTCTAAAAAATGTGCCCTCTTTTGATGGAGTGGGACCTATTACAGTTTTTGAGCATATCAAGAATATTGCCAACCTTTGCAATATTCACAACATAACAGAAGAAATCATTGCCATCAGACTGTTAGCCTTGTCTCTAAAAGGGAAAGCTCTCGATTGGTACGGCACCTTGCCTGTGAATTCCATACATTCTTGGAACGAATTGGGTACTCATTTAACTGGTCATTTTGGGGAGAAAAGTGACAGCCTCTCTCTTACTGAGCAGCTGACGACTATAAAAAGAGCTCCGCACGAGTACATGCAAGACTTCAATACGCAATTTCAAAAGACATGGGATAGAATTCCCATCCTGGTAAGGCCAACCCCCAGCTACGCTTTCTTGTACTATTTAAAAGCATTAAATAGTGACATTGTTATGATGATCCAATCTATGGGAGGACATATACTGCCGCCTGCTTATGACATTGCCATTGTGGCCAAAAATTGCTTGATTCAAGTCGGGAAAATCACCCCTAGGCCTCATATGCCACTTTTTCCAGAACTGTTGCCCCCAATTTAGGCTGTCACTCCCACAATTGCTCCCCTACCTGTCATTGAGAAGCCAGCTGCTATTCCATCCAATGAATTAAATGAAGTTAAGGGCCTATTGCAGAGCATGTCAAATGAACTTGTTGCCCTTAAAAGGCAGCAAGCTCAAAGCAACAAGCCAAACCAGGGTTATCAGAATTATGGCCATGCCCCTAGACCCCCCTTTCAAAATTATAACCAAGGTTAGGGGCAGCTCACTACAACCAGGCCTTATCAAAATTATAACCCAGGCCCCTCTTCGTCATCTAAAGCCATGGTACCTACTCAGAACAATCTAGTGCAGGAGCAGCCAGGTTGTTCAACCATGGGACAAGGTCAAGAGCAAGCTGCCCACACGAATGATATGATGAATTTTTTCCAAAATTCAAAAAATCAGGGTGCTGATTTTTTCCAATTTTTTGAGTTTCCAGCTCAACCCAGCACGAGTAACAACCAAACTCAGCCGAATTCTACCCTGATAAATCACGAAGAAGGTGAGCTCTGTGCAATTAATCATGGAGGTGCTGCAGACAATCAAGCTGATTGCATTGTAGCCAACACGAGATTTAAAAGAAGAGCAGTTGGAGAAGCGCAGGGTTCCCCTCAGGCAGCAACTAATCCTCCATCACACCCATTTCAAAGGGCCCCAATTTTCAAACAATCATTTGCACCTCCAGCTCCTCAGTCTACAGCTCCAGTCAGGATCAGCCCAAAAGAAAGCACGAAAGGAGTCAGTCCCCAAGTTAATATAGTTGATCAAATGAAGAAATTACATGTGAGCATTTCTCTATGGGATTCGTTGTCTCTCCCAGGACAAAGGGACATTTTGAAGAAAGAATTGCATGAGCTAGATCGCTAGGCCATCCCAACAGACACTAATAATGTCTTAATGACGAATGGGCAGCCTTCTACTTCAAGACAGGTAAAGAAAGAAGAAAAGACTCCCCCCTTTTATGTATCTTTGATCATAGGGGATTTCTTAGTACATAATTGCATAATTGATAGCGGGGCCAGCACTTCAGTAATGCCCAAGTGCATTGCTGATAAGATGGGGTTAAAGTATGAAGCCATGAACAAGGGAGTCTTGCAACTAGATGGGATGCTTGCAAAGACAGTCGGGATCCTGAAAGGATTGAGTCTAACATTGCATGCCTGCCCGACATTCTCAATCCCCCATGATATAGTGGTAGCAGACGTTCCCCCATATTTTGCACTCTATTTGTCCAGGGACTTTACGTCCAAGATAGGTGGCTATCTAGCAGAAAATTGGTCATACCTGGTTTTCAGAACCAAGTACGGGACCAAAGTGAAAATTGAGTCCAACCCACTCTACAAGGACCACCTAGAGCCCTATTCACCCAAGGCAGCGAATTTAGTTACACTGTCATTGATCCAGAAGACTCTCAGACAGACAAATCTTCATCTTTTGCTCTTGAAGGAGTCGCAGATCTACTCTTAGATGAGTGGGGAAGCGATAACTTCGAGCATGATCCTTATAAGTTTATTGAGGAGGCAGACCTTGGCATCTATTGCTTGGATGAAGAAAGCGCCGTCATGCCCAATATAATGAAGGAGAACAAAGAAGACCTTGGCCTATGGTAGCTATACTTCGACAGTTCCAGAAGCAAACTGGGCGCTGGTGGTGGGGCAATGTTAGTCTCCCCTTCTAAAGAAAGGTACTTTTCAGCTTTCCATTTCCAGTTCTCTTGCACATGTAATATTGCAAAATATGAGTCTTTGATTCACGAACTTGAGTGGGCAAGAAAGAGAGGGATCAGGGAATTGCAAATCTTGGGGGACAGTGAACTAATAGTGAACCAAATAAGAGGCCTAAACCTAACCAAGAACTCCTTACTGAAGTCTTACACGCACAGAGTATGGGACTTGATGGAGGATTTCCTTGCTCTTAACATTACCTCGATCCCCAGAGAACAGAATAAGCAGGCTGACAGGCTGGCAGCTGTTGGCACCCAATTTGATGTTTCAAAATAAATAAGCAGGGGTTGTGGCTCGTGCCATTTAAAAGTGGTGGTTCGGCCTTCAATTCTAGACAATGTTACAAATTGGCAGGTCTTCAAAAGCGACCAACAGATAGCTCTTTTCCTAAAGGAAGAGGCTGAGTTTGTGGTCTACAATCAAGCAAAATTATAGCAGCAATATGGAAATCAGATCGTCCAATTGAAGAACAATAAACTCCCTAAGGGTCTGGTCACACTTGAAGGTATTTTCAATGGAGAAGACCAACTAAGAGATGACAAAGCATGCATCACTACCAGAGAGGAGAATTATGAAAAAGTTGAAATCTTTAAGGACAAGTTGCTGGCGCTTGGTAAGGTCTGCACGTTTCAAGAAAGGCAGGCTTTCATTTTGCTGTGTCAAGAATTCACCGATATTTTTGCCTAGAATTATAGCGACTTGAAAGGCTTCGATCCAAGACTTGCCCAACACATCATTGAATTAGAAAAAGGTGCAAAACCAGTCACGCAAAAATAGAGGCCTGTTAATCCGATGATCGAGTTCCTTATGCAGAAAGAATTGGTCAAGTTGATTGAGTCCGACATTATATTTTCGATCAAACATTCCTCATGGTTGGCCAATTTGGTTCCAGTTAGAAAGAAAAATGGAGAGATCAGGCTGTGCATTGACTTTAGAGACCTTAATAAAGTCTCTTTAAAGGATCATTATCCCCTCTTGAACATGGAGCAGATTCTCCAAAAGGTAACTGGTTCTGAACGTTTCTCCCTCTTGGACGATTATTCGGGATATAATCAAATTCTGGTGCGAGGCTGTGACCAATACAAAACAGCCTTCACCACTAAATGGGGAACGTTCACCTACCAAAATATGCCTTTCAGGCTATCCAATGATGGTGCTACCTTCTAGTGAGCCATGGACATGGCTTTCAGTGGTTTGATAAATAAGAACGTGTTGGTGTACCTCGATGATATAACGGTTTTCTCCAAGGAGGTGGGATAGCATATGGAACACCTCAAGCAAATTTTTGAGAGATGCAAGGAATTTGGCATCTCCCTGAATCCAAAGAAGTGTGTATTTGCAGTTCATGAGGGGAAACTTCTTGGCCACATTGTGTCCAAGGAAGGTTTGTCTATTGACCTTGAGAGAGTCCGCTCCATCTTGGAGATGTCCCTACCAAAGCACAAGAAAGGCCTTCAGAGTTTCTATGGCCAGATAAATTTCATTCGAAGGTTCATTCTAAATTTTGCTGAAATAGTTAAACCCCTAACCTCTATGCTGAGGAAGGGTGAAGAATTCAAATGGACAATGCCAATAAAAGACAGCTTTGAAGCTATCAAACAAGCTTTGACCCAGGCTCTCACTCTAATCAGCCCTAACTTCAATAGAGACCTCAATCTCTATACCTTCAACAATGGAGAAGTAATATCTGTTATGCTTACCCAAGCAAATAGTGATGACCTCGAGCAACCACTCGCCTTCTTCAGCCAAGGGTTAGAGGACTTCGAAATCAGGTACACCTACGTAGAAAAGCAAGTCTTGGCAGTGGTGCACAGCCTAAAGAAATTTAGATATATGTTGTTGAACAACAGGATCCATCTCATGGTTCCACATCCTGGCGTCAAAGATTTCTTGACCAATCGAGACTTAAACGAGAAAAGAGCAGGATGGATCACCAAGGTAATGGAGTATGACATAGACATCAAAATCACCAAGTTGGTGAGAGGAAGGGGCCTGTGTGAACAGCTAGCAGTAGATTTGAGGCAAAAGGGTGAAGACAGCTTGCTGGTCCATGATGCAGCCACTGCAGAAGAACCAGCTGTCATAAGAGATTGGACGATGGACATGAGGCACTTCCTTCTTATGGGTGAATGTCCACAGGGTCTCGATAGGGACGAAAAAAGGTATTTTAAACTTCAGTCCCTTCCTTACGTTTTGATTGATGGAGTATTATTCAGGAAGGATCTCTTTGGGGTTCTCCTAAGATGCATTGACTCTAGTCAGGCTGACAAGGTATTAGCTGAGTTTCACGATGGGCCAGCAAGCGGCCATTTCGCCCCTAAGACCACAGCAGCAAAAATAATGAGAGCTGGCTATTTTTGGCCCACTCTTTTCAAGGATACTTATGCCTGGGTAAAGAAGTGCCAGAAGTGTGCACTTTTCGACGAAAAGCAGCGACTAGCTGCCATGCCCCTACAGCCCGTTCAAGTTGAACAACCATTCATGCAGTGGGGCCTAGATTTCATAGGGATGATCAATCCTCCCTCTAGTGCTGGACACAAGTGGGTCCTGACTGCTACAGATTATTTCACCAGGTGGGTGGAAGCCATTGCTTTGATGGAAGCGAATGAAAGCACAGTCCTGGATTTCTATGAGGACTTAGTGACACGTTTTGGGGTCCCAGCCACTATAATTTCAGACAATGCCTTGTCTTTTTTGGGAACCAAAACTAGTGAATGGGTGCTAAGGTATGGTATATACCTCAGCACTTCGTCAAATTACTACCCACAGGGAAATGGGATGGCTGAGTCCACTAACAAAAATCTGATCAGGATTATAAAGAGGACCATGGAAGAAAATCAAAAAACTTGGCATGCCAAGTTGAAAACAGCTCTATGGGCCGATCGAATCACTCCGAAAAGATCAATCAAAAATTCTCCATATACGCTTGTGTATGGAAGGGAAGCAAGGCTTCTTATCTCACTCGAATTGCCAGCACTAGACCTCGCTCATCAGTTGCAGCTAGAAGAAGGAAGCAGCATGGAGGTCAGATTATGCGAACTAATGGAGCTCCAAGAGGTAAGAAATCAGGCCATGGTCTCTATGGTCAATCGCCAACAGCAAGTGAAAAGACATTTCGACAAGAAGTCTTAGTCAAAATTTTTTGCTAAAGCAGATATTGTTCTGAAATGGGACGAAGACAGAGCTAAGCCTAGAAAACATGCAAAATTCGATGCCCTCTGGAGCGGTCCTTACCTGATTACTCAGTGCAAGCAGCATAATGCGTTCCAGCTCTCCAGGTTGGATGGTGAAGAATTGCATATCCCAGTCAACGGGATACATCTGAAGCATTGCCACTTAATTTTGGTTCAGCTGTACATAATAGTTTGCTTTCAGTTGTTTTCCCTATTTTTCCTAAGTGCAGTTTGCACAGTTAGTTGTTTTTAGCTTTGTGTGTTTCCCTTTATTTGGGGGTAAATTCTGTGTATTTGATTCTGGGATCTCAAAAGCTGTGGAGAACTCTCTTCAAAGTCACCATCTGACTTCGCACCCAATGGAATGTAAGGCAACTGGGTTCTAAGCATAACAGGCACGCTTACCCTGTGACTCACCAATTTGTTGACCCAATTTTGCCCCTCAGGGAAAATCTCAGTCACCTTCTAAACTTGCTTTACATGGCCAGTCATTTCGGGTTGCAAGGTCCATCTTTAGGGTTCGACAACTCCATCTTAGAGCACTGGTTCATCGGCCTCATTCGTTGGCATTCACAGTAGCAAAAGGCAAAGTCTTCAAATGTTCACACAAGGGGAGAGAAAAAATTGGGGCGTTTAGCACTAAGGTAAAAAAGAAGGCCAGACAAAATGCAGAGGGCGGCAAAATTACTGCCCACAACACTGGCGGGTAAAAAGAGACCGCCTACACACATGCAGAGGGTGGCAAAATCACCACGTGAAGCAATCGGCTGAGAAAAAGAGGCCATTAACGTCGGTCAACATCGGCAAAACTACCGTGGTCGGCAACTTAAATCGGTCGACGTTGGCAAGACTACTGTGGTCGGCAACTTATTAACCGATGTTGACAGAAGTCCTACATGCAGTCCATAGAAGAGGGTGGCAAACTTGCCGCCCACAACATCAAGTGGCAAAAAACACCTGCAGAGCACAGGAAAAAGCCCGCCCAGCTGCCGAAGGAGAAGACCGGCATGCAAAACGAGGCAACAAGCATGGTCTTGGTAGACTTGTGACATCAGCGACAGTGTTTTTCACTCTTTCCAATGAGGCTCCTCTTGGTTCTTCCCATATAAATACACAGACTTGATCATTTATCAGGATCTTCTCCAATTTTGTAAAGAGCATTGCTCTGCAAATTCTCCACCTGAATCAATAAAATACAATTTTTTGCCTCCATCTTGGATTGATTTGTTGTGTATGTCATGAGTATTATTTGTGTTTAGTCATTATCTTCCATGCGTTCACAAGTAATGCCAACAAACTAGCTATCTACAAGGCATCGGTTCTGCAGCTGAAAGGAGAAGAGTAATACTTGAGAAAGACAGGACAGAGTAAGTTGCTTGTAAGTGTGCATTCCATAGCACCTCGATAAACTTCTATTATATATTTTCCATTGTAGCCTCCCTGTTAGTCTCAATAGCCTATTTCTTCTACCAGATGTGTAGAGTATACTTGCATTTCCCTTGATTCTGAGAGTGGATCTGGAAGGTCAACCCTTTATTTTGGTGTATCACCTCTTTTAGAGTAGGCTGTTTGCTTTCTTGCACTTTCTTCCCTTTTTCATCTCCCCCCAGTATATCTATATATCTATATTTTTGTGCTACCTAAAACAAACAAGATACATCAGAGGGAACTAGCCCATACCTAGAGACTCTCCTCTCCTGCTTCGCCATTCCATAGGCGAGAGAGGGGTTTCCATGTTGCGGGGAGAGGGCAGGAATCCATTTTCCTGCCACCAGGGTGCACTTTCCAACATCAACATGAACTTCTTTAGACATTTCTTTATAGTGTAAATCTCTTTATCAGAAGAGATCCACTTGAGAACATTTGTACTGAAGACTCCACTAGAGAATTCACAAACAAATTCTTTATTATCATATATACAAACAAGCACTCCTCCCCATGCAATATCAAAGGCATCAGTGTAAACCAGAATATGATATGATTTTGGGATATGAAGTTATAGAAGTAGGGCCACTTTGGATTTTATTTTCTGAACAGTGGCGGTGTGTTCTTCCTTCCATTGGAATGCTTTCTTTTTCTGGAGAAGTTATTGAAGTATAAACCTGTCTTCACCAGAGTTCAGATAAAAGTTATTCAAATAATTTAACAATCCCAAAAATGCTTGAAGATTTAATTTGTTGAGCTTTTCTGGAGAATTGATAACCTTTTCTTTGATGTGTGGTTGGATGTGCAGTTTCCAATCTTGGATAATCATTCTGAGGAAATTACATTCAGTTTTGCAAAGCTAAATCTTTGTATATGATAAGACAATGTTTGCATCTTCCACCAACTATTATGTGAGATGGAAGTAATGGTTAGTAAGAGAATTAATGAAGACTAGTATGTCATCAATATATACACAAAAAAATTTGAAGTGCCTTGAAAAATGTTATCCATGTGAGCTTGATAAAATGTTGGGGCATTCATTAAGCCAAATGGCATAATAGTCCACTGATAATGGTTGAATGAGCAGCTGAACATTGTCTTTTCTTTGTCTGCTTCTTTGACCCTGATCTGATAAAAGCCTGACTTGTAGTCGAACTGGGAGAAGTAGTTACATGTTGCTACTTTCTCCAGAAGATAGCTTTTATCGAGGATAGGATATGGAAAAGGTTGAGTAATGGCATTTAATGGTCTGTAGTTGATGACCATTCTTTTCTTTCCTCTTTTTTGTTCTAAATGCTTATTTACCATGAAAGCATAACAATAATAAGGAGAGGTGGATTTTTCTATGAAACCATTACTTTCTAATTCCTAGATCTGTAGTTCCATATCATTGTAATCTTATGCTAGAATTGGGATCTTTGTCCCAATCTTCATATGTTTTCCTTCAATAAGCTTAATGTCCATTTCAGGCATAGATTTAGACCAAAACTACTGAGGGTTATCAGAACAAATGGTGGTTTTAATCTTTTCTCTTATGGCTTGAATTTCAGTAAGAATTACAAATTCAGGGGTTTGGGCCATTGAGCTTGGGAATTGCTTAGTTGCATAGATAAGGTGAGGGATCCTAAGCCTTTCATTATCTATAGTGAACATGATACTCTTAGTAGTTGATCCATAAAGTGAGTATCGATCAATAAAAGCACCACCTAGTAGAATATCTACATGCATTCTATCTAAGGCAAAGAAATCACACTAAAAGATTGTATCTTAGATGCGAAGGGCTTGTTGGTGCTAATATTTATTACATACAAAACTATTCCCTTAGACATCCATGCTCTTATAGGCCAGGGTTTCATCTAATGTCTTCCAATCATGGATGATCTATGATTTTGTAAATGAGAGAGAATCTCTTGTATCTATCTGTGCATCTACTAGTCTGCCATTTATTTCTATTTTTATGAATTGGGCAAATATTCCATTAATTAGCTGAGTAAGATAAGCTAGTTATGGAATTTCTAATGGAGGAATACTAGTATATACCAGTTTTTATCTCCCTGGATCTTGAACAAGAGATTGATCAAGGTAGATGACTTCTTCTGCTTCTTCTCTGAGATTACTGCATTCTCCTTGGCAATAATCTTGGTCTGAGTAGAAAGAGATTTATACTTCTTCATCCTTCTCTTCTTTTTCTATAAGCAGTAAGACATCCCACTATGGCTCTGTTACTAGTGCTGGTATTTCTCTTGAAGGTTCTGTACTAGTGAATTTGTTATTTATCCAAGATGCACTGGGCTTGAAAGAGCTCTAAAATTGCAAAGGAAGATGTTGGGGTCTTTACAATGTTGGTGGTATCTTTGGCATAGAGGGTTGTCTCCCTCTAGTAGATCCTTATCTTCTGTTATGTCCTCTGGTTCTTGGCCGATTGTCTCGTTCTAAGACTTATAGGTGGTAGTGAGACTAGTTTCCATATGCTTCATATGGAAGTTGTGAGTAGTCATGATGCCAGGGCCATTGCATATTAGTGAGAGGCTGCTCCAAATCATCAGCTAATAATTCAAGAGCATCTACATCTTCATCATCTTCAAAGTCTTCATTGGGGAAATCATCTAGAATTAGTTCATAGATGTCATCTTGGAGTTAAAGATCTTCGTCATAATCGACTATTTCCCACCACGCAGCTGTGTTGGAGGTGAAAATAGATTTAACAATAGGGTTTCTATAGTGGCATTACGGGGCAATATGGCTAGGTTTGCTGCAAATATAGAAAATGGGTTGCTTGCTTTGAGGATGCGGAGTACAGTGTTTCTTGAGAAAATGCTGTGGAGGAGCATAGGAATGTTTGCAAGGAAAAGAGCGATGCTTAAAGGAAAGATGGGGGTGACACTTATTTTGTTGTTTTTGAGGATGAACAAATGGCCTACAGCCAAAAGGGGTTGTTTCAGGGAAAATAGGAGCAATTTGGGAGGCTTGATTCTTCGTAAGATTTTGGATAGTTTTAGTCTCAAAGAATAATTACATGCCCTGTTGCTTGGCAAAGTCAATAACATTAGAAAGAGATAGATCTTCAATGGTTAGACTTTTGAGATCTATATAAGTGATGACTTTATCGATAAGATTATAAGGCAAAGCATGCAAAAAATTTAATTTGATTTTAGTAGATCCAAAGCTTTTACTTTCATATGCCAATTCTCAGAATTGCTTGGCAAAAGCATCAAACTATTTAAGATCACAAAGCTCCATTTTAAGAAGCCATTTCTTTGATTCAAGTTCTCTATTTCCAACTGGAGGAGCAAAATCATTAATTAATAAATGATATAATGCAGCTAGAGGATCAGGTTGATGATGAACACATTCATGTTGTTCATTCTCTGTCATTGAATCCCACCATTGGGTAACAATCCCCTAAAAGAATTTTGAAGCAAAGACTATAGTACCTATTAGATCTAAATGAGAATTTATCGTGATGACTTGCATATAGTTACACCAAATAGATATCTCATTTAGAGGATTTAACAGATCATCTATATTCAGGTACCATGGTTGGATTTATACATGGGTCCTTTGCATCAAAGAAGTACTGGGATTTTTCTTATGAGGCTTGAAACTAGAACCAAAATTAACCTCATATGTTGATGCCAAAACTTGTGCTTCAGCTTCCTGATCTTTCTTGACTAACCAGTCAAGACTCTCATCTAATGTTGCTAATTTTGTATCAATGGAAGACAACTAATTTCGCATATTTGTACAGACTTGATTTGTATTGTCTTCAAGAATAGTTAGTTTATCTAAACTATTGTGGATGTATAAAACATCTTTACAAAGGTCATCAAATTTTTTAGAGAGATGTGAATTAAATTTGGAAATATAGTTCCTATGCTTGAACTCATTTAATGGTTCAACATCTCCTTGGAATGCTGCAAAAAAATACTAAACAAATCCTTCTATCTGCTTGTACATTCCTTTATGTGGAAGCCACCTTCCACCTCTATACAGACTGACCTTATTTTCTGTATAGAACTCTACATTATCTTCCCTTAGAAGATTCATTAAAGTACAAGGTAATTGATCTTTTGGGTCAGGTCCTTGGTTGATTTCTTCATCTTCTATTAAGATGTGACCTATTTTTATAGCTCTCTTGGAAGAAGAGGTAGAGGGTCTGGAAGGAGAAAGAATATAAGAATTGTTAACAAAAAGAGACCTGGGAAGAATTATGCACAATAGCTTGACCTTTCATTTTTGGAGAAACATTTTTTTAACCAGTTAAATTTCTAATCAAAAGGAATTTCAACAGACTCTATATGTCTTTTTTGCAACTGGACAGTTTCATTAAGTCTGTAGGCATAAGGAAGATTTTCAAGAATTTTGGGATGGTTGGTATTAGTCATACTATACATAACAGATATATTTATAGAATCATACCTAAATTCTCCAAACATTTCTAGACCAAATAGAGAGGTAAACAAACCCCAACAATCTAGGGATCCAAACTTTACTTCTTTACATCCTCGATCACAGATGGCGATAGAGAGATTAGGACAAAACTCAAAACAAATAACTTCGTCATTTAAGCGGCCAAGACTAGATAACTGACAAGCATGTTTAAAACTGACTTGGCATCTATCACACAAAGCTAAGTATATAACAGGTTTTATATTACCAAGAATCAATGGGGTAATATGTATACAGATAAGGACAAAATGAACAAACTTGACATCTTCATGAGACCTGATATAGTTGATTTCAAGTTCAGGAAATAGAGACAACAAATTTGTTTGGAAATTCTTTTTGGGCTTATAACTTAAAGTGAGTTCCACTGATTTGATTCTTGGTTTAACAAAAGACAAATAAGTAGATTTATATGCAAACTTAGACTTAATAATTTCAAACTTCTTATATACTTTTGAAGCTTTAATAGCTGAAAGTTTATATAGGCTATTTTCTTTTTCAAGGTTTTCTTCAATAATTTAAATACCAGGACAATCAGATAACTATTTAGGGACAAAAGGAGGAAGTTCATACATCCCTTCTAACTTAGATTCATTAAGAATTTCTACTGTAGAAGACATTTGAGATTTACCAAATTTCATTGATAAGAGATTAAGGTTCCAGTAAGCAAGAAAATTTTGGATAGGGAAACAAAGATACAGAGTAAAAAGGGCCTATGATAATTAATAACGGCTAGGGACTCAATGCAATAACTTTCCCAAAGAATTCTTCAAAGCAAGGAAACTTAAGATTCTATCAAAAAATTCTTATAGATATATAAAATAAAAGATTACTGGCTCTGATACCAATCTTTTTATGTCAACAGACGCTTCCTCCAAATAGCAGTTTGTTAGAAGAAAACCCGCGACAGTAGGCAGGCATCGAATGGCTGGTTTTTGGGGCCTCCACTAGTTATTAGAAAAACTCTAGCCATATTTGTACTCAAGGAACTCTTAAAAAAATATACAAGTGTTTTTGCCACTCATATGCTATAATATTGAGTAATGACTTGAATCTTGTCAGTCTAGTCTAGTGAAAGATTATCTTTTTTATCTTGTACTCTTGATGGTCTACCAATTTGCAGAAAGGATATTGTTGTAACTCTTTTCTAGTATTCTTTTTAAAGTGTAGATATATCCTATAAGTGGTCCATGATTGTATCCCTCTTTGGAATCCTTCATTCCCTCCCTAAGAATCATATACCTTCTCGAATCTAACATATGAAACATTGATGTAATAATGAATCTTAAGTTGTGTGTCTTGTGTGAGAATCACCTTACTGGTCTTCAAGTATTATTTTAGTCAATTGAGAGTAAATTATACATTGGTGCATCACCATTTGGTTTCTTAGTTGTTTTCCTCAACCCTTTTCATACATAATTGATAGGTTAGAGAGAGCTTTAAAAGTGCATGAAGGGGAGCTAGCCCCTTATCTAGAGATTCATCTTAACAAAATTGCCATCCACAAGAGAGATGACTTTATTGTGCCACTTGGATGAGGAGAACTAATCATCTCCTCAAGGGTTTGAATCTAAGTGTCAACAGTAAATATAAGACACAAAATTAGAGAAGATATATACTTAAGTGAGAGGCATCCCATGTTCTTAAATACTCACAACATAAAACACAAATGGTGAAGGTGACTTGATTACCAAGAAGGATATAATCATACTCAAAGTATTCAATCTAAGTGATTAAATGATGGTATAAATCTCTTGTTTACAACTCATGAACTATGTTATATACTCACCTACCCAAACCTCGTATACAACCATAATCATTGGGACACGTAATAAACCAACCCCTAAACAACTCAAAATAATGTGAGTGCTCCTAAGGGTACACACTCAATGTTCTTTACACACATTTCATGAATGTCTCATACTTACAATAGTCACCAAGCTATAGAGGATAGTCTACCAAGTCTCAAAACTCCAATCATGGTGTAATATGGTTCTTGCACTAAGGTACTACAAATCCAAAACACCAGTGCAATACTATATATCATTATGTTCACACTGGTGAACCTAAGAACGTGAAAATTCTAATGGACTCATTAGGTCGTAGAGTTTGAGCCATAACTCTGATACCACATGTAACAACCCCACTAGGGTAAATTAGAACATATGTGATTTTTTTTAATTAACACATATACTATAAATAGATTTCACCATGAGAATATAAGTAATGATCACATAACATACTCTAAGAGAGATAATTGTAAAATAAGTATTCCAAGTCATATATCTCAGGTCACTATCAACATAAGAAATATATTATGAAACAAATATAGCAAGTAATTACAAATAGCCAACCACTATTGGTTCAATACACAGTCACCACTATCAATCCTCAATAAATAGTTAATTACAACTCTTCATGTTAATATTTTTTTTTAAATAAAATATAATACAATGTACATAAATAAGATACATGGCTCCCCAGAGCATGTATTCCCCGGACTCTTCAGTATCTATGGCAATCTCAAGTGTCATCTCAAAAGTATTACTATTATGGGGAGAGAGCATCATCTGAGCACTTTTTCATACCAACCACAAAATAATGATCCCTTTCATTAATCCCATTATAAAATGGCCCTCCTTTCATGAATGAGTAAATAGTGATAGTGTGGGAATCCAGAGAGACAATCAAGTACCTGTGTGTTATATCATTTCTAAAAACTAAACATGCAGTGTATCATAGAAACTGTTTTATTACAAGATATCACACAAATATGTAAATCATACTCATGAAATGATAATGTCTCACTAAACACACTTTGGTCCATAATTTTATGAATATTAAATAATAACGATCAATCAATCAAATTCATACATACTATTTGATCAAACTACCTTCATCCGGCATTGTGATCTAGCAAGCCAGTGAAGTCTATCTCACTCCTTACTCAATATTAATAATATAGATTGGTCAAACATAATTTAACCATAAGATTCATATATACATCTTACTAGCAAACACATCACATAGCATGTTGTACATAGGAGTAACCAAAACATACATTTAATTCATCAAACGTATGAATGAATCTCACATTATTTTCTATCCCATACTAGAAATAATGACTACAATTTATACAACCTAAGTAAAATATACATCTAACTACAAATTTTAAATACCACATTTAGTTTTCAAACATACTAAACCCTATGATAATTCATATTACCATAGTCTAGTATTCTAAGACATAACTACTAGTTTTTCACAATTAGTCATATAAACTAGTCTTAAATATATGAAAATATAAGATTTTATTCAAATAACTAGATATAACGAGACAAGTCATAGTTCTCATAGAACACAATAATAAACTATCATATCATTCATTAAACTCTCAATCTTGTATGCATACATACATAGAGTCCTACTAACTGTCACCAACATACTGTTTATAATAATAATCCAACATGCATACATTTAATCAATCTAACATAAGTGAGAGTCTAAATATATCAATTACATTACGTACCATCTAGGTTTAACATACATTTATATTATAGTACTATATGACATCCCATACTGTCATAGTTCATTATTTATGAACATAACTACACAATTACGAATCACCATTCCTATAATTCTAAGAACAAATGACTCATAAACATAAAAATAATCTAGTTAGTATAGGTTTATACCACCCAAGTATACCCTATGGTTGAATTGCATACTACTATAACTTATAGGCATACATCACGATGATGCACTATTATATGCTAAATATAACCGAACATTTATAAATCTCATAATATGTACCATACACAAGTATTCAATACTAAATACATATAACTAACATTCAATCAATTATTTGTAAAAAAATAGAGAACTCATAAGCTCATTATATCATTTATTTATACATCTTATTTCATTTTATAGAAAACTATTTTAATATGGTTATAGTTTTGGTCCTTCGAACCCCTGATGACTAGATAAAATCATACTTCTAGCCACAAGCTTAGGCATATGACCCAATACAACCATTAACATTATGTACTTATGTTGCATACTTATATTCATGTGTATATATATAAAAATAAGACTCAACGCACATGAAACATATAATAATCCAAAACTAATATTTTCTATACATTTATAGGTTTGAATGCATGCATTTGTTAACTTAATTATATGTAATTATTTAATACAAGTCATACTCCACTCGTAGAACTATAACCATAAGAATAAACCCATATATATATATATATATAGACACACACACTTATATATGTGTGTGTGTGTGTGTGTGTGTGCGCGTGCCTAATAATAAATATAAGTGTGTGTGCCTATATATATATAGACACACGCACTTATATTTATTATTAGGCATATCGTAACTTATTTTAATATTACTTTTATACCACTTATTTTTAACTCACAAGTTTATATATATATATATATATATATATATATATATATATATATATATATATATATAATTGTGTGTGTCTATATATATATATATAGACACACACACTTATATATATTATTAGGCATATCGTAACTTATTTTAATATTACTTTTATACCACCTATTTTTAACTCACAAGTTATATATATATATATATATATATATATATATATATATATATATATATATATATATATAACTTGTGAGTTAAAAATAGGTGGTATAAAAGTAATATTAAAATAAGTTACGATATGCCTAATAATATATATACGCACTTATATTTATTATTAGGCATATCGTAACTTATTTTAATATTAATTTTATACCACCTATTTTTAACTCACAAGTTATATATGATAAGCTACCCATATCTATCATAATGAAGACTTTGTTGGGTTTTCTATCATTCTTGTACCTTTTAATCTCTTGAAAGATTCTCAATATATTAACTTCACATAACACCTATGGTTATACATATTCCCAAATGAGACTCTTATGAGATTATTTCACTAGTTTACATATCAAAATAGTTGACTATGTTTTATAAACTAACATTCATGTTTAGTCAATTTTAAGTATTTATATGGACTCCTATATTCATAAGTTAAACGTTCACGAAAAAAAGAGTAACCGATATCTCATTCTATGTTTCCCAACCATCTCAGGTATATAACATTATTCATTATATAGAAAATGAAACATATTTACTAGACACATCCAATGTCACCGAAACGTATTTATGAGTAATAACTCAATACATATGTATAATCAAACATGTTAAATATGTATTATAAACTCAAGTGATTATACACTTATTGCATTAATACATGATATGTTACCATGAATAATATTATTACTTCCTTATATAAATTATATTAACGCCATGCTAATACCTATGACCATCCCCATTAATAAAGATTATGATGATGTTACAAAATAGAGTCGATACATATTTATTCATATGATGATGCTAAACATAGGCAGCTAGAAATAATGAAACTAGATGCCTTTTATTAATACCTATGTAATTTTTCAGCGACTCAATCAATGATACAAACTATGTTTTTAAGTTTCCATTGATTTAACCCCTTGCATGGACTAAAAACAATGACACTAGATGAAATATTAAGAGCATAACTTCCCTACAAATAAAAATATAGCGATTATCATATATATATATATATATATATATATATATATATATATATATATATAAGCTGTATAAATTTAGCATAATGCTTAAGCATCGTTGTATTTGTGAAACATATTGAGAAGGTAAATTATATATATATAGTTTACCTTTTCAATATATATATATATATATATATATATATATATATATAGAAGGTAAACTATATATAGAAGGTGTATATATATAGTTTACTTTCTCAATATGTTTCACAAATGCAACGATGCATAAGCATTATGCTATATATATACATCTATGAGTTAAAGACAAATGATGCCTAAGCAATGAGTTTCACATATCAATGATTCAAACTTAGCAGTGATGCCATTAGCATAGGGTTTTTTTTAACATTCTCCCAAATATAGCGATCTCAATTTTTTTTATGTTTGTAGATTGGAAAATAACAAAATATATGTAGTGATTCATAACTTATTACCCAATTCCTTTACCCAACGATGACATAAGACAGTAATTTACAGCTATCTACTAAAGATGAAATTAACATCATTGCATACGATGCCCTCCTAGATTTTCAAATTTATAATTACAATTTAGCTTCCTATTCCACATCCAAGTTGATGCATATACTTAATACATCAACCCCTAAAAGGCACACGTTGTGAAAAGTGGAGGATATAACAACTCAACATATCTATAAATATATATGTATAAATCTATGTATAATATACTACAAGTTTAAAAAAGAACACAATGATGCTTCATTATAATGTTATAAATTTTAATGTATATTCTCAAAGAAACTTCATGAATAGGTTTCGTGTCCTTCAGGGAAATACAAAAATAGATTACGAGCCAAAAATACTGAAAATAAAATTTCAAACGCTCAGTTATACACAGATAATTTATAACACTGTAATCATATAGGCTAAAAATAATTATAATAGGCTATGATAATGACTTAATCTACCAAAGGTTTTTCTTTATAGTTGGGTTGAGTCCATTTACTTAAGCGATCCCTAAGTTATGATTCAAATAATAAATTATACATAAAATTATATTCTTACGTCATTTTATTCTTTCCTAACCATTATAACATTCAACATAAATGTGATGAATTGAAAACAACACCTACCTGTCAAACATAGCTTCTTTTGGTTTATCTATCCACACCTCTCTCCCAACGCCTCCTTTCTTTCTTTTGTGCTACGTCACTTTATGCTTCTTATAATTTTGATACCCCAAAAACACTTAAGATCCTCCCTTTCTTAATTTTCTCCCTATATGAAATAGGTGTAGCCCTTCCTTACTTTGTTTTTGATTTTAGATTTTTGTTTTTCTCTCTTTTTATTTTAGTTTTATTTTAATATATTTCATTCTTTATTTTCTTGAATTTAATCATTTTCTTTGTTTTTATTCTTTTATTATCTTTTCCTATTTTTACATTTTTTTCTAAGGTAATTTTCTATTTTATTTATTTTAACACTAAATGTCAAAAATTCATAATTTTATAAAATTAATTAACACCCACAAATGTTATAGAAATTTAAATGACAATTTTATAAATTACTAATAATTCACATTTTAAATCTAATTTTGATAATAATGTTTCCACTAGCTTAAATGATAAAACATACCAATTCATTAAGCTATTAAACTTGCTAGGAAACCACAAAAATTAACTTTCTAATGTAAGTAGAAATAAACACACCATGTGCAAACCATTTTTAATGTATTATAATATGTGTTAACTACTATGGTGTGTGCAGGGTTCTTGTCAGTTTTTTGTCATTCTTTGACGTCTCCATCTACATCACCCTCTCTGATGATGCTCTTCCTTCATCACATTCTAAAGGATGGGTTCTCCTATGTCAGCCTCACAACAAACCAGGTAGTTAGACCATAATAGTTATAATATACATACATCATAAAATATCGCTGAAATGACAAATCAACATGATTATAAAGTAAACATATACTTACAACTAGCTCATAGAAGTGTGATCATGTAACCTAAGCAATATCCTACTGTCCCATAATAACATATATCAAAGCTTAGTTAAAAATAGTGAAATCCAAATTTGTCAATGATAGATATCTATGGATAATCTTGTAAGTTTGTTTGGCACGGGATTGAGATGTAACAAAGTCCCAGTTAATTTGATGGAAGAGATACCCATTAGTTGTGGCATCTAAGCCAAAATCCCCCTATAAGTGAAACTTACCAAATCCAAAAAATAGAATAGTAATTACATGAATGGTGCCAATTGATAAGAGGATGAATGTGCCCTGAGAGCTTCATTTGAAGAAAGGGTTTATGGTCAAAGCGAAGAGATAGAATCTAAAATATAGGTACTATAAAGATAACAAATGGGGCACTCGCATGCCCCTAAACTAACTCTAACTATCTATTTGGGTCCCTTTTTAATTAGACTATGGAAAACATAATTATAGAGAGAAGATATAGTGCACCCCTAAGAGTTTTATTGAGAAAAGGGTTGACAATCAGAGCAACACAATTACAAAGACAACATAGTGGAAACTATATTGAATCTAGTCAACCTTTAGGACATAAATATGATAGTTCAATGAAAAAAATTCAAACTTGGATATCCAAGATGTACGCTTCATATTATTAACGTGATTTTATGGGTTAAAGACAATCATGAAAGCTCAAAAAATTTACTGTAAAAAAGGTTTGGCCATAATTACAGATACAAAGGATTTGTCTGAATATTTCTTTTCCTTTTCTTTGGAAATCATAGGCTTAAGGTGTTTATGTGTGGCTGTAAATAGTAATATCCTGTTATCATATTCTTTTATCTTGGACATGTATCAAAATACATGGATAATGATTTGTATCATGTATGCAGCAGAGGTCTAACCTCCTTTAGTTAATAGAAAGAATAGTCATTAAAAAAGACTATTAATATGGAAGCCCATTTATCTAAAACATGATTCCAAAGCAATCCATAAGTAGGGTAGAATAAGGATCAATGGCCTTGATTGTGCACCACTTGTTTATGTATTTTTCATTTGATTTCCATTTAGTGGATAAAGGGTAAAAGCCATGTATTTATACTGATTTAGTGCCTGTACAGAGTGTGAAATAGGTCTAGACCAACCCTAGGTGTCTGAAGAATTGAAAACATACATGTTGGGTTTAAAATTAGGTAAGGGACACTAGCATGGTCTCTTGGTCACTAGCGTAATGTGCTAGTGTCTAAACAACCATGCTAATGTCCAAGTGGCAAAACTTGAAGCAATAGGGGCTTGGATCACTAGGGGCATCGATTTTGATCACTCAACAATGGTGGTTTCCAAAATTTTAGTTTGGGTTTAGCTCCCAAACCTCCCGCTTCCCTTTTGACACCCCTCAGTATGTGATGCCATTGGTAATACACTAGGAAAATTTATCAAGATGGATATTGAGAAATCTGTGCAAGGGTTGTTACCCTGTGCCCGTATTTGTGCGGAGGTGGACCTTAGTAAATGTCTCCCAGATAGAATCCATCTGAAACATGAAAACTTCCTTTGAATCCAAACATTAAATTATGAAAACACTGCCTTTAGATGTCATTTTTGCCACTAAAGTGGCCATCTTTAGGGGATATGTCCTCATGTAGGCAAGCTAAAAAAGAAAAAGGACCAGTCTTCTCATTGTAAATGCTAGCAACTATATGAGCACACTTTTCTAAACAAAGATACAAAAATTTCTAAAGATGGCATAGGGAAGAAATAATTTTTAGAGTTTATTGGAGAATTGACCATGGAGATTCATTTTGCCAAATGACATCT
Source organism: Torreya grandis (assembly GCA_037957365.1). Lineage (NCBI taxonomy): Eukaryota > Viridiplantae > Streptophyta > Pinopsida > Cupressales > Taxaceae > Torreya > Torreya grandis. The sequence goes on along the minus strand of JARHVA010001854.1, from coordinate 636,951 downwards.
ACAGGGGCAGGTATCAAGAGATCACATGAATCTGAAACTTTTGAATCTAATAAGGGTCAACCCCTGTTTGAATCTCAACATAATCTTGTGCTTCCAATCGTTATTTCCAGTTTGATGGATATTGGTTGTTTAGACGGTTGTACTAAGGTTCAAAAGAAAAAGAGCAAAAAATGCCATATAGTGGATACGCAATTTGGCCATCTATGATTTTATTTATTGTTGTTTTTGTATTCTTGGCTTGTCTAGTCCAATGTGGCTTAGCTTCTGGGATATGACTTCTCCACCCATATTTTTTTGTATGACTAGCATTGTATTATAGATTTTTATATCAATAAAGTACATTTTTCAATCAAAAAAAGGTTTTTTGTGTTATTCGATGCGTATGAGTTTTCCTTGTTTATTCAAATATGTGTATTAATACAACAAAATCGCATAATCTTTGTTAAGAAATTGTGTTTAGTTGAATGTACACCAAATAATAATGATTCTAATAATCATAATTATGTTTGAATAGTTCGAATCTGTAACTAAAATTGCACAAAACAAACATTAACATATTTTGACGAGGAAATCCAAAAACCTATACTAAAACAAAATCAAAAGAAAAAAGGATTTAAGTTTTGAGTCACATAGCTCAAAGCCCTCCCAATCTACAACTTCAAGTAGTGTCTTTGACCACCACTATTGGTTAGAAGAGTGTCTTAAATATGGGATGTGAAGGATCTATGCGATTATCAATTTTGAATATTAACCGCGAATCAAAAATATAAAAGCAACCCCAAATCATACTAAACACGTGAAATAACATCACAAATGACATTTGAATAATAAAATTGTATAAAAGAATCATGACTCAACCCAAATGACACTTAGGTTTTGAAAATGGAGCTTGCCATCACCTTGAAAAAAAAATGATTAAATAAAATAAAATATTGAGATTTGCCTACGAGAATATGCCCATTACAATAACAAATCTCTAATTTTAACTGGGTCTCTAATTTCATGTGAAGCGGGCCATAAATAATATAATATAGAATGTCGAATGGTAACATCTTGTATTATAATAATAATAATAATGGAAGACAAAATATATATTTATTTATTTATTGGTTACCTCAAAATGCACCCAGATTTATTAGGGAGCCAACTTGTGACTTAACATATTCGCTACCCCCTGCCTGCCACATGGAAGCTGGTTATCCCGTTAAAACAAAAAGGAGTGAATTATTGGAAGCGAGTTGTAATAGAAGTGAATCCAAATTTTGCACCGCCCATTTGTCGAATAGTTTTCTTGAATTTGGACCACTCATTGGTTACCTCCACGAACTGCGGGAATACGCCTCTTTTCTTTCACACATTAAGCAATTGCGTTTGTTGCTACCAGCCATCATGTAAAGTGTTGCCAACATATCATGTCTTCATAAATCACAGGGCACCTGACGTTAAGAAAACTCTTGCCAGCCTCGATGAACACGAACTGCAAGTGGGAGATTCTTCATCCCCTGCAATAACAAAAGCTATCAGCACTTCCTCCGTTCATATTGCCATTTTATCTTCTACATATGCGGAATCTCCATGGTGCTTGAATGAGCTGTTATGGATATTGAAATGTAATGGCGCCAAGATTATTCCATTTTCTATGACATTCAACCTTCAGATCTTCGCTATCTTAGCAAGGGAGCTTGTCCCCAAGCCTTTGATATTCATAAACACAAGGGCAGGGTCGACATTCGAGTGCTGAAGACATGGGAAAACGCCCTCAACAACGTCGCAGAAATTTCTGGCCTGGTGTTCAACAAGGACAAAGAGTAAGTATTTACCTGCCGTAAATTGATAAACTAAAGATAGTCTTGAACCCTTAGTTCTGATTTTCCTCATTTTTATAGTACCTTTTAATCATGTTTCAGCGACCACGGAACGTTTTTGGATAGAATTGTGGACGATGTGTTAAAAAATGTGAGAACGGAACCTTTAGATGTAGCTATCCACATAGTCCCACCCCGTGGGACTCGACCAGGCCGCAGAGCATTTTCAAAATGAGATTTTGAATCAAACTGAATTGATAGAGTCTACCCATACCATGGTTGTGGGGATTGTGGGACTTGGCGGATCGGGAAAGTTAACTCTAGTCAAATATCTCTACAACTCAAAGCGTTCCGAGTTCGGAAGATCTTGTTTCTTGTCTGATGTCGGTCAAACGCCATTACAATCTTTGCAGCAGAGATTGCTTACTAATTTGCTGGGTTATAAGGATTTGCATATTCGGAGTACCACTCGAGGAAGGAGTTTGCTTCGAGATCGTCTCCGAGGGTTCCCACCAGTTCTCATTCTGTTTGATGATGCAAAGCAAATAGAGAATTTGTTATTGGTTGTGAAAGATGTCCTCAGAAATGGCAGTTTGATTTTAGTCACATCTAGAGAGAGGGCTTTACTTTATTGCTCTCAAATAAATAAACTGTATGCTGTTAAGCTATTAGATGTAAAAGATGCGCAAGATCTCTTCTGCCGGCGTAGTTTCGATCAGCCTAAACCCCTTCAAGATTTTCAAAGATCTGGGGGCGGAGTTGGTCAACATCTGTGGCAGCTTCCCTTTGGCTTCTGTGGCAGCTTCCCTTTGGCTTTGAAAGTTACAGGTGGACACCTCTCCGTAAATCGTTATAAAAGGTACTCGATGCGGCATTTAAAAAAAATCGAGACGCAAATGCCAGATTATATATTACAGATGGTACTCACAGATAGTTATGACACTCTTAAGAATGAAGAGAAAGAAGCATTTTTATACATTGCCCATTTCTTAGTTGGAGAAGATAAAGATCTTGCATTGAGGGTTTTGGAAGGATTGGTTGATTGCAACGCTTTGGACAGCCTTGACACTCTCCACCAAAAATGCCTTGACACTCTCCACCAAAAATGCCTTGTGGAGTTTGAAACTGTACATGTTGATTTCAATGTTGATATCCAAAAATACCCAGTAAGAAATCTGGCCTACTTTAGCTGGAAATACTCAGTAAGAAATGTAGCTTACCTTAGCTGAATTTAATTCATTTGGTAGTTGTTATTTTATATTTTGATCCACTAGGTATTTTATAGCTAATGAATTTTTTCTCAGAAAAAAAACTGACTCTTTCTACATTGAAATTTGGCAAAAAACAAAAGGGAACTTGAAAATTAGGATGCACGATTTAGTAAGGGACTTGGCAAGACAAATAGGCAGACAACAGTTTTCCCTTCGCCTTTGCTGCTCAAACGATAAAATGATCTCCACACAGGTATTTGCTCTCATCACACCATTGTGTTATGTTTTAACTTAAATTTTAACAGTTCAGACTTTAGCATGGTTCAATTTGTTTTTAGTTATTTCTTATTCATTTGTTTTTAGTCCCGTCAGTTTCAATCAAAGCCCTACACTGTAAGAGGATTTCGCAGAAATGAAGTTCAGGAGAAGCTTCAGTTGCCGTTCTTCTTACGGAATCAAGCTATGTGCGGATTAAAACTTTTGGTGCTTCAACATTCCATAAGTGATCCACAATTTAAAGTTTTATCCGGAGATTTGGTATGGCTTCGCATGCGGAGATTTAACTTAAGTGACATTCTTGTTGGAAAATGTGGCTGTAACCACGTAGGTACTCTAGCCTACCTAATGAACACACCAAAGACCAAATCTTTAACCAGCGATCTTTCTGTCACATCTTTGTGACTTTAGCATATCTTGGTGCATACTTAACCGATGCATATCCGAGCTAATAGATCTTGTCATTAAATACATTTACTGTGTTCGTTGAGCTCATTGATTGAGCAGACTTCTCTAGAGGCTTCCATAGACTGCTATAAATGGAGGTCGGATGTTTTGTGTTAACCAATGAATTCTGGAGCAGCGTAGATCTGCCCAATTCATTCCACCAGCCTGCAGTGCTAGGTGTTGAGAGTAGAAGCTCCTACTTGTATGACTTGTGTATGCACAGAAGTGCATCCCAGCTGAAGCTGGTAGGATCAATGAGCCTCAGAACGGCCATTGAATCTAGTTGTGAAGGCCTACAGAATGGCCATTGTGTTATAAGGATGAGAGCTGAAGCTCATTAAAAGAGTCTGTAATATGAATCTCATTAATAGAAATAGTTAGTTTGTTTTTACATGTCTTTGCAAGTTGTTTGAGTCATGTTTACATCTGTTCCGCTGTGTTGAATGGCATCACAGTCTATCTGTAGGCAGTTTAGTTTCTTTCATGTGGTATCAGAGCCCAAGGATTTGTTCCTAGGAAGTTGTTGAATGCTGTTGCAGAGTGAGAAAGCCTGGGAAGCCCAACAGAAGTTTAAAGAAGGTTTGTTTAGTTGTCTGTTTCGTCAAGGTGCTGTAAGCTGAAAATGAAAGAGCCGTAGCTCATGGTCATTGGCAACGTCAGTCAAGTCTATGCTTATTCCTGGAAAGTGTCTGTTTGTGTTTGGAAGGTTTTTTCAACCAAGCTTCCTTATAAACGCCTAGCTGGTTTATGCCAAAACAGTCAAGTCACGCTCATTCAGTGTCCGTTCAAGCTAGGGTCCCTCTGTCATCTGTCTATGCAGTACTCATCCGAGCTGACCGTTGGAGAAAGCCAATAAAAGATTGTGAATGCTGTAGCATTCTATCAGTTTGCATCAAAGGAGAGTAGCTGAAGCTTGCGATTTTTGGAGAGGACAGAAGCAGCGGTAGAATAGTTTGTAGAAGAGAAAAAGATCTAGCATGAGGAAAGCCGGTCATGGGTGTATAGCGTCCTGGTCAGTGTAGGGCTGGCAGAGCAGCCAGAAGGAGATCAGACAGATCATGGGAAAGATGCATCGAATGCCAAAGATAAGAGGCATCGAATGTGTTCAAGATCAAACTGAAGTCTGCATGGTGGTGGTGTATTCCACATATAAGGCGATGTATTTTGCAAGACAGTGTATTACGCATGAGAGGCAGTGTGAAAAAAAGGGTATAAGTAGTTTTTGACCAGTTTTCAACTTAAGGGGGAGAATGTCTACTACTCCGAAGATGCATCTCTTGAAAAATACTCCGGTAGTCTAGAGTAAGGGGGAGTGTTGGAAAATGTGGCTGTAACCACGTAGGTACTCTAGCCTACCTAATGAACACGCCAAAGACCAAATCTTTAACCAGCTATCTTTCTGTCACATCTTTGTGACTTTAGCATATCTTGGTGCATACTTAATCGATGCATATCCGAGCTAATAGATCTTGTCATTAAATACATTTACTGTTGTTCGTTGAGCTCATTGATTGAGCAGACTTCTCTAGAGGCTTCCATAGACTGTTATAAATGGAGGTCGGATGTATTGTGTTAACCAATGAATTCTGGAGCAGCGTAGATCTGCCCAATTCATTCCACCAGCCTGCAGTGCTAGGTGTTGAGAGCAGAAGCTCCTACTTGTATGACTTGTGTATGCACAGAAGTGCATCCCAGCTGAATCTGGTAGGATCAATGAGCCTCAGAACGGCCATTGAATCTAGTTGTGAAGGCCAACAAAATGGCCATTGTGTTATAAGGATGAGAGCTGAAGCTCATTAAAAGAGTCTGTAATATGAATCTCATTAATAGAAATAGTTAGTTTGTTTTTACATGTCTTTGCAGTTTAGTTTCTTTCAATTCTTTCTGGTCCACTATCACTAAGAGATTTAAGAGTGTTGGAACTTACTGATGTCAACTTTGAAGAATTACACCGTTTATCTGATGGTAGTGAGGCAACCATATTGTTTCTTAGCCAGCATTTAAGAGGCAGGTTTTTGCACAATTAAATTTAGTCATGTTCACAATTAACATATTATTTGCCTCTCAGCCTCCTTCGCAACTACGTGAATTGATGGTTACCTGTACAGAAAACTACCCCACTGCACACTACCGTCAAAGCACCATAAACACTTCAAGCAGCGGGTTTGACAAAAGCTCCACAAAGTCATCCTTACTGTTAGAAACTGCAGCACACTGGAGATAATTTCTCCACTCACTGTTTAACTTCTTGTTTGCCCCTTCATGCATGCAGTTTGCATGATCAATATTTTTAGTCTTAGCGCAGTGTGCTTGGAGAACTGGCTGTTTAACACCAGTTGAATTTCAGCTTTGTTTGTCATTCTAATCTATTTATGTAGACCTGATCGAAGATTTATTCAAAGAGAAAATATAAGATTAGAGATCCTTTTCTTGATTGCCGTAGCAATCTGTGTTTTTCTTATTCTTTATTTTCTGCAAATTTTCTTTGCTCTGTTTTTCCCATACTTACAGCCAGCTCAGATGGATGCATCATTCTCACATTCATCGATGCCCTCAGACAGTTTCGGGGGGTTGTCCCTAATGAATTTTCAGATCTGGATAGGAAAATTGAATTTGAAAAATTTGCTGAAGATAGTTTTGAAAAATATCAAAGGCATACGGTCACTGATCGCTTCCAATTAATTTTGAGGAATTAAAAACCTTAAGACTTGTAGATCTATCTGGCTGCAGTCATTTGGATGTGTTGCCCCATTCTTTTACGCAATTCTTGCAACTTCAGTATTTAGCATTGAGAGATTGCAGGAAGCAGCTCCTCCTAGAGTTGGGCAAAATCTCGATGCTGGAGTACCTCGACTTTGGAGGTTGAAGCAGTTGCCGAAGGGAACCATTGCTCACAGATCTACAAAGTATTTAAATTTACCGGATACTTGCATGGAACAGTTGCCTGAGCATCTTGAACAACTCAAAAATCTGGAATAACTATATATAGGGAGCCGACTGTTGACAAGTTTCCCGTCTTCTCTCAATAATTTGAGCCAGCTAACAGACTTGATTGTGTATGAATGCTCTGATCTTTGGGATATTAGCAAATCTGTTGAACAACTAATGCATTTGGAAAGGTTACAAATACACAAGTCGGGAGTGACTACCTTACCAGAAGATATTGTATGGATGAATATCAAAGTTCTGGATGTACAGCATTACCCAGTCAATGAGAAGTTCAAAATTGGAGGAGATCTAGGTAAGATGCCGGTGGATAGTTTTCAGATCCAGGGAAGTGTTGATCATGGGGAGTTGGCCATGAAAGCTGCTCTTCACAATTGTGTAAATTCTTTAACAAATTTGATTATTAAACACAGCTCCATATCCAAGGTATGCATTCCTCGGGCCAAAACTCTTTTTCCCAATCTTGAAATTGTTGATCTGTCGAACAATCTATCTTTGACCGAAATTGAAAGCTTACCGAGAAATTTGATAAGACTGAACCTGATGAATTTTCCAGCAATGAAAACACTGACATGCCTTTCTAATCTTACGAGTCTAAAGCATCTGAATATAAGTGGATGCCATGGACTAGAAGTCCTGAATGTGGAAGGTTTGAGTTCAATAGAAGTATTTAAAGCGGAAGAGTGTTGGAAGCTGCAGAGCATTGAGGGATTGGGCAACTTTGAGAAGTTATCTCATATTCAGATCTCAACAAGCAGTTGTGTCTCCAGATCTATTTGGAGAGACATTCTGGTGAGTATTAAAGAAAACCTATTTGAGAGAATAAATTTTGCTAAAAATAAAAATAAATTGATCAAAAGTTTGTAACACTTATCCATGGGAAATGTGTGCAGGCATTTCCTTCAAACATATCTACTGCTATCATTTTGGGGTCAACTGTCAACGCGGAGTCTCAAACCAACTAGAATAGGCAACGTGTACTAAATGTCTTCAATAACGATTAATTGATTTTATGAAATGTTGGCAGGATGGTATTCACACAGTGTTGAACATGAACATGTTAGGGTAATGGAAATCCCCCAACTTTCTTTGGAAAAAGTACTTTAGATGTGGAGTTAGAAGATGCAAGTTTAAAAGGTGCAATTCTGTTCTGTTATGTCTTATAGCAGACGAGAATTGCCAGATTAAAGTAACATTGCTCCGTCATGCTTACAAGAACACCTTTCGTATATTTATGGATGATGGAAACACACATGTGGCACACATTTTTATGTGGACAAAAGATTCGGAAGTGTTTAAAGACATGAAGTACTATACCGATAAACAGCTACAGCTATGTTGCAAATATGGCGTTATCACCCGAGGATGGATGGTGACTGCCAAAGAATTAGAGTTTTGTAAGCAATTCTTAAGCTCTCTCTTTAGAACTCCACCTGCAATCTAGAAAAAATAAATATAACAGCAAAAGAAGAAAAATAAAAACTCCATGCATTCTTTGTTCTAGATTGCAGGTATATATATATATTTTGTCTTATTTAAAGATAAATGGATAAAAAGAGATGCATTCAATGTTTTGATAATGTTGAGTCTTGCACAATGCATAGTATTGTCACCAGGATATTCTTAATGAATCTTGAAATTTTCAGATAATCAATTTATTTTTATCTGTTTTTCAATGTTTAATAGTTTATTCAAAGATCATTGGTTTCAAATATATGCTCATAAATGAGATTTGAGGGTTTTTCGAATCTCTTACTGTTTATAAAAGTTTTATATAATTTTCATGCTATGATCTAACATCTATTTTATTTTAATTGAGGGAAAAAAAAGTATCAAGGGATCAAGGAGGTTGTGGAAGACCAAGTTTAGGGGATTAGGGAGGTTGTGGAAGATTATGTTTGTATGTAGTAGAGACAAAGCTCTTGTAAGAGTAATAATCAGACATTTAACCTTGAGAAGAATAGGAATCAAGGATATCTTTAAGAAATATAAGAGTAGATTTGTAATGGATTTTAAACCCAGACTACAAGTCAATAAGATCTGAGAGATGATATGAAACTAGGAGGGAAATTTTAACCTAGCAATGAAGCTAGCTATTTGTAGAAATACCTGAGTCATATTTCTTTGTTCTTTAGTTGCTTATAAAGCCCAAGATGAATATTGAGATTGTTGTTACACATTCCAATCTTTGAAAAGTCTCTATGGTATTGAATTAATGTGATATATGTGATCTCAATAAAATGTTTTTCTCATCTAGAGTGATTTGTGTCCAATCTTTAAGGTCAAGGTAGCCATTAACTTAGCCACCTATCCTTGACTCCATCATTTGGTATTAGAGTTGATTGAAAATCTAGAAAGAGGAAGAGGCAAAGAAGAAAATACACTGTTGGTAATGAAGAATTTTAGAGAACACCTATGCAAACAAAACACCGAATGTGAGGCAATCCACATGTAAAAGAGGAGGGATTTGTTCTCCATCTTGATAGGTGGGTAGAGATTAATGGGTGCAAATTAAATGGCTAACAGAGGAGTCATGTGTGTGTGTGTGTGTGTGTGTGTGTGTGAGAGAGAGAGAGAGAGAGAGAGAAGAAATGAACTAGAGTCACAAATTGCAGCAATAAAAAGAATGTTCAAAGACATAATGTCCAGATTGGATGCCTAACAGAGGATACTAGTAAGCAAAGAGAAGAGCTTTCTTGATAAAAAGAGGCCCTTGGAGCCAAGAGGAGAAGAGCCCAAAAAATAAAAGAGAGTAACAAAGGTCATGATGAAAGGAGAAAGAAAATACTTTAATGTCCACGAATGACCAAGAGTAGGTCTCAAACTCAACAATACACCTAATTACAATAGAAAGAGCTAAGGCTAAATGGACCTTACAAATAATGACTAACTAAATAAAAGAACAAAAGCATTGAAAGTAAATGTTGGGTAAACCCAACATAGAAAAATCTGCCAACCCACGTGGGTAGGGTAGCAATACAAATAGCCATTTGGGGGAAGTAAGAGTCTTTAAAGAGCATTGACTGATGAAAGTTGAAAGCCAAAAAGATTGGCAAATAGTCTCATCAAACATCTCTGACTATGCTTGAAATAGAGGAATCATTTGTGTCATCATCTATTACTATGAAAAGGTCAATGTAGGATCTGATAATGTTCCTCGAGGAATGTTTAGGCATGAGGGGCGCAGCTTGAGTAATCTTAGGAGGAAGCAAAGCACTCCCTCTAGAATCCCTCCTAACATCCAAGGCTATAGTGTCCCCTTTTTGGGCCGAAGAACCAAATAAGGGTTTCCCCTAAAATCCAAAAAATTCTGAATTCTGAAATTAACAAAATCAACAAACATTAGTTCAAATAGATGCCTAAAAAATATGCAATTTGCTTCCAAACCTTAGGTGTCAATGTGCAATAAATAGATTGGTAATTTTCAGCAATTACTTTAAACAAATATCACCTCAAAATGAACCAAAATAAGCCACGAACTGAAAATAAAAATTTTGTACCTTTTTACCCCTTGGATGTGGATGAAAATCAGATTTAATCATACTAAAAAATATTTGATTTTATGCATAAAACAACTGAATATTTACCAATTCTCACTCAAACTCTTACCAAAAATCATGAATAAATTACCAAAAATAGCTACACAAATTCAACGTTCTTTTTGGGGCTTCATAGTGATCAAATACCACTCCAAACCTAGTCGCTCTAGGTCAAAATTGCATATAAAAATCAAGATGAATATTTACCCTTCAACTAGGGTTTTAGACCCCTTCAAACATCAAACCTTCAATCCCAATCAAGTTTTCACACTTAGAAAAATTCGCACAGTAAATATTAGCCACAAATCCACAATTTATGAAGTCAAACATTCATAAAATTTGCCCAAAAATATAAATAAATATATCAAAATTTATTATTTATTTATCCACTCGAAAAGACCTTGAAAACCTTGCAAAATCACATAAAAAGTCAATGCCACACTTCAGCGATATTCATCAATAAATTCAAGTAATGAAACTAGGTTGATTGGAAATCAAATTGTCCATGAAATCCACACGAATAAATCACCAAGCAAGTCACCCCACTCTAGGGAAATTATCAAATACACCTTTGCAAAGGTGGCGTCAAAAGACATCATTTTGTTGAATAATCAGCTCCAAAATCTGTAAATAATTATTGAGCATACATCCTAATATTTTCTTCAAGCATGAAGAATCAATATCAATTTTTAGCATATCTTTCGAAAGAGAACTCTACCATGTACTTGTACACTTCAAAGGGGGATGAGCCATTTTGGGAGGGCCAAATATATATTTTTAACTCTCCTTGCTGACTTTTAAAATATCTTCTCTTTGACTTGATCACTTACAAGCTGACTTTTTTTTTTACCAAAATTAATATTAAATTAATTGCCTAAATAATAAATAGTAATTAAAATTACTTTTACGCAATAATCCAATAATTATTTCTATTAAATACCTTAGTGGTAAAAACCACTTTTATAAAATATTCTATTGATTAATTAAAATTATTTTATATGAGAAAATGATTAAAATCACTTTTGATAATTATAATTAATTAATAAAATAAAAACTTAAAAGGAATCATTTAGTCTATAGAGAAAGTAAACTAGAGAAAGTAAACTAAAAGTCTCTAATACCTGCTCATAAATAATGTGAAAATAGAGATATTATAGTCTTCCCCACCCAAAATTGCTTGTCCTCAAGCAATTGCAAAATCCAAGTAGGTGTCCCAACACACCTTATCAAGCAATGTCCACCTTTACCTATTTCTCAATGAAATAAATCCTCAAATGGCTTCTTCATACTGTTGTATTTGTGCTTCGGGGGTTGCCCCCAAGTGCTAGAAGTGCCCTCATTGCCTTCCAAAGGCTCCACATATTCCCAATCAAACATCCATTTCAATACCAAGTGAAAGATAAGAAAACTCCTTATACCTTCAAAGGGGGTGTTATGTGACCCAAAGTTGCAATAAGAAACATGAGAGAATATGATTACCTTGCTACCTCGTGGACAAAGACCTCCTAAATGACGGGTCATCATTATCCAACTATTCAAAAAGAAACCATCAAGGTACCTACCATGATGTGAGACCTCAAAGATATACCACTCACCATATAAGGGCTCCTTTGTACAACCCATGTATCTTCCAAAAGGTTGCCCCTTGTCAATCATCCCATGCATGCATGTGACACTCCAAAAGCTCTTTAATAGCTCCCAAACACTCACAAAAATACTTGTTCATGCATGTATATCTCAGAGTTTTCATGTTGACTAAATTTAAAATTGATATATGCATACTTTTCTTCATATTGAATTCTGAACTTAATGATTAGAGGGTTGTAATTAGACATTCCATCCTTACAAATGCCACAAAAATTCACCCAATTTTGGAGAAAAGAAACAACAATGAACTTCTTTTGAATCAAACCTTGTATATGAGTGTCATGTAGATGCAATCCTCTTTGCATGAACCTTTTTATGTGTGTCATGTATCCTCTCATTGATTTTCCTTTATCGATATCTTTGTGCATATAAAGAACACATTGTAGGTCAAACAAAACCTTCCCTTCAACCATGAAAGGGTGTTGTACCTTTCTTATACTCTCCCATCTTTTATCATGTATGAAGAGTTCCCAACTATGAGCATTTTCAAAACGTGCTAGGCGCTGGAATATATCACAAAACTCAGAATTTTTCACTTTAATGCATGGTTGAGTTCACTTTTGCAAGTCTGATTTTTCTAAGCAATAAAAATTAGAATATATGCATAGCTTCATCCTTCTCATTGAGTCTTGGTCTATGCTCAAAATTATCATATTTTCTCTTTCATAAGCCCATTGCATTTGCATACAGATGCCTGCTTTTTGAGACAAATAAAAATCATCATATGCACACTTACCTTTCTCCCTTATCCTTGTCATGGGGTGCCTTCCAAATCATGTAGGGGGCTTCCCCCTCATATACATTTCCCTCTCATGTGGTAATAGACATAAATGGAAAAATTCAGATTTTGACATGCTTACCAATGGGAACACGAATCTCTCATAGTGCTAGTCATGAAGTCTTATGGTGGTTCTTGCTCCACCTCTTCCTCCCAAACTCCTTATGCTCACAGCAAAATTCCGACACATAATGTTAGATGAAGATGTGGGACCCTCTTCATCATTTAAGCCATGCCAAATGATGTCCTTGCTTGCCACCTTCACAAGGGATCTCCCAAATAAACCTACACATGAACCAAACAAATTAGAAAAATCATTAGTGTTTAATAACACCTATTTGATTCCCTCATCAAGCATTAGGATCATGAAGTGTATCACTTCTTGAGGCTTTGATCCTTCCTTTCAATTTCCTTTCATTTGAAATCTAACAAGTATGTTCACGTTGATCTTGTCATGGCTGTAACAAGTCTTTTCGTTCTTCAACCTTCCTCTTAAAGTGGCTGGAAATCCACTCATATAAGTGTGAACCCCTTCCATGGTGTTGAGGTGTCAAAGGCACACCTTCCTAGGGTCAATATTCATCATGGCAACAAGAAACTTTGTAGAAAACAAATTGAAAACATGAAAAACAATATTCAATGAATTACCAATAGCCCTTGCAATGACCTATGGGGCATATAACTTATCACCTATCACCACCTTCATGATTAGCCAAGCCATTCCTTTGGTAAGTCCACATAAAAAAAAATATAGGTGGGCTATATAAGCACTATAAAAACCATTAATTTTTTGTTCTTCCCTCCAAAACAATGATACATACCTTGCAAGATTTACACCTTGTGTTCTTTCTCTAGTCATAATCATTTCATGTAGCATATAACATTCAAGAAATAAATTGTGATGCTTACCAATTTTATGGATCGTTTGCATGTCTTCTAACATGCCCTCCCCATTATCTTGCAATTTTTTTAGTTCATGCTCCTTGATTTCCTCTTCTCTTTTACCATCCACTTGCACCCCTATGGGCTGCCCATCAAATTATGATATTTTGTTTCATTGGATCCCTCATAAGAGTCCTCATAAAGGGTTGTCCCTTCAATGTTTTCCTCCAACTCTCCATGTAGTTTGGTCCTCTCTTCCTCTACATGCTCCACTATCAAATAAGGCCTCAATTTTCCCTCATAATTAATTTTAATATTTTCAAACAACATATGTGCAATTGGAGAAATTTTCTTTTCTAGCCTCAAACCTGTCAACAAGATAGATAATAATGGCTTGAAAAGATCATCACTCTCATTGAGTGTCAAGGTCAAGATTCTCTACATAGAATCTATAGCATTTTTGGTAGGATTCTTACAAGTAATTCCAAGGAAATGTTGAAACATATTAACAATAAGTTCATCACACTCCATATCTAACATCAAAATACATGACCTGGTTAAAGCCATAGTTTCCAAGATGTTGACCCCTCTAGCCAAGAAGTGTCCTTTGTCCTCTTTGAGACCTTGGAAGCTCTCCACAATCAACGCAAATATTTTCCTTGTGATTTTATCATCGTAGGGAACTTCAGGAACTATTAGTCTTAAAACCTCATTAATACAACTAGTAACCAAGAGCCTTACCTCATCTGTATCTCTTAAGAATAGATGTTGAACCATGTAAGTCTTTGAGGGCTATACTGCCCACTTAATGGACTCATAATCTGATTGATTTACCTTGGATAACCTCTTTTCTAATTCTTCCAAAGTGTTGATTATATCCTCCACTGGTTGGCATAGGTTCTCTAGCCTTCTACTTGCATTGTAGAGCCTTTCTTTCTTCATTTCTTCCATGGCTTCTTCCTCTTCCCTGATAACATCAAATCTTTTTATTTGCTTGCAACCAAACCTCACAGGTGGACAAGATTGGTGCTTTGATGCCACTGCAATTTCCCATTTTTGGGCCAAAGGACCAAATAAGGGTTTTTCTTAAAATCCACAAAATTTTAAATTTCAAAATTGACAAAATCAACAAACTCTAGCTCAAAGAGATGCCTCAAAAATATGCAATTTGCTTACAAACCCTTGGCGCTAATGTGCAATAAATAGATAGGTAATTTCTAGCAAGTACCCTGAACAAATATCACCTCAAAATGTTCCAAAATAAGCCATAAACTCAAAATAGAAATTTTGTACCTTTTTACCCCTTGGATGTGAATGAAAATCAGATTTAACCTTACTAAAAAATATTTGATTTTATGCATAAAACAACAACTAAATATTTACCAATTCTCACTCAAACCCTTACCAAAAATCATGAATAAATTACCAAAAATATTCATACAAATTCAACGTCTTTTTTGAGCCTTCAAAGTGATCAAATAGCACTCCAAACCTAGTCACCCTAAGTCAAAATTGCATATAAAAATCAAAATTAATATTTACTCTTCAACTAAGGTTTTAGACCCCTTCAAACATCAAACCCTAAATCTCAATCAAGTCTTCACACTTGGAAAAATTTGCACAATAAATATTAGCCATAAATCCATAATTTATAAAGTCAAACATTCATAAAATCTGCCTAAAAATATAAATAAATAAACAAATCAAAATTTATTATTTATTTATCACTCGAAAAGACCTTGAAAACTTTGCCAAATCACATAGCAAGTCAATGCCACACTTCAACAATATTCATCAATAAATTCTAGCTAGGAAACTAAGTCAATTAGACCTCAAATTGTCCATGAAATCCACACAAACAAATCACCAAGTAAGTCACCTTACTCTAGGGCAATTATCAAATCCACCTTTGCAAAGGTGGCATCAAAAGACATTGTTTTGTCAAATAATCAATGCCAAAACCTGCAAACAATTATTGGGTATACATCCCAATATTTTCTTCAAGCATGAAAAATCAATATCAATTTTCATCATATCTTTCAAAGGAGAACTCCAACATGTACTTGTATCCTTCAAAGGAGGGCAAACCACCTTGGCAAGGCCAAATACTTCTTTTCAAATCTCCTTGCCAAATTTTAGAATATTTTCTCTTTGCCTTGATCACTTACAAGCTGACATTTCTTTTTAAAAAATATATTAGATTAATTACTTAAATAATAAATAGTAATTAAAATTACTTTTAGGCAATAATCTAATAATTATTTCTATTAAATACCTTAGTGGAAAAAACCACTTTTATAAAACATTCTATTAATCAACTAAAATTGTCTTATATGAGAAAATGATTAAAATCACTATTTAGACAATAATAATTAATTAATTAAATATATCCCTAGAAAGAATCCTTTAGTCTATAGGGAAATTAGACTAAAGGTCTTTAATACTTTCTCATAAATGATGTGGAAATGGGAACATTACAAAGGTTGAAGAAGCTCTTGTGGCAACAAAGAAAATCGTAATGTGTGCTTGCCTTTGCAGCCCAAGAGGTGGTCATGAAGAAGTAGATGCATGACATTGAGTAGGAGTGGATCCCCATCGCTGAGAGATATTGTGTTATGACACCTTAGGAATAGTGAATTATGCTTAAATGAATGCCTCTTTATTGACTTACCCCCTTAGTGTGTGAATTAATAATATCCAAACAGTGCTTAATACCACCAACCTATATGGGAGGTCGAAAAAATGAAGTTATTAGCTTGGGGGAACTAGGGGATCCCTGTAGGGATCTACATTGAAGGGTGATAACCTCCCAAAGAAAAAGGGCCAAGCACCATTGATCCATGTACCGAATAAAGTGGATAGAAAGTTTCATGAGTCTATGTAGAGACAATGATATCTCTCCCGAATCTCATAATAAATATGGTATCTAAAAATTAATTGCTCCTCAGTCTCCACCTCTTGGAGGGGGTAAAAATGACAAAGATGATCCACACATGGAATATGATGATTAATCTCAACCCACAACTAGTGCAAACATACCCTCAACTAGATAAGGGGAAACCTCAAGTTGTGAGACCAATGACGTTGGAGATAGTCAAGCCAACAAATGACACCATTTACTAGTTGTAGGAATTGCTCAGTGTAAAATGCAAGCTTGGAATTAATCAGCTGAGAAGGAGAGGTCCAAGTGACCTAAATGTACTACATGTAGATATCCTCTCTAATAATTCTAATGGTGATCTCATCTAAGGCGAAGAAGCTAGGGAGGGGCATCTAAAGATTCATGAAAGGAGGTAACCTATCAATAGAGATGCCAATAGACAATAAAGTGCAAACCAATCTCAAAACACCAATGTAATGTCAACATTTATTAGGGCCCAAAGATGTAATCCTCTCTTAAGAATATATGGTTAAGTATGGATGCCTTGCATGCCCTGACGCTGAATCCCCCATGGTTCTGAGTCTATGAATGTAGAAAGTAAGCCTAAAGATAGTCTCAAGGTGTAGACATTGGGTAAAAAATTTAGCTTAGATGATGCACAGAGGAATGGTTTATTTACAATGGATCATACACTAAATCATGAGAGTTTAAAGTCTCTTAATATGAGTCCAATCAATGGAATCTAGATTATGTCCCCAAACCTTGGATTGATAAAAAATTGTAGTCTTAATGACTAAATCAAAGACATGCATCTTCAAAGGGATATCTTGGGAGTGGATATGAAACCATTGGCGATCCAAGACAAAAAGGGAGGCATATCCCTTGCAAATTCATTACTATGAGGCAGGTTTCATATTAAAATATGGTCTAGAAATTGGATGCCCAAGTAAGTGTATGCCAATATGATCTCCAAAGATTCCCCTTTGTAAATAAATTGGAACTAACAAGAGAACGTTTAGAGGTGTTGAATATCATGACCTTAGTTTTTATAAGGTTGACCATAAACTAAAAAAGTTCATAGAAATGAGTAAGGACATCAAGTTGTCTTTGTAAACCATTGGTATAGTGAGAGAGGAGAACAATGTCGTGAACAAAAAGTAGTATGGATATTACTACATCATGTAAAATGTAACCAACATTTGCATGGGCATGTTTTCGAATAAAATCATCTAGCTGATTGATGTAAATATTGAAGAGGGTCAGAGACAAGGCATCCATACTTGACCCCAATTGTACTATTCACAAAGTTGGAAAGACCATGAGAAGTAAGAAATTATCCAATAATTGTCTCATAAAACCTCCAAGTAGCATTAATGAGAAAATATGGATTTCTGACATCTTACAACTTTTAGAAGAGCAGATATCTCAGAACCAAGTCCAAGGATTTTTTAAAGTCTACAAAACAACAAAAGACTTCAGAAGATCGATATGAGCATCCTCAATTATAGCCTAGAGTGTAAATATGTGATCAATTATCTAGTATTCCCTCCTGGATCTGGAATGCACCTTTGCTCTAAGATTATCCATCTTTAAGTCTCTAAGAGTTGTATGGCTAACATTATGGCATAAATTTTGGCAATGTTGGGGATCAACCAACAATGTTGATTACAATATGAAAGCAATTAAATGCGGAATTAAATCAGAATGATAAGTAACTAGAATGATAAATAACAAACAATAAGAGATACAAGAAACCACCCTGAAAATTTGTATTAAACTCTTTACAGAAGGAATACAATTGAAGAAACTTCTTTTCTTCCACACCTCTCTCAGATGTACAAATCTCTCTCTAGATCTTTTTCCCTCAAGAGCTCTCTCTTTCAATTACAATCAACTCCAACAACCTGAAATGATTCACATATACAATTCTGTACTGTTCTCTCAACACACACTAAGCTAAGAAGATCTATCCTATTATATAATAATTAGGAAACATGAACATACAACTACAGCCATCAAATGCACCTCCTAATCAAGGGCTCTAAACAGTCTTACTAATAATAGAGACGCGGACTTAAGACTATCACTTAATTTTGACATGCAAACACTCTGTTCTATCTTAGAAAATAGCTTTCTAGACGCATAGGTAACCGACATCGGTTCCTGCCTGTTTACCTGTGACCGACGTCAATCAATCTTTGCCAACACCGACATCTCCTGGTCTGCTCCTGACCGACGTCAGTCGCTCCTGACCGACGTTGGTGATTGTGTAAATCTGTAACTTTGCAAAACGCTCTTTTGGTGAAGCTTTTAGCTCCACACCTTAACAATCTCCCACTTAGAGATAAACAGCTACACTAGTACCTGTACAGCAACATCTTCTAGCTCCTCCATCTTCAACTCAATCATGAAGACCAACAGAAGTTGAATGAAGATTCAACTTCTCCTTTGTAACTGGCTTGGTTAGCATATCCGCAGGATTCTTATCTGTATGGATCTTCTCCAGCTTCAACTCACCATCTTTCAATACCTGTCTTATGAAGTGGTACCTAAGCTGTATATGCTTTGTTCTTGAATGAAAGGCTGAATTCTTAGCCAAATGAATTGCACTCTGACTATCACTGTATAATCTGCAACTCTCTTGCTCCTTTCTAAGCTCTTCCATGAACCGTGTCATCCATATCATCTCTTTGCTAGCCTCTGTGACTGCAATATACTCTGCTTCTGTAGTTGACAAGGCAACAACCTTTTGCAACTTTGCTATCCAGCTAACTGTCGTTCCACCAACAGTGAAAACATATCCTGTGGTGCTTCTCTTGCCATCCAAATCACCTACCATATCTGAATCTACATAACCATGTAGAGAAGTATCTGAACCTCCATAGCACAAATGCCTACTGTTGGTTCCTCTCAGATATTTAAAGATCCACTGAACTGCTTTCCAGTGCTCCTTCCCTGGATTGGCCATATACTTACTTACAACTCCCACTGCTTGGGCAATATTTGGTCTAGTACAAACCATTGCATACATTAAACTCCCTACTGCGGAAGAATATGAAACTCTACTCATGTACTCTACCTCATCATGTGAATTAGGACATTGTTCTTTACTCAACTTAAAATGTCTAGCCAAAGGTGTGCTTACCGATTTTGCATCTTGCATATTGAACCGTTTCAACACCTTGTTCACATAATCCTCTCGAGACAAAATCAATCTGTGATTTTTTCTGTCTCTCTTAATGCTCATGCCAAGGATTTTCTTTGCTGCTCCCAAATCTTTTATGGCAAATGTTTGAGCTAATTTCACCTTAAGCTCAGAGATATCCTGCATGTGTGATCCTACAACCAGCATATCATCTACATACAACAACAGAATAATATATCTACCATTATTCAATCTCTTAAAATACACACAATAGTCAGATTGACACCTACTGTAGCCATGCTCAGTCATAAACCTGTCAAATCTCAGATACCACTGTCTAGGAGCTTGCTTGAGGCCATACAAATTTTTTTTCAATCTGCACACTAACTTCTCCTTACCTTTGACCTCAAATCCTTCCGACTGATCCATATATATTTCTTCATCCAAATCTCCATGAAGAAACGTTGTCTTAACATCAAGCTGCTCAAGATGCAAATCCTCAATAGCAACTAAAGACAGTACAGTCCGTATAGAAGTCATTTTAACAATAAGAGAAAAAATCTCACCAAAATCAATACCTGGTTTCTGTGCAAATCCTTTCACTACCAACCTGGCCTTATATCTCATCTGTTCGTTCTCGCCTTCCTTCAATTTGTAGGTCCATCTGTTCTTCAGTGTCTTCTTTCCTGCTAGCAACTCAACCAAATCCCATGTTTGGTTCTCTTTCAATGACTCCATTTCTTCAACTATGCCATGCTCCCACTGATTCTTGGATTCTCCCTGTATTACTTTATCAAAACTCTCTGGTTCTCCACCATCAGTTAGCAATAAATAGAATAATGAAGGAGAATATCGAATTAGAAGTTTACTTACCCTTTCTGACCTCCTGATGGGCGTCTGAGACTCATCCACAACACGCTGTCTGCCCAAATTTTTTGACAGTGACCGACCTCGATCACTTCCAGGCCTGTAACTGATCGACGTCGGTTCTTCTTGACCAACGTCGGTTCTTGTCTTGCCGACGTTGGTCACTGTATGATCGACATCGGTTTCTGTTCTGCCGACGTCGGTTCCTGCTTGGCCGATGTCGGTCTCTGTGTTTTCCTGTTTGTGATTATTTCTTCTCGCGAGCTCATTTTGGACCGTCACCTCATCCAATTCTCTATTGCTCTGCCCAGATTGATTCAATTTTTTTAGCTGATCAATATACATCACTTTTTCATTGAAAACAACATCACGGCTTTTAATTATCTTGTTAGTTCTTAGATTTCAAACCCTGAATCGAAAATCATCAGAGCCATAGCCAATAAATGTGCACCTCATAGACTTAGCATCCAACTTCTTTCTATTTTCTTTATCAACGTGCACAAAGGCTTCACAACCAAAAACTTTGAGAAATGAGAGATCTACTTTTTTACCTGTCCATGCCTCTTTTGGAATTCCACCATCCAGAGCTGTAGAGGGTCCTCTGTTAATCAGGTACACTGCAGTGTCAACAGCTTCTGCCCAAAACTCTAAGGGCAAACCAGCATGCAATCTCATACATCTTGCACGCTCCATAATTATTCTGTTCATCCTTGCAGCAACTCCATTTTGCTGAGGTGTCTTTGGAACCGTCATTTGTCTGCGAATTCCATGCATATAACAATACCAGTTGAACTTGTAGCTGCGAAACTCACCACCATTGTCAGATCTCAGGGACTTCAATCTCCTACCTGTTTCATTCTCAACCATAGCTTTTCAAATCTTAAAAGTCTCAAATACATCAAATTTTTTCTTAATACAATAGACCCATACCTTTCTTGTAGCATCATCTATGAACAAAATATAGTACTGTGATTCTCCAATAGAAGCAACCTGAGCCGGTCCCCACACGTCTGTGTGAACAAGCTGCAACTTATGCTTCTTCTTTGTTGACCCAGTCTTGAAAAAACTCACTCTCTTCTGTTTCTCAAAAACATAGTGCTCACAAAAATTCATATCTATGCTTTTCAAATTTGAAAGCTTACTTTTTGACTTAAGAATGGACATTCCCTTCTCACTCATGTGACCGAGCCTAGAGTGCCACAATTTTGCATCCACATCTGAAGTAGATAATACAGAAAGAGAATTGTTAGTAACACAATTACATAAATAGAGAGTACCTACTCTCTTACCTCTGGCCAATACAAGTGCACCATTGGTCACCTTCCAAGATTCAGCTGTGAGAGTTACTGTAGAACCCTCATCCCCTAACTTTTCTGTAGAAATCAAATTTCTCTTCAAGCTGGGAACATGCATGACGTCTCTCAACATCCATGTGTTGCCATTCTGCATTTTCAGCTGCACTTTTCCTTTGCCAATAATTTTACAAGGCTCATCATCCCCTAAATACACTATTTCAAAATCTCCATGGATATAGTCACTAAAATATTCTCTATTAGGGGTAGCGTGAAAAGATGGACCAAAATTTAAAACCCAAGATTCTATATTATTATGCAAAGAGAATATTAAAGCATCTTGTGCAATACCTGCAACCTTTGTTTTTTCTTTTCCTTCGTGCTGATTGTCCTCCTTAGGCTTTGACCAGCAATCTCTGCTTATGTGCCCTATCTTTCCACAATTCCAGCATTGTGGCTTCCTGCTATTTCTGGATTTGGATCTACCTCTCACCTTTGACTTAGACCTTGATCTCCCTTTCTTGCTCTTCTCTTTTTGCCTTCCCCTGCTCTCAAAACTTAAAGCGTTCCCTGATGTTTTTTCTGTGCTTTTCCTGCGAATTTTTTCATTCAAGATTACACTAACAACATCTTCTACTTTTAAAATATTTGATGCACATGCAGTATTACTAACTGCCATTACTAGGCTATGCCAGCTTTCAGGCAAAGAACATAATATTAAAAGAGCTTTAATTTCATCATCAAACACTATTTTGACTGAACTTAATTGATTTACAATTCCATGGAAATCATTTAGATGATTAGATACAGATCCACCTTCTTGCATACGCAAATTAAATAATTGCTTCATAAGATATACCTTATGAGAAGCTGAGGGTTTTTCATACAAATTTGTTAAAGTAGTCATTAACTCTACTGTAGACTTTCCCTGTAATAAATTAGATATCACAGTAGATGCCAAACTCAGTCTTATAGACCCCATAACCTTTCTATCAAGAACTTCCCATTCTTCATCATCCATGTCTGTGGGCTTCTTTGCAATCCCACCTAACGGTAAGTATAGATCTTTCTGATACAGATAATCCTCTATCTGCATTCTCTAATGTTGATAATTTTTGCCATTAAACTTCTCCATTCTCAATTTACTTTCTTCTGCCATTGCTTCTCCCACTCAAACAGAAATCTCTGCAGAAACCCCTGTGAGTACCTTGTAATCAATACACACTAACCAGATTTGAAACACTTGTTAGTCAACCTGAGCTTTGATACTTGTTGGGGATCAACCAACAATGTTGATTACAATATGAAAACAATTAAATGCAGAATTAAATCAAAATGATAAGTAACTAAAATGATAAATAACAAACAATAAGAGATACAAGAAACCACCCTGAAAATTTGTATTAAACTCTTTACAGAAGGAATACAATTGAAAAAACTTCTTTTCTTCCACACCTCTCTCAGATGTACAGATCTCTCTCTAGATCTCTTTCCCTCAAGAGCTCTCTCTCTCAATTATAATCAAGTCCAACACCCTGGAATGATTCACATATACAATTTTGTACAGTTCTCTCAACACACACTAAGCTAAGAAGATCTATCATATTATATAATAATTAAGAAACATGAGCATACAACTACAGCCATCAGATGCACCTCCTAATCAAGGGCTCTAAACAATCTTACTAATAATAGAGACGCGAACTTAAGACTCACTTAATCCTAACATGTAAACACTGTTCTGTCCTCGGAAATAACTTTTTGGACGCAAAGGTAACCGACATCGGTTCCTGCCTGTTTGCCTGTGACCGACGTCGGCCGATCTCTGCCGATGCTGGCATCTTATGGTCTGCTCCTGACCGACGTCGGTCGCTCTTGACCGACGCCGGTGACTGTGTAAACCTGCAACTTTGCAAAACGCTCTTTTGGTGAAGCTTTTAGCTCCACACCTTAACAGGCAACATATGACCAATAATAATGGTCCTATAGTTTCTAGGTTTGGAGCTATCTTTAGACTTAAGAATATGATGGATTATGTGTTGGGACCAAGAAAGAGGAAAACATGAGCAAACAACCTCATTAAATAGCTTTGCTAATGGGAAGCCAAGGGAATCCACACCATATTTTTGGAACTCATCCTAAAGTTCCTCACAATTAGCTATTTGTCTAGTACATAAATTCTAAATATCCATCCTAATTATCCTAATAGAGAAAACAATAGACAATGATGGTGGGGTGGAGAGAATGACAAGAATTTGTTCTAAGATGTCCTAGAGAGAGCTAGCACAGAGAACCCATGCTAGGGTATCGAAGTTAAAATGAGGATCTTCCTTGGGAGGAGAGTGTAGTAAAAGGTCCTATGGGAATGGTGAAGGGTAGAAAAAGAATAATTTGTCTAGATATAAGAAACTCACATGTCTTTTATCGGAGAAGAAAATGATAATCTCAACAAGTGATAGGTATGGAGGAAGGTCGTTGGCTAGGACAAATTAAAGTCTTTGATAAAAGAATTTACACTCGTCATTATACCAACAGTTCATGGGGCATAACCATAGAGATGAGGAGAGCTAGAGTAGTGTATAGTGTGGGAGCAAGAGTCATGGGTTGCATCCATGAGGAAATGACATAAAAACTCATACATGGACTCTATGGTGGAGAAAGGAAGGGAACAATATATAAATATACATTGGGAGATTTGGGTTGCATGGTCAATGGTGTACTCAACATTAAATTGGATTGTGGTGTCATATGTGTTGGAAGGTACAGTGGGAGGTGTTGGGGTGATAGAAGAGTTTAAAACTAATAGCCTTTTCTTTTTGAGTAGAGAGAGCCTTGAAGAGTTGATGAAGTGGATCGCGGAGTTCGAGTTTTATTTTTAGGAAAGGAGCATTAAATAACCCAAGAGGGTAAATTTTAAAATCACAAGATTGTGTGGATACGCTGCTATATGTTGGGAAGATCTCTAGATGAGGAGACAAGACACATGGGAAAAAAGTGGAGTTAGGATATGATGGTGTATAAGATGACCGGTGTTGTTGTACACTAAAGAGAGTAGTTAAGATGACTAAGTGGACTACATGAGATGATGTTGAGAAAGAAACTAAAGAGTTATGTGGTGGATTTGTCTCAAGGAAAAGAGAGGAGATGAAAGGTTGTGATCAACCAATAATAGAAATATAAATATTCATGGAGGAGGCATGAAAGTTGTCGCTGTTGATTAAGGAGGAGGAGAGGCCCTAGAGGACTTCGATCCTAACATTGGTTTCTATGGAGGAGACACCATGTGAAAAGGAAAGTGTGTTGGCATATGCATTTAGTTTTGTCTTTAATATTATTTGGAACATGTTATTTTATTACACCTTTCTTATCTTCTTTGTATAATAATATTTGCATTCTCATGATAAGATAGTTCCAAGGCTTAAATTTGATGGTCATATGATTATATTTATGTTTCGAAGTTGCAAAATATAATTAATATTTTAAAAAGATTATATTAAATGCAAGATAAAATTTTAGATATATTGTCAAAAATTATAAAGCATTATATATATATATATATATACATATACATATACATATATATATACATATATACATATATATATATATATATATATATATATATATATATATATATATATGAAGGGTAATGTTGAATAAATAACAATCATAAAAAAATTGTAACATACAGAGTGACTATCAAATTTAAGTCTTAAATAATTTTATAAAAAACATTTCACACTTTTAACACTTAATATTGTAGATAAATTTTCGTAACTTTTTATGATTATATAATCCTATACAAATTAAATATTAAGTATTTTTTTATAAAAAATATTTTAATAAACAACAAAATTATACATAAATTAATTGTTATTTAATAATAATAATAAAAAAAGCCTCTAAACAAACTTCTTGTCCCAATTATAAATACTACCTAAAATTCTTGAATCTAAATTATAACTATTAATATTTTAATAAAAAATCTAAATTTTATATAAAAAAACATTTTGATATTCCATAACTACCCTACAACATAGAAATAACATCGGTTGCTCCTCCACCCATCTAATTTTTGGTGGATATTAAGATATTGCTTAAATTAAATATTGTCCACTAACACCACATAATTTAATATTGGGTCTGTAAATGTTAAAATTGTTTGACTTTGTGGAGAAATGTGCCATAATGAGAAGGAATCCCACATTTATGTTCCCTTTCAACAAAGCCTAGAATCTTGAATCCCACATTTATGCTCCCCCAAACATGCATAATGCAATCCAAATTCCTTTTCTTGTGATGCAAGATGAACCTTACATCCACCGAGGTTACCGTGATGGGACAAACAAGTTTTCAAATGATTTGTACAAGATTTTCCTCAACATTAAGAAAGTCAGTTTCAACCAATATCAGAAACGGTTAAATTTGAAGGGTTGGGCTTTCCTTTCAAATTGAATGGTATTTATGTATTCAGCATTTTGGTGATTAAAAGTTGTGAAAAATTGTTGTCTTTCGATTGATAAGTATAAATTTAAATGTTTTTAATTGACAGGAGTAAATTTAGTTACCATCGATTGACAAAAGTAAATTTTGTACACATGTTACTAAAAGTATGAACTAAAAAAATTTTGATTTCAATTTTTTGGAAAATGATTTAAACACAAAAATAAAATATTTAATAAAATTTTAGAAATACAACCTACAAAATTTATTCAATGAAATTGTACCACTCCCCCAAAAGAGTATAACAATCATAATTCATAACATTTTACTTTATAAAAATCAAATGTACTTTTATTTTCTAATAACAAGCTAAAAGAAAATGTTTAAATCATACAACTAGATTGAATAAGATCTAACTATACAATGTTACACTTACAATATCAACTTGAATATTCATAACTTCCATATCTCGTTGATTCATTTCATGGTAATTCCTCTGTATGTAAGACCTAGTCCATGCACCCCCTGAGCCCATCCATAAGTGGATATATAATCCCTACCCACTCCAACCATCGGTTGGAGATAAAAGTAGGAATACAATAGCCAACTTGGAGCATACAACTAAAACAAAAAATGTGATGCATAATAGCATCATGTTTTTATTTTTCTCTGTATATACCACCTTTGCCAGTGTACAACAAACTTCCAAGACCAACCTAGCTCATTAATGTTACATCTACACCCAATCCAACAGGGAGGGAATTAGCAGTACCTATTTATAGTCTAGTAATAAAATACATATAAATATAAATGTTGTATTAATGATTATAAACAATTTTAAATAACATTTAAATATATAGTCTAGAGTCTGATGGACTTTTCTGTTCCAAGTCATCAGAAAATTTGGGTTTAATGATAAAATGTCTCGCTTGATATGGAATGTCTCTTTTGCAAAATTTTTGGTTCTGCTTAATGGGGTCCCTAGAGGGTTTTTCTCTTCTTCAAGAGGAATCCGCCAAGGGGACCCTCTCTTCCCTTACTTATTCATCATAATGGCGGAGGCACTGGCAAGATACATACAAGCAGATATAACCTCTAAAAATTTAGCGAGCATCAATCCTGCCTCCTCCCTTTATCATATGGCGGTGCAACAGTTTGTGGATGATACCATCCTTTTTGACATCTTCTCGGTGATTGAAGCTAGAAGATGGAAGAATATTTTAAATAATTATGCCATAGAGTCTAAGCAAAGCATAAATATCTGAAAAAGTAATGTGTATTTCTTCAATACTCCTAATAACCTTAGACAAATAATCATTGATATACTTGAATGTGCTGAAGTTGTTCTACCAGCTACCTATCTAGGTCTCCCTCTCACAATCAAAGAGGTATCTCCTGGTTTTTGGAATGGAATTTTGGAAAGAACTCAAAAGAAACTTCTTGGTTGGAAAGGGAAACTCCTCAGCAGTGTTGGCGAACTGCAGCTTCTTTGAGCCTCTCTGCAAGGAATTCCTACCTACTTCCTATCTCTCTTTAAAATTTCTACGTATTTTGTTACAAATTGGAACAGGTTCAAAGAAAATTCTTATGGACGAGGCTGGGAGATAAACAGAGAATGTCTTTAGTCAGATGGGAAAAAGTGTGTCTTCCAAAATCACATGGTGGCCTCAATATTAGGTCTATCAGGACCATGAACAAAGCCCTTCTCTCAAAAATTAATTGGAGCCTGATCCATAAAAATAATGATTGAGGGGAAATAATGTATGCCAAATATATGCATAACACTGATGGTTCCAACTTTCTTTAACATATGGGTTTATCCCAGGAATCTGTGATATGGAATAAAGTGCTAAAAAATAGAAACGTTCTTAAGCAGGGAATTAGATGGAAACTAGGAAATCGCTGGCATATTAAATTTTGGGATGGTATTTGGTTAAAGGACAAGGCTCTCATCACACAAGGAAACTATGGAGAAATTGCTAACATTGCTACTCGGTTTTTTAGAGATAGAGTGAGTGATTACATGGATAATAACAATGGTATGCGGAGCTGGAAAAATTTATTGGATTGCTGTGATCACTGGCCTTAGCTTTTCCTAAGAGTTTGGGAGATTCAACAGTTGATTCAGGGGACCAGAATCCCTCTCTTCCCCCATGAAGATGAACAGTACTAGTGGCCGGATAAGAATGCATGGTTTTCAGTCAAGTTTGCTTACCATTTGTTGATTCCTGAGGCTCAGAATAAAGACTTATGGAAAAATGTTTGGAATTATAAACTTATACCAAAAATTAACATGTTTTGATGGGCTGTGGCTCATAACAAAATCTTAACACGGGGCAACCTTCAAAAGAGAGGGTTTACCCTGGTCAACAGATAATTTTTGTGTGGTTCAAAAGAGGAAACAGTTTCACAACTTTTTATTCATTGTGATTTTGCCCGAGAATTATGGGGCATAATTCTAAATAACTTTGGTATTGAATGGGTCTGTAAATCTAACCTTAAGGAAGTGATCCTCAGCTGGAATCCCACCTTTACACATCCCTAGCTTATGGAATTATGGAATCAAACTCTACCCTGTTTGAGTTGGATTTTATGGAAAGAGCACAACCACAAAATTTTTAGGGACACTGCTAGTAATGCATCTCAGGTGTTTCATTCTTTTGTCAAGACTTTTATGGAAAGTGTCAACACTGCCCATATTCGTTCTACGGAGAAACCCCTAACTCAAGTTGAAAACCAAATCACAGCTAAATGGAAGGTTTTA
This sequence comes from Torreya grandis, assembly GCA_037957365.1. Lineage (NCBI taxonomy): Eukaryota > Viridiplantae > Streptophyta > Pinopsida > Cupressales > Taxaceae > Torreya > Torreya grandis. The sequence goes on along the minus strand of JARHVA010001854.1, from coordinate 608,028 downwards.
AACCATATCCTTGCTTATAATAACTCCAAAATTATACAGAGACTAAATACTAAATGGATTCCCCCAAAGCCTAACTGGATGCAACTCAACTTTGATGGGGCATCCAAGTCTGATGGTAAAGCTAGTAGAGGAAGAATTATAAGAAATGAGAAAGGATGGATGATTGTTGTCTACGCTGGTGGAATAGGATTCCAGAGCAACAACTATGCTGAAGCAATGGCTAACCTATGAGGGTTAAAATGGGCTATATCCCTAGGAATAAGGAACTTGAGTATACAGGGAGATTCTAAAATGGTCATTGATGCAATTAATAAAGCATCGAATGTTGGAATTAAGCTAAAAGATATCATTAGGGATATCCAATTTCTTTTGCAGAAGTTTTTCAGAGTGGATATTTCACATATTTACAAAGAGGGAAACAATGTTGCTGATGCCTGTGCCAATCTTGGTCAGCAATTTTTTAGATTGACGGGTTTGGTGCCAAGTTGCTCATATTCCCTTAAACATTAGGAATATTATTCAAAAGGAGATGACTTGTCAAGGATGATTCAAAATTATGAGAAGGATAGCTCTCGTTGGCGGTCCATTTAGAGGGGGCCGTCGTGGATCTTGAAACTTGATAACTATTGTACTCTTTTGACGATCATTCATGATTTATTGTATCAAGAAGTTAAGGTGCGCGAGTCTCATAGTAAGATCGCTGAGAAATGATTTCCAAGCATGGGAGTAGTAAACGTCATCTTTGTATGGTATTTTAAAATTATGAGCCATCACATAACCATTATGCATAATAGGGAGCAAGGGTTTGTAACCACTTCAAAGTTGAAGGTTAAAATTAGGAACTCTACGGGTTTGGCCTGTAAATCCAAAATGGGAGGAGATCGAATTCGAACAGAACCAGTCTCCTGCTGCGAGTTCAAAGATAATGCGCTAGTTTGGCATTACTGTAAAGAAGGGGGGATTAGCCCATACCTAGAAAGGCTCAATGGATTCAATGAAAACTTATCCGAGCAATTTGCGAGGTCCTAGTTACATAGGTGAGTCACTGTTGGCAGAATCAGTTTTGAGACTTCTAAAAAGGTGATTGCTATGGCTACAGGAATGCCCATGTAGGGGATAAAACTTCAAAAGAAAACAAAAATTATGGATCTCTCAAGCCATAAACTATTCCTGGGAGAAGGCGAAGAACTCGTTCCTTATCAAGGAGGATTTGAGTGGGCTAAACTACCTGAGCCATGGGATGGAGTGTGTTTCATCCTCATGAAGTACTTCACACTAGAATGATGATTTATGAGGCTCTATAATTACCATCTTCCCCTTTTAAATCACTTCAGGTGTAAGCTCTTATCAGTTTTCCTTTTTACCTGCTCGCCTCTCTAGAACATTTTGTCCTTAGGGTGAGAGAAAAAATGTCTAAAAAACCAGATATGAACCCTATTCCCCTACACTAGGGCCTCATTTTCTATTTGTACAATTTTCACCAAGCCCAATTGATAGTGGGGATATTTCTTCTAATCCTTTGTCTGGTGATGCTATCGATGAATCCTGTTTCTCCCCTGTTCCTACCAAAACTAAAGAAGTCTCTTTCTCTACCCCAAAAGAGACCCCTGTTGACACCCCTGGCTCCTTTGTGAGCAAGAAGGGCAAGAAGAGGAAGGTTGATGCAGAGGAAGAGAATATTGGGGGGACCTCTATGGGGATCCATAAAAATCTTGGTAGGACCACGGGGGGTCAAGGTGGTAAATCTTATAAGTCTTCTAAGGTTAATAAGGATGGATTCTCCTCCAGAGTTCGAAGGTCGGGGAGGATTGTCGGTAAACTCGCTCCTAAGACAAGGCTTATAGACTATTCAGAGAGTGCCTTGGAGGAAGCCACCCAGGAGGAAGAGTCAAAGGAACTGGAAGTCCAAGAAATTTTTTAGGACTCTGAAGGGAAGTAGGAGACTAGGGAATTTGAGGCTACTGAGGAGGATGGTGCTGACATTACAGAATCTGCTGACAAAGGGGGAAAATGTATGTTGAGGAAGCTGACGAGGAAATCGGGAATGAGACTAGTTTGAAATATGAAATTGATGCCCTGAAGGATCATATTCAGAAGTTGGAGAAGAGTTTCACTATCGAGCTCCAGAATTCTATTCTCCTGAACATGTTTATGTTGAAAGAAGTGGATAATACTAGGCCTATTGTCAATGCAGAGAATACTGAGAAACTGAATGATCTTCTCAAATCAATGGTTATGTAAGGAGAGACCCCTCTTACTCTCATCTTTTTGTTTCTTATTATTTTTGGTTGTTGTGTCTATTGGTACTCTGCTAGTGTCGTCTCTTCTCAGAAGGCATATTTTGTTTGATTGCCTTCTTGTCTTCTTTGCTTTGTAAGGGTTCGACCCCTAGTCTGCCACCTTATTTTATCAAAAACATTTAAATATTCAATGTCAAAAATAAAGTAATTGCCAAATATAAATGTAAATGATAATGTCCTTCTTATTGAATTAGTATTATAAATATATAAAACCAATATCGTTATAAATATTAGGACTCTTGCTTCCTCATAGCACTTGTAGACAAGCCTGCAACAAAGGGACTCCAAGTCCATAGCAACTGGTTAGGCTGCCCACAACAACTAGGCTTATACCTACAGGTTGCCCATAACACTTGAACCATGAGACTCTAATGAGCATGCCCATAGCATCATGACTTCATGTTGGGTTGAAGAGTTGCCCATAGCCACTCGGTATCACCACACCTAAAGGAGTAGTTGCCAGTAGCATCGCTATAGGATCCCACAACAATTACACAAAAGAACCACCTTCAACATTACACATGGCAATATGAACCCAGTTTGAATGATACTTCCAACTATCCGAGGACAAAGTGGACGTTTGAAGGGAGTCTCCCACAAGCCATACATACCTCTCACATGCCAAGGAAGTTGGATGTGTTGCCAAAAAATGAATAAGACAAGGACAATGGAAAGGAGAAAAAGAGACAAAACAACAAACAACATACATGCATTTCATTGTTCACATACATTTCACCATGCATCACACTATATAGAGAATAGTTTAAATTGTTTCATTTATATATATATATATATATATATGACTAATTCTCTTTGAGATTGGAAATTGGTAATTATAGTGAGTGGTTTTATATATTTATTACTAATTTACAATAAAACTTGACATAGATTTGTCTCATAAAAATGAAACTATATATATAGTGCAAATTAGTTTATAAAAATGAAAAATATATATTCACAATTCACTATAAATCAGTATTATAAATATATATAAAACGGTATATATATATATATATATATATATATATATATATATATATATATATATATATATATTATATAATGCAAATTAGTATATAAAAATGAAAAATATATATTCACAATTCACTATAAATCGGTATTATAAATATATATAAAACGGTATATATATATATATATATATATATATATATATATATATATATATATATATATATATATAATGCAAATTAGTATATAAAAATATATAAAAATGAAAAATATATATTCACAATTCACTATAAATCAGTATTATAAATATATATAAAACGGAAACTATATATATAATATAAACAAAATCTATCAAAATACCCAATTTTGCACTTGTACTCAGGGCCAACACCCTTTATAAGACTTATTTAAAGTAAGATTGGTCTCATAATCCCATTTATATATATTTATAAGACTAATTTAAAGTAAAATTGAAATTGCATCTCATAACACACACACACACACACACACAATTTTTATATATATTTATAATTTTAATTTGTAAAATTGGAGGGAATAAATATTATAGTGTCAAAGTGGTTTTATATATTTATAATACTAATTTACAGTGGGAATTGAGATTGGTAATTTACATTTAGATTGGCATATATATATATATATATATATATATATATATATATATATATATATATATATATATATATATATAATTTTAATTTGTAGGGAATATATTAGTTTATACATTACAATAAAAAACATTACAATGAGTGGTTTTATATATTTATATTACTAATTTATAATGAGAATTTAGATTATTAATTTACACATAGATTGGTCTCATAAAAATGAACACACACACACACACACACACACACACACACACAGTAGTCTGCATATTAGTATTATAAATATATATAAAAATTAAACAATTTTCAATATATATATAACACTAATCTGTAGATTGCAGTGAATATCATTTTATGATAATACAAGTTACTGGATTAAATCAAGAAAAATCTTACTTTCATGTAAGACAACTAGATTTTAAACACCATTAATGCATTCAATAAGGAGCCCTAAATAGGGATAAATCCATTCTAAAATACATAATAAAATGGAAGGCCCTTCATGCCATTTGTTATAAAAAATAATCCTTACTAACAGAGAGTTTATAATGAAATCTAACAACATTCTTCTAAAGCTTAATAAAACATGGGTCTTGCAATTAAGATCAAGGGCCGAACATACAAATTTCCAAATAGAAATATGACAGACTATAAAACCAAATAGGATTAATAATGCCATGTGTTCCAACGAAGCCTTTATGGAACATACCAATAGAAGGTGTGCAGAGAGATCTGACATAGAGCCCAAACCTGATCTTAACCACTTTTAAAAAGATATTGATTTTCCAAATTAAAACAAGGGCCTAAAAAAATAGGTGAAGGTGATTTTTAATTGGACATTTAGAAAAAAAAATAGGGGGCCGAATCTTTCGCCAAGGAGTGACAAACCTCCACTAACATGAAGGAGCAAAAACCAACTGAAATCCATTTAGAAGCAGGGGATTGCCTCTCCCAAGTCCCACACAACTTCAGGGGTTCCAAATAGACACCTTCCTAGTTAAGAATGCACCAGTCCATCCAGGAGTTGAACCCCCCAATCAATGATCAAATTTGAAGCGCTGATAGTGGCCTTCATTTGAAATTGTGAATATATATGTTTCATATATATATATATATATATATATATATATATATATATATATATATACCCAACGCCCATAAACTATATTATCATAAATTTCTAAACCCTAGTTACCCTCAGCGCTATAAATTTATAATTATGTATTATTAAAAATTTCTAAACCCTAGTTACTACCAAATTGCCATGGCCCATCATATTATCATAACACAGTTACCACTTACCAATACACTTTCTTAAATCCTTTTCATTTACTTCAATATTGCTTAAAAATTAGGGAGTTTAGTTATTATTTCTTACCTGAATCTACCCCTAAGTCACAAATCCAACTAGTTTGAAGTTCAAACTTCAAAAGATAAACTAAAACAACCTTGTAGTTACAGAGCAGTACAAATGCCTTCAGCGCTTCATGAGTCACCACTGAATCCAATTAAAAGTCCAAAATTGAAATAAAGTCTCTAAGCCCATGCTTGGAAATGGAGTAGCCTAATCCTATACCTAAGCCAATAGCCAAAGCCACGACCCACCCACAACACCACCATTATTAAATGCAATTTGCTAGTCACTTTGCAAAATTATAAATGCAATTACTGCTACTGCATGTAGAGTCTGGAATGTATTAAATTTAAGCATTAAAATAAAATACTCAGAGTAGTTGAAGAGTGTGCCCACTGCCCAATGCCACCTAAACTACCACCTGTGCCTAGTGCCACCTAGACCTTCTGAGTCATCTACTGATGGGCATTTTTCAACCTTGCCCTTCCTTTGTCATTTAATAATTTGCCAACCCTTTTACATTGTCACACACTTTTTATACTTGGTATTTTTTTTACATCCATTTTTTTCCGCACTTTTGGGATAGGTTCAAAGCCCTTTGACAGGCTATAATGGGCTAAAATTTGGACCCTAAGTACTAGTACTTGGAAATCTATAGATTTAAGATATATATTATGAAGTTAAATTAATTACATTCAAAGGATTGATAATATTTGGAGAAGAAAAGGTTTTGTAGGAGATAACAAAGGTTTGATTTCTTCTTTGGTAAAGCTTTTGATTTGTGAATAAAAGTCTAAAATGAGTTGTGCATGTTTTATGGTGGTTGGTGAGTTATCTTGCAATAAAATTTGTGTATATTTATTATAAATTAAAAGATAAATTATTTGCATAGTGTTTTGTTTTAGTAAAATATAAATTATTAAGTACCAATAGTTGGAAATCTATAGATTTAAGATATATTTTATGGAGTTCAATTAAATACATTCAAAGGATTGATAATATTTGGAGAAGAAAAGGTTTTGAAGGAGATAACAAAGGTTTGCTTTCTTCTTTAGTAAAGCTCTTGATTTGATATTGATTTGTGAATAAAAGTCTAAAATGAGTTGTGCATGTTTTATGGGGGTTGGTGAGTTACCTTGCAATAAAAGTTGTATAAATTTATTATTAAGTAAAAGATAAATTATTTGTATAATGTTTTGTTTTAGCAGTAGTTATTGTACTAGTTAATGATGTTAAATAAATATAATATATTATTAAACCAATTAATAACGTTAACTAAAACAAGGTAAAAACAATGTCATTGTTTGGATTGATAACATCAACCAAAGTGAAGGTATTGGTAATTTTGACCTTTGTTAAAATTGTTTTAAATTATTTTCATTTCTATTTGAGAGCCACCTAACCATAAGACCTTGAGATATTTATTATCCAAAACAACTTAGAATTGCAATGCATTTTTGCATTAATAACATACTTTGAATTGTTTTTGATAAGTTCAACAAGAAAAAAGGGTCCTGAACCCTATACAAAACAATGCCTAGGGCAAAAAGGCTTCAAACAAGACACAAACAGTACATAGTGTAAATTGTTAAGTTTGCAAAAAAAAAATAAAAATTTCAATAGTTGAAGATCTTAGATTTATAAGTTTTTAATCCAACATTTAATGTAAATATTTTAAGATTCTATGTGGGAAACAACGTAATGTGAACATATAAAATAGTTTCGTGAACATTAAAATTCTCAAATAATTTAGCAAAAATGAGTATTTGAGATAAACATCTCTAGATTTTTAGTAGATGTACTATTGGAGGAGATACGGATGGGAACTCTTGATTTCTAGAATGATTTTTTTTATGGTTTGTGTGCATATAAAGTAGTAATAAAGATGGCAAAGGGTAAAATATGTAATTTGACCCAACATATCCATGTGTATGAGCAACTGAAAGAATAAAACTCTTAAAATTAATTGGAAAAACTTTATGAAGCCCTTATGGATGATGAAGTTGATTCATAGAATAATATTACATTAGAAGTAGAAATTTTATTTAGCTCTGTCATGAACTAAAAATAGATGATGACATGGAAGTAATTTTGAAGGTAGTGGTGAAATTGATGATTAGTCAAGAAATAAAAGAAGTGTTGAACTTAGGCAAAAGTGGTCAGTTCATAGCTTATGAAGACTAGAAGAGGGAGATGAGACAAAGTGAGGAATGAAAGGAAAAAATATGATGATGACAAGCAAGTGGAGATTTTTGGGAGATGGTTTGTTAAGGAATATTGATCCAACAACATACTATAAAGAGGAATATATATACAAGAGAATTGAGAAGGTAAAGAGAGTTGATTGGAGGAGGTAGATGAACTATGCCCCCAAAAAGGGCAAGAAAAAGATTTGGAAGTTAGTCAATGGGTGGAGGAAAATAGTTTATGGTCTAGTAGGTGGATGTAAAAAGAAGAATAAATTGATTGAAAAATATTGCATTATTTGCAAATTGAATAATAACACTAAGTTCCAAAACTTTATATAGATTTCAAGCAATAGTATTATGTAATAACCATAAAGGAATACAACAAAACCACCAACAAATAAGGAACCTTAGTTGGAATGAACAAGATGAAGATGATGATGATAAGAAACAATGTCAACATCATATTGTAAACCTGATCATACACCTCATTCTTTGCTCAAGGTTGAGATATGCGTTGAAATGTTGTAAAAATGTCTTTCCTCTTTTTATCATATACCTCCATATTTTGTCATGACTCAAAGTCTAGTGAC